>ML677326.1:75804414-75862460 GCA_007922305.1 Dermatemys mawii
TTCAGTTAGTCTTTAAGGTGCCACAGGACTCTTTGTCACTTATGAAAAAGAAGTTTCCATTCTACAGAGATTTTTTTAAAAATCTATTAATTATCTAATTATTAGTAATTTAACTGATAGGTATTTTTATTTTAATGTGCATGTTAAAAATTTGGCTTGATTAAAGTGTACAAAATAAATGTGTCTAGATAAAGGTTAATCTTAACTACTGTTTCTTTCTTGAAGCAAAGTAAACCCCTTTTAGTATGCATCTTTGTTTGACATATTGCAACATGTCCTACCTCTGTATCCTTGGACCTTGGCACATGACAGTTATAAATAAAAATTAGTATTGCCATGATCCAAGATCCAGTTCAAACCTCTATCATCCCCATTAGTTTCCCCAGTTGTGTGCCATGATTGTCTTTTCAGTGCGAATTTAGCAGGGGATAATCTTGATACCCTGTAGACAATCTTATTTACTGGATAGGATCTCTGCAGTACAATCTTATCAATAAACTGTATTAAGAATCACCTCACACTCACCTTTGGTCCATTTTGTTAAGTGGATCATATAAAATTTCTGTCTGCAACTCCCCTTTTCTGAGAGTGATTATGGCTGTACTATTCAGCAGCTGAAATACCTCACTAAACAATTTTTAAATTCTTGGATCTCATCCCCAAGGAGATAATTGTTATAAAAACTAATTAAATAGTATCTTTTGAGGGGAGATGTGACTGGGGTGTTAGCAACACAGGCATTGCCATTCAGGAAAACACCAGTGGTCACCAGTCCTGTTTGTACTAGGAGAATGTCAGATGGTCCACACAAAGGAACTAACTCTTGGCTAATTGTAAAGTGGGTGGAAATTGCCCACTCACCCAGTAGAACCTTGGTCCACCAAAGTCCCAAGTACTATGCTCCTGACACAGTAGAGAACCTATGCATGTCTCTATGGCACAAAAACCGTCTTTTTTAGTCAATAGGACTGCACACAGGCTTTAAGTGTAAGCACATACTTTCATGCTTTGTTAGATTGAGACCAGAGGGCTCACACCTAGCAGGATCAAGCCATACATGACCTTCTTGTGCCCTGCTATTCCTGGGCATCTCTTGATTTAGGTATCATTGTTGGTACAACAATTTATTATATTTTGCATTTTTTCATTATGTGAACATATTTCTGCTGGAGATTTGGATGATATCAAACTGATTTGTTATTAAGGACACATTTCTTGGTATATTCTTTATGGACTAGGAGTCCAGTGCTTATAAGGTTTTATGTGGAACAGGAATAACATAAGCTGTGTTAGTGTTTAAATAAGTGTTTCAGAACATATTAGCATGTGTTTCCTAAAATGTTCCAACAACATAGCTTTAAATCCCAGTAAAAGAAAAAGCCTAGGAATTTTGCCACTGACTTCAATGGCTGCATGATCAAGCTTTAACTTTGATGGCTTCTCTGGATTATATATTTAGATTTCTAAAATAAATCTGCCAGATTCTCATTAAAATTATTATTTCTAATAAATATTTAATAAATAAAAGCTATAATTTATTATTTCAAAACTTTTTTTAAAAAGGGGGAAAATGTCACCTTTCCCTTCCTCTCATCTGGCTCCTATACAAATGTTAAACAATAAGTGTTATTACTATATATGGCCTCAGTAAATCCTGAAACTTTTTGCAACTGTAAATACAGTTATCTGAATTTCTAGTATATTAAATTATATCACATCAGGCCAATTATTAAGATGTTAAGAAGCTAAATAACTGAAACCAGTCTAAAATAATTTTGTAAAGTTATGCAACAATCCCCATGCAATATGTAGAATCAAGCTAATTATGTCTAATTTTAAGAAAATTTAACATTTTGTTCCTTGAATTTGAAATGTTCATTCCCTTCAAGATTTTAGGCCACTTTTTTGCTGTAAATGTGAGATGGATGATAGAAATAGGCAGACGCTTCCTTCTGAGTTCAAAATGTTTATGTGATTGTATGAAAACAAAGCAAAATACTGCAGATATGTACAGAACCTAGTGCATGAAGTGAAGGCATTTAGAGAAGAGAAACAGAAAAGAAGATACTCTCTGTGGGACATAATGAATAAATGAATACTATAGAGTAAAACTGAGAGAATTCAGGAAAAGGAGTAGTACACATACTGTTAATGGTAAGGTGGATCATTGCTGACATTAGTGCAAGGTCTGTTTCCTCATCAGTACTGCAGCCTTTCAGGAGTTGTGAAATATTTAACCACCTATAAAGTAGTCAGCTTTTGAAACCTTTTATGAAAAAGATGATTTTTTTAAACTATTCCACAAGGGCCCATAATCCAGCTGCAAATTGTCAGTGAGGAATTCCCTTGTTGTTGGAAGCTCTCTATTGGCACAGCCAGGCTTCTGCTGGGCCCCCTGCATCTGGGCATGTGGCAAGGTGTGGTGAAATGCTGCTCATCTGTATCTTCCCTCCAGTTGACTTAATGGATCCTAAGTGGTGAAACTAAGAGCTGCATAGAAGCAGCTCTAAGTAGTCTCAGGGCCAAGGCTGTCTCCATTATGGTTCCCTGATAGTCCCACCACAGAACCAAGCTTCTCTCTAGCATATTTCACAGGAACAAATAGTATATATGTGTTTAAGCAGAGTGCCTATTTTTCATATTCTGACATTTAAGAAAGGTTACAAACTTTATGCATACTAATAATGTAGTAGGAAATTAAGCAGAAGGCAAAAAGTGCTTTTAGGTTATTATTTATACAGCATTGGACAAATTCTTCTCTCATTATTTATTAATTGGCATGTCTGCGATATCTAGGAATCCCAGCACACACCAGGACCTCATTGTGCTAGGCACTGTACAAACACTAAACAGAAAGACAGTCCCTGCCCCAAAGACTCAATGGAACAAATCATACATTCATATCTCAGGCACATTTCCCACTGAAGTTCACTGACTGCACCTGCAATATACAATATGTTTACATTACACAGAGCCCAATCTGCACTCCATAACCAGGCAAAATCCCATTAATTATGTCTAATGAACAACGTAATCCTCCAAAACCAACCAAGAGTCAGAATAAATGTCTTACAGTCTAAGGCTAGACTCTGACCACACATGATATTTTTCTATTTTTATTTTTATTTATACAAACATGAAGGAAAAACATCATGTTACTGCATCTGTGTTTAACTCTCTGTGTTATGTAATGGAAAATAATCTTCACTGATGTCAATGTTGCGTGCTATCTTCCATTGATTATATGCAATAATGTTGAGAGATGGTAAATAAAACAGTCTGCAGGTCCAGATTTTGGTCAACCCCTATATGGGTAAATAAGACGCTTCCCTACCCTTCTAGTGCCTCATGTAGGGACAAGCTATAACATGACTGTGGAACCATGGCCCTGCAAGCACTATTGAATGTCCCAGTTGCTTGAAAGCAGGTAGAATGGATGGTGGTGGTACTGTATTTGTCTGAATCCATATGAAAAAAAGAGTAATGGCTCCTTTAAGGGTCCTCACCACAGGTGGCTCTGAGTGGAAAGGAAAGGTACCACCTGAGCTATTGGCCATGCCATTGGGGATTTATGAGGGGGTTCACTTAATCATCAGGCCACAGCATCATATCCGAGACCTTTTCCTAGGGATGACTGACTGAAACTGGTCTGAAATGCTGCAGCAGAGGGTATGGCTGTTTTGCAAAGGGACTGTTCAGTGCACAGGCAGTGCAGTGCAGGCTTAAAACATGGTACTTTGCTCAACTATATAGAGTGGATGAAAGGACCCACCAACTAAACAGGAAGTAAAGGAGAAGGGGAATATGACTCCAACTCATAATGCTGAGTAACTCATTTAACCCCCTGTTGATCATTTTACAACAGGCAGGTAGCTGCCAGACCTCCACAGATGGGTAAGGTCAGAAGATGTGTGAATCGACAGGAAGAAGGTGGATTTATAATACATACCAAATGTATCTGATACATGAGTTATTCAGGAAATATGGATACACCTCTGTGACTGGGGAGCAAATATATTTTTTGGCTGATGGTAGGGAGGAATTGTTAACTCTCTGGAAACCTGGCTAAGGAGAAGGGGCAGGCATCTGTTAGTAAATATTAACCCTTTTAGTCCCTTTCTTTTTGTATATTTGATTAATTTATAAAGCTCTACCTGAATTGTGAGATGATTGTAAAAAAAAAATGGCTGACTTGTGGACTCAGCTGTGGAAAATTGCAGAAAAGTAATAATGGACTGTGTGTGTTTGTATATATCTTGCATAAGCATGTATAAAACAAAGAGACTCATGAGGGATGATTGTTGCAGCACATATTTCTTATTCCTAATCAACAGGGAAGAAAGAGTATGGGGGAAGAAGGACCATTTGAAAGATATTATCTTGAAGAATTGTTGGTCCTCTCACCTTTAAAATATTATGCCTTCACACATTAGTCAGGTCAACTGAAAGTGTATGTATATTAAAAGTATTATCCAAATATATGGTTGTGGGATAGTATTTTTTGGCAAAGAGGGGTCTCTTTGTCTAAAAGCCCTGTATAATGACAGAAGTTATGGAACTCAATTGGGGGAATGAAACTGTGCATCCCACCTATTACACTAAAGAAGAGACACAGAGCCAGTTTTTTACCTTACATCAAGGGTGGCAGTGTATCTATTCTTTCTGTATTCTTTATAGTGTGGTCCTAATCTTTGATTGCATAATTTCAATTGAGCCTGTTGTTCAACCAGCTCTAATTGTCCTTAACTTCAAAAAAGGCAACACAGCCAAGTTAATTTCTTGTGCCAGACGTCCTGTGTAGGCTAGCAGGAGTCTGGTTCATGGATAAACTGGATTTGGAAGTGGATTCAGGGGAAGGCATCCCTTAAAGAATTTGGAAAACAGAATTGTGGCTTCTAATCTTTGGTACAGGAAAGAGGCTACCGTCTCCCTCTAAATCTTAACCTTCATGTGAGGAGATGGTGGTGGGATCCCAACAGTAAGCTAAGGCAGCCCTCTACCAGGTGGAAACAATGAAGAAAGAAATAATGGCCTGCACTGTTTTGGGTTATTGGTGGACAATTCCAAGGTGGATTAATAAAGTTGCAGCTCAATTACATCACATCCCTTACATAGCATAAGAGAAGGGGTAATCTGCTCCAGTTAGTGTAGATGAGAATTCACACTTCTAATAATCTGCTTACACAATAAACACACTGAAACACTAAGAAGAGAGAACAACATTCTCCCTACCAGTTCCCATACAGATCTAAATTAGATACCTGTTGGACACTCATCTTCCTTTATTTTAATGAAGTGAATAAACTAATCAAGAGTGAATCGAATTCAACCATTTGATTGTCCGAAATATTAACATTATTTGAGAGAGTCTTTCATAGGGCAGGTTGTTTAGTCTTTTTTACTATAGCAATATATACTGATAATCTTATCAGTACCAATTTTATCACTCTCCCTTGGGTCTCCTGTGGCATTATAGCAAACATGGACAGTAGAAAGGAGATAATAGAAAACAGCTGTTCTGTTGCTGGCCAAAGCAAAGACAATTTCACATCACGCTCCAGTTCAACTTGAGGAACTGCTGAATTATGACTCAACAATTTTGAGTTTGTATGTTTTGAACTTCTGCAATGTGAATGGCAGGGAGCAATTTATACACTCTGTAAGGGGAAGCAAGTTATGATTATATGTCAAAGGAAGAAAGAAAGATGGATAACAAAAATAAAAATTATAGAGGTGGGAAATCGGGCTAATTCTGAGAGTAAAGCAAATGCCTGTAAATCCTGATGTCAGTTTTGATGGGGAAAGTAATTACAAGTTTGTTCTGATAGATTAACATAAAAGGAGAAATGCACTAGACTCAAGACCTATGACACCACTATTTTACTCAACTGCCTTGATTGCCTGGGATATGTGCTCTTTTGTTTATTGGATTCCTTGTCCCTCACACCTACAGAAAGATACTATCACCTACCTTATTGTTTATCTCTTGTAGGTGATGTTATTTATTATATGACATCTGGCTAAAATATGTTTTTGTACTAGGGATTGGCTGAGCTCCACAGATACCTAATACACGTTAGGTTTTTTTCCAATATTTACAACACATTCGCCTTTCACTACTAAAGTACACATTGTTGAATCTCGTATTTAATAAAGAGACAATGCAATTCTAACAGAATTCTTCGCCGCTGAAGATGTAATTCGCATTATAGAAAAAATGTTTTGATAGCTATGTGCTATAGTATTTGCACGTTTTACTAATTCCTAATATTTGCTGTCATAAATGTTGTGATAAGTTTTTGATGCCAGATTTTTTTCAGCTTGAATGCATTTGGATAACCTGTCAAGAATCCGATTTAACTAACCTATCAAGTCACATTAAAATCCTTGTTGTGACTAGTTTATATGCCAATAATGTGTCTATGGATCATATTTGCAATGGTCCATTAACTAAGCTTCTGATTACTTATGTCATATGTGCTGCTGTTAATCTGCTTTTATTTCTTTTTTTTTCATCTACTGCTGTTTTAATGAGGGAAAAGAAGACACATTGAAAGCTATCCAAACTCAGTGGTTTCAGATATTTCAAATGACAATCCAGCTTTCATGGGCATCACACTACTGAAAGATACAAGTGGCAAACCAACTAAGAAAGAATTAGAAGTAGTCAAGATGTTATATGGAGAGAGCACTGTAGTTAGAGGACAATTTGGATCAGTGTCAAAGGAGCATGGCCAACTTCCAAATGCAGTATGTAGAAAGGAGAGAAACTTTGATTTGTGTTTTTGTGTCCGTCTGAACATTGCTACATCTCAGGAAGTAGCCATAACTGTATTGTGAAAGTTTTCAAACCCCACAGCACTGTATCTGGCTCTGGGGGATAGGAAGAGGATCCTCTTATGGATCTGGTGATAGAAATGGGTCAATCTTTCATCAGACTCCATACTCCATTCCGAACACTTGATGCCTGCATAATAAGCACTAATCAGAAGGGAGCTGAAAACTTACAAGTTATTGTTCTCCAGTAAACCTGAACACGTCTCACTTGCTGGGTTGAGATGGCGGCCAAAGCTCCCTTTTGTCGTTCTCCTTTCAGAACCTCTGGGAAAGACAATCAGAACCTCAAGAAGGAAATTGAAGATATGCTCAGGTTTGGGTTAATTCAGTCTCTGATCATCACCCTTTGTGCTGGTACCTAAAAAGGATGGGACTATCAGTCTGTGTGAATTGTAGAGTGTTTAATGTCATCACAATGTCTGACCCGTATGTCATTCGTAGGATCAATGAGATACTAGACAAGTGTGTGTGCAGGGGTGTGCAATACCTTACCATTAATGGCTTCATAAAAAAGATATCTGCAGATCCCTTTGGATGTTGATGTCAGGCTTAAATCCATCCACATTTGGATGCACCGCTCTAAGCTCTCTAGTGTAACTGCTCTAAGCCAACAGGAGAGAGAGCTCCTGTTGGCTAAGCTACTCCAGTGCCTGGGAGCAGAAATAGCCAGCTCAGTGGGAGAAGCTCTCCCTTCGACATAGCAAAGTACGCACTGGCGCTTATGTCAGTGTAGCTTATTTTGCTTGGGGGAGATTTATTCCCTTTTCCCCCCGACTGTAACAAAAATTATGCTGACATAAGCTGTAGTGTAGACATAGCCTAAGATTTCCATCCTTTGCCTTTTGGCCTCTAAAATATAGCTACAGTCCACTGAAGTCTGCTAGACTGGTAGTTATATGGGATACCTTGTCTTTGTATCAAATTAAGATTTCCACTTTTGTATCTTGTCTTCGAGAGTGTGGACCACCATTTTGTATTTTGTGTGACCTTGAAGAGTTCAGTCTTTTATGATCATTCCAGATGCTTGGTACAGGAAAGGAGGTTGACGCCTACTTCAATGACTATGACAAAGAAGCCATCACAGCAAAATCAAGAGTCATCAAATTTGTCTTGAGTGCTGGCTCAGCCCCATGGATCACAGAAAACTAAGGTCAGGTCTGCAATGCAAACTTACACTGGTATAGTTACATTGCTCAAGGGTGCGAAAAATCCATACCATTGATGCAGTTATACAGACCTAACCCTCAGTGTGTGGGCTTCCCCCATCAACATAGCTGTTGCCTCTCATGCAGGTGGATTAATAATGCCAAAGGGAGAAGCTCTGAAACATGACAGCAGAGCAGTGCTACCGTGTTAAGTGTACATCTGACTTGACTGGAGGAAGGGGTAGAGATTTTTGCCTGAGCATCTGGCAAAAAATAGTGAAAGGCTGTATTTATAGGGATGCTCTCTGTGGAGAGAGGTAAGTCTATCCACAAATCCCAGAAGAACGGAAACTCTGCCCAAACTGAATAATGGATTAGACCTTGGAGTCACGGAAGGGATGTGATCAGACTAAGACCGGTGGGGCAAAATATATGTCAGGATTTTTATTGTTTTCAAAGACGTACACTTCTTTGTGCTTTTTTTAAAAGTAAAGTGAGTGAAGTTAACAATTTCCTTTGCTAATCCTGTGTTTGTCTGCCATGTTGTCCCTCAAAGGTATTAAATTAAAGGCACGGTACCCATAGAGGCACAGTACCCACAGCTGTGTAGAGTTCTGTGAGTTCACAGAGGTTAAGGTGGTTAGTCTTTGAAGCCCCATGACCAAAGGAAGGGCTCAGACAAGAGATCTGGCAGTGCACCGTACAAACCCAGAGTCAGAAAATTACTGGACTCTAGCCAGCCCCATCAGGCTTAGAAGCATGTGGGACCCAGGATTGGTTTCACTTACAACAGACTGGTGCCTCTCAAGAAGAGAGGATGAGGCCAGATTGAAACACTCTTAATTTCTTCAACTGCCTTTTTAAATATGATCAGTTTGCAGCTTTTCTGTGCTGCTGCTGCTTTTAAACCATTTGGCATATCTCAAGATAGTATCAACAAACTGGCAACTACATTAAAAGCAACAAAATGGCATTAACCTTATACTACTTTAGAGATAATGATAATAAATGAACTGCAGCACTGTACTAAACAACTGGGTATCACAAGATTCTAGCCTGACTATAACAGAGAGAAGATTTTGTTTGTGTGAAAATTCAATGCTACAGCTAAATTTAGATTTTTTAAAAAAAGCTATCGTGCATTTTTTTATATTTTTCAAACTATGAGAGTCTAGAAACAGTAAATTATCATTATACAAGCAATTCAATTAAAGTAATCTTCTGAGATTTAATAACTATCTTTGGTAATGATCATAATAGTGAGAGAAGATATAAAGTGTTCAGTTTTATTACAATCTTTTACACTCTGTTTCACTCCACTGCCCCACTAATTTATAAGCTATATATTTGAGACTCCATAAGGAAGGAAAGTCAATTATAAACTATGCAGCACAACGGATATGCTATTTAACATTCTGGTTTGTGAATTGTGAATGTTGCATTTATAAGTATAAAAACCTAAGCTGGTCATTTAGGGCCAAACTATGCAGCATATGTAAAGACCTAGGCGAGACCTCACCTATTATAATAAATGAACCTATATGTGAAGCACTGGGGTCTACTCCTAGGGAAACACAGGGCTAGAGAGAAAATGACTCAACAGTTCAGTGGTTAGAGCACCTCACTTTGGAAGCGAGATACTCATGGTCTAGTCCCCTTTTGCCAATGAATAGTTCAGTATTTATACACAGAGGAAGAGCTTTAACAAGAGAGACTGAGAGTCCGATTGTTTGGCACTGAGATGGGAGATAAAGCTCAAGTCCTTGATCCAGAGCAAGCAGAGTTGGGGGTTCAAACCCAGGTTTCCCAGGGCCTGGGCGAGTGCTCCTCTGATAGTGTCTTTTGTGTGGGTTTGGTGTGCTCTGAGGAGACCTATTGGATTGGGCCCTAAGGCAAGGAAACACCTAATTTGTTAATACTGCTGGAGTTCAGGTGTTGAGTTGCTGATGGTGTCAGGATTTAGGCAGCTGAGCGCTGAAATTTCAGCCACTGAAATTTAGGCATGTTGGGGTCTTTAACCATGGAAACTTAGGCACCTAAGGACTCTAAGTGTCTACAGGATTAGGCAGCAGCTGCGTGTTGGTTTAGTGAAAGCCAGTAGTACCAAATGTTGGAGTTAGATGCTTAAAGTGACAGTAAAGTGTGTAAATCCTCCTTATGAATCTAGACCCACCTGACCTTAAAGAAGAGAGGACATTGGATTTGTTCCCTCAAAACAGTCCAGATCCAACTCATCTTATAGTAAAAAGAACTTATTTTCTTCAGGAATGTGCACACACATACACACACACACACACACATATATTCATAACAGGTATGCACTATACCATAGCTACACATAACAGGAATATTAAACAAACAAAATAAAGAACTAAAAATGAACAGAAAATCAAAATCAAAAACACTAAATCAATAAATGTGCTATATATCTTGTTCTAGTGTTCACCAAATGCTGGTTACCTTGCTGGTATGTTGAAATTTCAAAGATATGAAGTGAAATCCTGATCCCATTGAAGGTAATGTAAGTTTTGCCATTGTCTTCAGTACAGCCAAGATTTCACCCATGATAAAACCTTTGAGGTTCTGAGTACCCACAATCTTTGCTGAATTCACTAGAAGTTCCACCACTTCTCAGGATTGGGCCCTAAATAATTTTGGTTTACTTTAATGATTCAACTAAATAATGCATTTGATAGTTAATATTTCATTTACTTTTGTGACCAAATTACATAATGCATATCCCAAGCTGCATAGCTTGCTGATTTTTCATTGACTTGTGTACATATTTTTCTAGTCAAATTGTTATGCATGCTGCTGATCAATTTGCATATTTTAATAATCAAGATGCATAATTTACTGCTTTATTTTGCATATTTTATTAATGAAGATCCATGTTTTGTTGATCCTTTTCTTCTT
Organism: Dermatemys mawii; assembly: GCA_007922305.1. Classification (NCBI taxonomy): domain Eukaryota; kingdom Metazoa; phylum Chordata; order Testudines; family Dermatemydidae; genus Dermatemys; species Dermatemys mawii. The sequence continues at coordinate 75,815,313 of ML677326.1, forward strand.
TTAAAGATTCAGTTGCTTGCACTTTCTAGACTGAGCTACCGTATACACATTAACTGTTGAATTTTACAATACTTTCTTTAACAAGCTGCATATTTCAGAAGTTGCATTGTCACATATATGCTGATTGAGCTGCATACTTCACTAGGTGAGTGTGCTTTGCCAACAGAAATCCCTATTAGCTGTTGAGACTTCATGTACTTTGTTGCCCAAGTGTACATTTCAGACTAATTTTCACATTTTTTGAGAAGATCCATAATTTATGGATCTAGATTGAATTAAATATTGGAGAGATGTCATGTATTCATCAATATATCAGTTTCCTCATTACTGCTCTTTTATGTTTTTTATAATATATTGAATTGATTCTGTATTGTTTTAGACTGTACAACTACTATCCTTTTGAATTTTTTTATTTATACCACAGTATTTTTCTTTAATAACTACAAAGATGACTATATTTTAATCTTAGGATAAAAATTTCAAAAGTCTGCGTCCCATGTTCAAAAGTTACTTAGGCACTTGAGATTCTAAATCTCAATGAAAATCATATAGACTTTCATAATTCCAAAAGATTATTAATTCAATAACAAATCAAAAGATGTGATAAGAATCCAATCAATTATAAATTAAATCAGTTTTCCACAAGAAATCTATTTACATAGCGCACAGTGTGTAATTGTGCAGGAGACCATGAGACACAACAAAATTCTACTGCTAAACAAGCCAGAATTCAAATCATACACACGTACACCTATCCAATGGTAAATATATTTGAAAAAAACCCCACAATGTTTATGAATAATTTTTATTCAAGCTAAGAGGCTTAATTCATCTAATAAATTTATAACGTTTTTCCCCTTTCTAAGTGTAATACATTTCAGATTCTCATCTTTGCCAAATTATTAGTAAATGACAATATGCAGCCTATGCTGCAGTTAGTTAAACATCAAAGGAGTCTCTACAACAAGAAATTAGATTGGAAAAGTACATAGCTTAAATCAACCATTAATGCATACGCATTTTAAACATCGGTATACTCATTAATTATCAAGGCCCATCAGAGATCATAAAATTATATACAAATTCTACAATTAATGGATTTATATTGTAAATTAGTGGGCCAATGATGTGAACTGATGTATAACAGTTTATACACATCATATCTTCTTCTGTTAATATTAGAATTATTAAAGATAGCATATTAATAATTACATCTCAGAATATTACTTTCATTAAATAGTTTTGTAAAAAAACCTCATATTTTTATAGCATGCTCTGGTTTCAGAAATGTATAGTACAGTAGCCATTATACTCAGCTGTCAAAAAAAACCCCAAAACCCCAAACCATTGACTTACATGTAAAATACTACTAAAGACCAAAGCAAGCCACAATGAAAACAGAGAGCTGTGAGACAAATTATTGTAAAAAGACTGTTCAGTTAAACATATTGATGTGGCCTGAGTTTTTACATGATAATATGAACTAAAGCTGGTCAAGCCATGCAAAAACAGTCTTTAAAATTCATATTCTATCCAAGAAGAGCAGGGTGAGACTCGGTGGTGGTCCTGATTGCCAATAACGCTTCTGTGATTTCTTTTGATATGAATGGGCCAAATTCTAGAAAGGGGATGGTTGTATTGCTTGACTCATTTTTCTGGTATACTGTGAGGCCTGAGCGATCTTTTTTTGAAATAAGATCATAGAATGTCAGAGTGGAAGGGACCTCAGGAGTCATCTAGTCCAACCCCTTGCTTAAAGCAGAACTAACCCCAACTAAAGATGATTGCTTCTTGCAGCAGAGGGTGCTGTGTCTGAAGCTGAATTGAGGAGTTCTGGGCTTATGAAGTGGTTTAAAGTCCAAAAATTCTTTACTAACTCTAGTAGAGTAGAGGTAGACCTCTTTCAAGAAAATAACATAGGTTTGTAAAAATTGAGTCAGTCTGTAATCAGAACATATTTCAATACCAACACTCATTTTTAACTCAGTTTTTTTTAAGCAGGTCATCCAAGAATTATGGCAATCTGTATGAGAAGTAGAGTGAGACAGCATTACTGGCAGTAATCAAGGAGTGGTTGTAGTGCCTCACTAATTCTTGTACTCCTTGGTCTGCTAGTTAGGTAGAGTCTTTTATATGAAAATTTTGGAATTTGGCAGGATTCAAAAATCTTTGGAGGAGGGATCAAGGTGATGGATTGCTTTTGCCTTTGAAGGGAGAAGATTAATCTCCTCTTGGAGGAGAACTGCTCTGATAAAAAGAGGGTGGCTGATTCTTATGTATGTTCTGTCCACATCCAGCTCAAGAATGGTCAGCTCTGTGGGAGGAAAGAGGGAGCTGTCCAGAAATTCAGTCAGGAATCTAAAATAGAGAGATTAGGAAGGATGTTTTGACCCATCAGAAGCATCATCCACATGAAGGCAGAAGGTTTCCCAAGTCTCATGAACTTCATCACAATTTCAGGCAGTGTCCTCTAGGAAGCCCTTTTCATCTGAGGGTTTCTAAAGTGACAATTCAACTCACTTGAAAATGAAGGTTATGAACACGTGGAAATTACAGCTGGAATATCCTGTATCAAACACTTGGCCTCTATAACAGAGGCTATTTACCTGTCTACCACCCATCAAGACATTGGATATTCTACTTGGACATTGCAGCTAAACATAGTCATAATTTTTGGCATGGGATAGAGAGCATACTTGATGACAGGACATGACTGTAGTATGGATCACGACCAGTGATCAGGCTGATTTAGAGAATGCCCAAATTCAGTTCTTACTTCAAGACTCCCCCTTTGATAAGTCTTTCTCAAGGAAAGCCATGACCTCCACTGGAGCTTTGAAAGGAAGAAAAAAATATGAAAAAAAAATACCTGGGACCTCGAGAAGAGTAAACTGAAGTGCCTTTGGGCAGGATTATACCAGTGCTGAACATAGTTTAATACAACAGTCAGAGGCACCTTATTGATATCCTAGGTAAAAGATGATTGAAAGACAAACTATCCAGAGTTCATTTTAGCTGTTTCCACTTACTTGGAATGACTGACTTGCCAGCAATGAGGCTAAATGAATAGAGAATGTCTCAGAGATCACACTGCTCCATTAATTATTGAAGAGAAGTGACACAGTTCTCCAATAGTGCACCCCATCATCACTTTAGTATTTATTAAGCATGACCTTTTTAAAAAAAGGATGCTGTTTATTATTATATATTTTAGTAGTAGTCATTTTGAATGCCTGAAATATACAAATTATAAATTGGCAGACACAAATGACTGTGTAATCTGGTTACAAATGATTGTAAAAATATAGTCATAGCAAGCCTCTGCAGCTGACTTTGATATTTTGTAAGTGGCTAAAAGTTCAGATCCTCTATTCCAGAACAACAGCTTTGGGGAAAAATGTGTTTTGAGTCTCCACTCAAGTACCTTTTTCAAAGACTTTTCCGGACTAGTCTTTATTTGTAAGTATAGTATTGGACTCTGTCATGCCAAAAATTTTATGTAAATTAGAATTAATGTATTGTTTTATTATGAGCATCCCATTCTTCCAAAATTACATTATTGCACACACACAGTAAAACAACTGAAGTGCCAATATATATGAAAATAAGTTTTGGACTTTCAGCCAGTTGATTTCTAAAACATCCACTGAAAATAATAAGCATAAATATTCAGAAAGGAGCAAAATCATAGAATATTTTTTCTAAAAAACAAGGATTCACATTACCGAACTTAGACATAAATGAAAAGCATTTTACCAACTTCTTTCCATGAGCAAAATGGAACATTACACGTGATGAAATGAAAACTGGTGCTTAGAAGTGTATCCCGGCAATTAGAATACAAGCACTTATCCTCTCCAGTTTCATAGTCACTCCTAGAATCAATTATGAAAAATTTTCACAGTATTAGTTTAGGAGACATCATGGTTTAGTAGACTGATCAAAGACTTCAGGTTTGAATCTAATCTCTTTTTAGTTTGTGTGACTTTAAGCAAGCAATTTTATTGTGCTGTGTTTTTATGTCCACATCTGCAAAACAAATAAGGGTAATAATATTTATCTACCACAAAGTAGTAGTATTGTGATTAATTCATGAATTCATGTTTGTATGGCACTTCTAAGAAGTACAGTAAAGTGAAGTATGCAAAAATTATTACCTACATTTGCTGAGGGCTGGACTTCATAACAAATAGTGTGCTTGTTTTCCAATGTTGAGAAGGATCAGTCAAGAAAGAAAATAAACAAAATAACCTTAACATACAAATGATTGAAAACATTCTAGAATTTCTACGTTGAGGTGTATTAAAACATGAACTACCAAAATGTTACTATAATACAGGCAGAAGGGCAAATTCAGAGGTGAAACTGAGTTTGGGGTTTGTTCTTCATTATAATTATGAAGTATGACTGCAGCTTGTGTAGACATTCCTGAACTATTTTTTATCTAGCTAGTTCAGGAACCAGAGTAGTAAAGCCATGTCTGAAACCAGTGCTGCTATGGCTTCACTGCTCTGGTAAAGTAAAGTTGTCTTGGGTATGTCAGCATGAGCGGCAATCATACACCATGATTGCAGTGTAGACATAAGTAAAGTAAACATGGAAGGAATTTAGCTGATATACTGTTCCTTAGGAAGTAATGAATTTATGAATATTGTCCAGTGCCCAATGAAACACAGGCTGGATGATACAGGGAAATGGTAGGAGGACTCAGTGCTTTGAGTGTACGTATTGCTAACCGATATAAAGAGAACAGGGCCAGCGTACGCCTAGAGGGGAATGCATGTGTTGCCTGTGTCTTACGTAGTGGGAAGCTGACTCCCAGCGGACACAGACAAGACTTCTTCTCTCTAACAGAAGGCAGTAACAAGGTGCCTTACAACCCTAGGAAGCATCACACCAGCATTCTGAACTGTATATCATGGCTGGCCTAAGGGCATGGTTACACTTACAAGATTATAGCGCTATTGGTTATAGCGGTCCCCTTATACAGTAATATGAATAGCGCTATTGTATGTCCACACTGAGATGCTCCAGCGTTATAGCGTGGCCACATTTGCGGCACTTAATACGGCATTAAGAGCAGCGCATTAGGGCATGTATAATGCGCATTAGGGCAGTACACATTAAGAGCAGCGCATTAGGGCAGTACACCTCTTCCCGATCTGGCGCAATGCCTTGTGGTAGGGGGGGCGTCACTTGCGGGGCATTCTGTATCCTGTTTCAACTACCCATGATGCTTTTTGGCATATCCCAGCAATCCCTGTGTTTCCTTCCACCTCCGGCGCCATCTTTCAACGGTTTCAGCAAGGCGCGCTCCGTCTTCCATTGTCGTGTGCTGCAATGAATCCAGAACTGCTGAGGAACATGCTGACGACTGTCGCCAGCACATCTCTGTGTGCAGTGGAGTTAATCGTTGACATGCAGGATGACAGTGATGAGTCTGAAGATGAGATCGAAGCGGTGAATGCGTTTGACACGAAGATTCTTGTCTCATTAATGGACATGCTCACGGCCATTGAACGCCGCTTCTGGGCACGGGAAACGAGCACTAAGTGGTGGGATCACATCGTCATGCAAGTCTGGGACGACGAGCAGTGGCTGCAAAACTTTCGAATGAGAAAAGCCACTTTCATGGGACTGTGTGCTGAACTCGCCCCCGCCCTGCGGCGCAAGGACACCAGACTGAGAGCTGCCCTCCCGGTGGAGAAGCGAGTGGCTATCGCGATCTGGAAGCTGGCTACACCAGACAGCTACCGATCGGTGGCCAACCAGTTTGGGGTTGGAAAATCGACCGTTGGAGTTGTGCTGATGCAAGTGTGCAGGCCCATTAATCGCATCCTGCTACGAAAAATCATGACTCTGGGTAACGTGCATGACATCGTGGCTGGCTTTGAAGAAATGGGTTTCCCTAACTGTGGAGGGGCAATAGATGGGACCCATATACCTATTCTGGTGCCCGCCCACCTAGCAGACGAGTACATTAACCGAAAGGGGTACTTCTCCATGGTTCTCCAGGCGCTTGTGGATCACCGTGGGCGTTTTACTGACATTAACGCTGGCTGGTCTGGAAAGGTGCATGACGCAAGCATCTTCCGCAACACCGGCCTGTTCATGAAGCTGCAAGCCGAGACTTTTTTCCCAGACCAGAGGATCCCCGTGGGGGAAGTGGAAATGCCCATAGTGATTCTTGGTGACCCCACTTACCCTTTAATGCCCTGGCTTATGAAACCCTACACAGGGAGCCTGGACAGCAGTCAGGAAAGGCTCAACTACAGGCTTAGCCGGTGTCGAATGACTGTGGAGTGTGCTTTTGGGCGTCTCAAGGCGCGCTGGCGCTGTCTTTATGGGAGGCTAGACTTGGCCGAGGGTAGTATCTCCGCGGTTATTTCCGCATGCTGTGCCCTACATAATCTTTGTGAGCGGAAGGGAGAAGGCTTCACTCAGGCATGGTCCTCGGAGGTTCAACGCCTGGAGGCCACATACGCCCAGCCAGAGAGCAGGGTTCTTGGAGGGGACCAGAGTGAGGCTGTTAGGATCAGGGAAGCCTTGAGGGAGCATTTTGAGGCTGAAAGCCAGTTCTAAAGTGAGGTGCAGATGGAGGGAGGAAGGGAGGGAGGAATCATTCTTTTAATAGGAACAGGCATTTGCTTTTCTGTAGCCTGTAATAATGTATGTACACTTAATAAAGAAACCCATTTATTAAGAAGGCAATTCATTTATTGAACAGGTACTTCGGTTGCTGAAAGAAAATATTGTGATGCATGTGAGGGGGAAGCGGCGAGAGGTGCAATGGGGGTGGCATGGGGTCAGTCAGAGATCGGAATATGTCTGGGTCTCTGAGTCTCCAATGCCCTCACAGTGGCCATGTCCCCCGAACCCCATTTGCGGAAGGCAGTAAGGCATGTTATTAGGGGTTGACTGCAATGGATAATGGTCCGGGGTTTGGGGGTTGTTCAGTGAAGACAGAGGGGTTGGAGGCAGCTGTGGATGGTGATAACCATATAGCTGATGACAGTGGCCTCGAGGGTACTGAGGCACAGAAGGGGAAGGGATTTGGGGCAAATGATAATTGGGGTGGTGGGTGCGGTGCTTCTCCTCCTGAAGGGTGACAATCCGCTGCATAGTCTGCAATTGAAGCTGCAGTAATGAGAGCAGCTTATCGGTGCTTTTCCGGCGGTGAATCGCATTCTCCTTCCGCGCCTTCTCCCTCAACTTGCTCTCATTCTCCCTCCACCTCTGTGCAACTCGATTCTCCATTACAGCCTGTTGCATTACTTGCTGTACAAGATCTTCTTTGCTCCTTCGTGGCCACTTCCTCAGTCGCCTCAGCCTCTCAGCTGTTGATAAGAGCGATGGCGCAGGGCTCAAGGATGATCCTTCTAAAATAAAAAGATACATTTAACAGTGGTTCCCTTGTAAAGAGCAGACATGCCTATGATTCCCCCGCATTCCCCGTTTGCCTGTCCCACAGAGAGCACAGATACAGCAATGGAGCCCCTGCCATGGTGAGTGCACTCCAGAGGCAAGGGAAATGATTTTTTCCCTGCCCCAGAAAAGCTGTGCCGGGGGAGGGGGTGGGGAGTGCCGGTAAGTTGCAGGAGCCCCAGTCTGAGCAGCAGGCAGGGGGAAGGATTTCTTCCCTGCCCTGAAAAGCTGTGGCGGGGGTGGGGTGGAGTGCTGGTAAGTTGCAGGAGCCCCACTCTGAGCAGCAGGCACGGGGAAGGATTTCTTCCCTGCCCTGAAAAGCTGTGGCGGCGAGGGTGGAGTGCCGGGAAGTGGCAGGAGCCCTACTCTGAACACTGTTCCAACATTCTCCATAGGTGTCTGTCCTGGAAGATATTTCATTGCTTTGAGTCACTGAGGAACAAAGGGAAGGGATTTTAATGAGATGCAGCTTCCGCCCAGGGCCATATGCAGCTTGCCTATGTGCAGCAATGCTCCCCTCACCCATTGTAGCACAGTGGAGAGGACTAGTGACCATGACCGGGACGGGGACCACGCTGGCTCTCCCGGGAAACCTGCGCAGGCGCATTGCAAGCGCTCTTATTGAGACCTTTGAAGAAATTACTGATGATGACTACCGCAAGGTGATAGACTACATCAATGCACTATTCCACATGTAGGCAAGCATGCAAGCATCCCTTTCCACCCCAAGCTGCCTGCCTTCCCCATAGAAAAGCAGCTTTACCTCTGCTGCTGAGCTGGCCCCTGCAACCGCCGGACGCTATGGCTGGCCTCCCTCCTCCTGGCTTTAGAGGAGAGCTCCTGGCTGCATGCCCCTCTGCCCTCCTCCTGGCTTGAGAAGAGCTCCAGGTGGAATGCCCCCTGCATCCCTTTCCACCCCAAGCTGCCTGCCTTCCCCATAGAAAAGCAGCTTTACCTCCGCAATCCGCTGCTGAGCTGGCCCCTGCAACCGCTGGACGCTGTGGCTGGCTGCCCTCCTGGGTTGAGAAGAGCTCCTGGCTGCATGCGTCCAGGGACTCCTCCGTGCCCTGGGTCACTGCCGCCTCATCCTCATCCTCCTGCTCTTCTTCATCTTCCTGGTCTTCGTCCTCCTCCTCACCCCCACCTTCACTGGTGGGCTGGGAAGTGTCCATGGTGATCGATAGAGTGACCGTAGGATCACCACCAAGTATCGCGTGCAGCTCCTTATAAAATCTGCAAGTCACCGGGGCTGCCCCAGAGCGGCCGTTTGCCTCGCGGGCTTTGCGATACGCATTCCTAAGCTCCTTTACCTTAACACGGCACTGCAGAGTGTCCCGCTCATGGCCTCTTTCCACCAACGCCCGTGATATCTGCCCATAGGTATCAAAATTCCTGCGGCTAGACCGCAGCTGAGACTGAACAGCCTCTTCCCCCCAACAGCTGATGAGGTCCAGCACCTCGCTATTGCTCCATGCTGGGGATCGCCTATTGCGAGGAGGCATGGCACGTGGAGTCATGATGATCAATCAGAATGATCACCTGCAACAATTCCCTGAGACCACGCCACGCAATCAATCAGATCAATGAGAATGATCACCTGCAAGGATTCCCTGGGAGCACGCCACGCTTGGCTGGAGCAAACAGGAAGGGGATTTTCAAATTTCCCTGGAACTTTAAAGGGCGGGTCTGACGTGTGGTCACCTGAGGACAGGACAAAAGAGTTTGCAAGTGATGACCAGAGTGGCTCGAACGGGAATTATGGGATGGGCTGGAGGCCAATTAATGCGCAGTGGGTGTCCACATTCTTGCTGTAGCGCTACAGCAGCTGCGCTACAGCCCTTATTCCCCATGCGGAGGTGGATTAACAATAGCGCTATAACTCAGCTTTTATAGCGCTCTACGTGCCTTGCCAGTGTGGACGGGGAAGAGGTTATAGCGCTCGTGGGGGCTTTATAGTGCTATAAAGTGCCAGTGTAACCAAGCCCTAAGCATGATCTAATACACTTTTCTCTTTAGTTAGAATATTGTTATTGCAGAAAACTCCCTCAGTTTGCACCAAGTGCTTTTCATGCTGCTTCTCACACCCACATTCCCATCACAGCTGAGCACTGAGCTAAGGTATTTGAATTGTTGTATGGACTTTAAATTTATACCATTTATGATATGACTGTTATAATATCATGTGTGTTTTACTGTAATTATAAATTATACTGCCTCAACTTTGTTCCTGTGTAACTGATTCACTTTCTGGAGGTACTGTAATAAAGCCCTTTTTAACAAGATAAAGTCAGACTCAAATTATCGAACTTGTCTTGTAAAAAATGTGAGTGAAGAGAAAGTTTTGAATTGTACATTAGGTCACTGATGCCTTGTAAAGTCTCAAGATTAGAGATCTGAAACCAAGGTAGTGATTCACTTTAAAATTGGCTTTGCAGGGTAATCCTGGAGCTATCTGCAAATCCAGGACTGCTGAATCTTTCATACATATGCCAAAACACAGAATGATAAATCTAGATAAGGTAAAATGAAAGGGTAGAAAGGATGTGTTGGGCTTTGTTTGGTAACTTTCAAGAACAGGGAAAACCTGGAATAAAAATTACCTATATTTGGGTTTAATCACAGAAGTTAATATGGAAAGTTTATTATAGACTGGTTTTATAAAGAATTATGGGTGTTATGTTTTTAATTAAAGATACAAAGAATTGTAGTCCTTACAAAACAGAAAACTTTGCACTCTTTGCAGACAAAACATGTTACCTCCAAGTATTGTAGCTGCTATTAGTATATTAAAGATACTTAGCATGTTTCATATATAGACAGCCACAATAAATATGGGTCACTTATGTGCTCACTGCATTTTACTTTTATTGGGATTTATGCTTTTGCCCTAATACCAAAGATATGACCATCACAACTTGTATCTATCCAGTGAGGAAATTCACTTAAAAGTACTTTCAAGACACAGTATATAAAACATGCAATATAAATGCAAATACAATATAATGGAAAAAATATGTGCTACTAGCTGAACCCTGTGCAGTGATATTGTAATAGCTATTATTACAGATGAGTATACCTTCCCTAGGTAGCTGTTGAGGTCCTTGACCTTGTTTCCATTACTTCAATTTTATATGCTAAAATATAGTACTGTAGAAAGTCCTATTGGGAGCATCTATTTTAACTTTTTTTAAAAAAAGATGCCTTTTTGTAGGCTAAGGAGATTTGTTCACTCTCTACACAGGTTCAGACACTATTACTCAGTGGAAAAGGTTGCCCTCAGCCTTAGAGATACAACTTATGATGAATTATATGAAAAAGAGTTCTTGAATGACTAAAAATGAACAAAAATAAGAGGAAATTAATCTCTTAGTTTTTACAGTATTTAAAGACAGACATTCTGAATAAATATAAAAGTAGAAGGTGAGTATATGATGGTCACATTTAGCACATCTTGCATGTATTATTTAATGGAGAAAATATGGAAAATGATAGAACTGATAGAACAAATGAAAACAGGAAAAATCTCAGAAGGATAAAATAAAAGTAAGAAGCACATACATTAGCAAATAGAATCATCTAGCAATTGAGGGTTTGTTTCAGCAAAGTAGTTAGTTACCTTGAGTTAATTTTACCAGGAATTTACTTCCATTGATTACACAAATGATTAAAGTGAGACATCCTTAAATTTCATCATAGTAAATGAGCTTGAAGTTTGCTGAAAAGAAGCCATAATTTATTACCTTTTTTGAGTATATATCACCCATGAAAACTAGGAAAGCAAGCAGATCAGCGGCAGACTGGGAGAATTCTTTACAATAGTGAAGGCTGCTTTAAACTTTCTGTTTTTCAGTTCATTATTTTATACGCAGGATTTTCTCAGCTCTTCCATCAATAACATCTAACAAGTATTTAAGGAAGCTCATGACTCATTATGTTTTAGAATTATATGTGTTCTGAATTTGTCTCCTCTCATCCCACGGGTTTAAATATATTTATCTTCGATCTCTATTTTGCCACATTTTAGTTTTAATTTCTGATAGCTTTTTTTCTCTTAGATATTGTTTTGTTTTGTTTGTTTACTCTCAATTTCATTGTGGGTCTTCCTTGCATTTTTCTCTTCAGAAGTTTGTCTCCTTCATGATTAAGTCATGATTGTGATGCTCATTTGAGAGAGTCTATTTTCTTAAAACTTTGCTTTTGTTACAGATTTATGAAATGCCTTTTGAATTTTTAAAGAAGATATACACTTCAAGAATAGATGTAAAGCTGGAAGAATTGAACAGTAATGATCTCATTTTAAGAGAAAAGAACTCCATTGCATGCAGTCTATTTTTTATATTTTCTGTCAGCCATCTCTTTGTCATAAAACCTCCTAGTCCTGGGTGCAGTTCCTTTTTGTGTCTTCACAAAATAGTCATCTTAAAAAGAGGGGGAGTTTTATATCTTTGAAAATCTATTTCTTTTGATGAGGGATCATATTGCACTGAAAGCCTAATTTAGGGGAGAGTTAGGAACACCAGTTCCAACATCTGTATTTTAAATTTGATTTTTTTCATTGTCCTCTTTTCAGTAGGAATGTCTGAAGTTCACTGTCTTGATGGTGTTGGAAAGTGCAGGTTTTGGAGTGTGTGTGGATACGCATACACACAATCCCCAATTCAATGCATTCTTCACATGAATGAATTTTTAAAAACTGAAAAACGCTGGGCCTGATTTAACTATAATAAATCAGGAATAACCCTATTGAAGTCAAACTCATGTGAAAGAAAATCTAGCCCTTTATCCTTTTATAATGTTGAATCTACAGTAAATGCTACAGTAATCTGTGGCATATCAATCTTCATCTTCTGAGTTCTTATAAGGCAGCATTCATTTTCATGATAAATCTTTTATAATACCAATAAACACCTGACTGTCACAGGGCCATATCCAACTGCAATTTAAGTCAACAGGTTTTGTATCCACACACAAGCAGTAAAGAATTGCTGATATTGTGTGTATGGACCAGACATAGGCCATAGTTGAAGAAGGAATCCCTCTGATTCAGTAAATAATAGGTTTGTTCCTATATTCTACCCTCAGTTTCACCTATAGAGTCTGGTTGGCGACAGTCAGGTAAAAACTGGGGCAAAAGTTTATATATTATAAAAAATACATACCCATTTTGTATATGCATTAAAATACTTCAGATCATGAAAAACACTGATAAATGTGCACCTTTGCCTTGTATTTGTAGCACAGCTACAATAATTAGCACCAATACAGTCTATTCTCTGCAATTTCTTAGGTAACAACAGGATTTATCATTTGTTCTCTTTACCATGCTTTGATTCCTGAGTTGCATAGTTAAGATAAGTTCTTTTGAATTGTAGAGTTGCTGTTTTTTTGTGATCACTAGGGTTTGGGTTTTTTTACATTTTTCCTTTTATTCACATTTATGCTTTTGTTTAACAAAAACGTAGTCTTACGGGCACTCAATCTGTTTGCTATTTGGTAAATGAATTGCTCTCCAAACAAATTTAGCCATTTCTCTATTTCCTACTATACAAGTAACAGGTAATCTCAATGAGTCACATCTCCAGCTCTGACTTAAATTAAATATGCACTTCAAACAAAATAATTACTTAGGTTAATATTTACTAAAGTTTAATGGACATTAATTTTTTAAATTAACTCAAAATATTGTGATCTAAGCACTCTTGCACACTAAGTAATTTATAAAAATTCATAAAATGGAAAATTAATTTAAATGTCACTAATATCTCAGAAGAATAGATGACCTTTGATGCTAGAAATCATGAGAGATTTCCTCAGATTTTGCATAATGTATTATGCATATCTTTCCTCATGAAGTTTTCATGCTAAAATATGATTTTTAAATAATAAGGCATGGATAGAAGTAGTAACATCATACCATTTACAAGATTATTACTATTAAAGGTACAGTAGATGAACAGTGTTGCATGCATTTTTCCACAATAAAATACATTTAAAGTAATCATAGATGTTTTGTTTTGTTTGAATAAACTTGAATTGCTGTGTAACAAGATGGATATAAAGCAATGGAAACTGAACTCCTCTCCTTAGCCACAGAAGATGAACCCATAAATAGGTAGCATCTGTGCAAGATCCTCTCTGTGATTCTACTGCTGTACCTCAGCAACAACACAGGAAAGGATGAAAGCAGGATCATTTCAATTTTTTTCCCCAAACCCTGATAAAAAGTATATTTTAAGTGGGAAACACGAGAGCAAAACCATGAGGACTTTGTGAAATAAAACATAATCCCTGTGCTACGAGGTTCATTCCATAAACATGTACATGTAAGAGCATAAGGGATTTTTATAAATACAAGATTACTACTAAAAAAGCACACTTTATGTAGGGTGACCAAGTGTCCCTATATTATAGGGACAGTTCCGGTATTTGGGGCTTTTTCTTATATGGGAATCTACTACCCTGTCCTGATTTTTCACACTTTCTATCTAGTCACCCTAACTTTGTGCAAAATGAAAAGTTTGATATTTCTGAAATGGAAGATCACAATCAAATCCCCAGTCTACTGTCTAATCTGGATTACTACTCTTTTGGATCTTAAAAATCAAATACTCTTTTACAAACTTCTCATTGCATAATTAATCAGGGAAACAGAAGGAATACCACGTACTTTTCACCTCCTGACAAGTCCTGGCTCAAAACTCAAGACGCCTTGTCATAAGTGTGAAGTAGCCTAGAATTAGTGTTTACCTGTAAGGGGTTAAGCTAAAGGTAACCTGAGAGGTGGACAACTGACCAATGAGAAATTCCTCAGGAGACAAAGGATTTTAAGTTTCAGTTTCTCTCTGAGTTTCTCTCTGTTCACCTCGGCTATGGGATGAACACAGCTATGTCTTTCACTATAACTATAAGATTCTATTAAGTATTGTAGTCAGTAAGTTTACCTTCTCTTTATCACTTGGAGAGTTCTCAGTGGTGAGTGTTGGCTGGGTGCTTCTTGATATTGTAAGCTTCAGCAGAGATATCAACTGTGGGAGAAAATTGCCTCGGGGGAGAGGTTTGGTTGACTCCTTTTGTTGATTATGGTAGATGCTGTTCTATTGATGGTTATAAGGGATTTATTCCTTTCTTTTTTCTTTTATTAAAATCTTTCTTTTAAGAAGCTGACTGCTTGTTTTTCATTGTGTAAGATCCTGGTTTTGGATCGGGCACGTCTCGCAGGATCAGGCGAGGTTTGGGGTTTTTTTTCTCTCAAGCTTCCCAGGGAAGGAAGAAGTTTGGGGGGTTAGTGGAAAGGGAAAGAAGGGTCCCAAACTACCCTAGACCTAGTTTGGTGGTGGCAGCGTACCAGGTCCAAATACAAAAGAATTTGTGTTCTGGGGAAAAACATTTTAACCCAATCTGGTAAAATAAGCTTGTGGGGGTTATTTCTTTTTTCATGCGGGTCCCCACATCTGTACCCTAGAGTTCAGAGTGGGGAGGCAATCCTGACACGCCTATGAAAAAAACTGTATTTAAAATGTCCATGGATATGCAATAGGTCCAAAACTGTTATTCCAGTTTCAAAGATATTTTTTGCTAACAAGAACAAATTTTGCATTCAAACTTTCACATTTAGCAAAGAAGCACAATTAGGCAAATTTCAAGTATTCATTTCTTGTCTGAATATTTTGCACAACTAAATGACAATTGGCCTTAAGGATTTTTTTATTCCATTTCCAATTGTGCTATATTATATCAATAAGTAGAGCATATCAAAATATTTGGGTTTACAGTGGTGACATTGCCAAATTTCATATATCAGTGTATCTTGTTTGAAATCATAAGACTCCTCAAAACAATACTGTCTAGACTATTTCCTTGCAAATGCAGGCCTGCTTAAAATTATCTCTGCATGTCTCCAGAGAGGAGGACTTGAAAATGGAGCAGGAGCAGGCCCTTAGTTGCTTGCTTCTAGGTTTATAAATACCTTTTTATGAGGAAAGGCTAAGTCACTTATTCTCACATGAGAAGAGCAGCTTCTAAATTACCATATAGAAATATTCATACTTATAAATATAATACTCACAGCCTCACAAAAGATTAGGAAATATGAACATATAATATATAAATGAGAAAATTTAACTAATGGAATTTAAGTTAAATTATTTTATTTGGAGCTGTAAATAGATGGGTTAAGTGTGTCAGGTTAAGTAAGTAAAGCAAT
Organism: Dermatemys mawii; assembly: GCA_007922305.1. Lineage (NCBI taxonomy): Eukaryota > Metazoa > Chordata > Testudines > Dermatemydidae > Dermatemys > Dermatemys mawii. The sequence continues at coordinate 75,830,941 of ML677326.1, forward strand.
TATGTATGGAAGCAGAGGACAGCTAGCCATTTCTTTGGAGACCGAATGAGAGAGAGCAACTATAAGTGTGCAGTGGTGTTCGATTGAATTGATTTGAGGAAAATGCCCAAGCCCTTCCATTCTCTGTCTTTCTTGTTACTTTAAAGTTATAAGAGACCTTGTGAAAGAAAATGGAGAATGAATGAAAATTGTATGAATAAGGGAAAAGAAGATGAGGTATTTCCAGAGGAGCACATACCATTTATAGGACAAAGAGAGTGCTCTCCTGTTCTTCAGATCTTTATCTGCGATGAACCTGATCTGAGCCCACTGATATGATTAATTCACACATTCTCAAAGTCTTTACCTGAAAGTTAATATTCTGTTAGAAATCACTTTGGTTTGTACAATCAAGTGAACTCAGCTATAAGGCAACTGAGTTCTTTTGAAACTGAAGGCAACTTTTACTTTCTTTTACCAACATATTAGGTCAGTCAGTTTCCTGTAAGAGTTATATCAGAAAAGCTATCATCCTTGAGCATTTCTAACCTCCATTTCTTGGCTGAACTTATGTTTAAGGTTCAGAACAAAACCCATTCAACCAAAGCTGTGACAACAGTGGTAAACAGCCTCAGGGTCAGGAGAACTATTTGGAGTTCATTGCATGCTTTCACTAAGTGTGTTTGCCTCACTGTGTCACTGAGTCTATTTGAGGTTGCACGTATCACAAGGTCTGTTTATTTTGCTTGAATACCTTGTCTCTCTCTAACTTTGCTCAGCTTTCCTCTGCCATCTGTTTAGGGATCTATTTTCCTTAGTTAGACTGTATTGTATTCACATTTAGTGAATGTGCATGTTTGTACATATGCACAAGTAACTTATTTTGGCCTTGTTTGTTCAAACTTCATTATTTTGATTTACTCCTTAAAGTCAGTTGGGTGATTTAAAATATTTACTGACTTTATTTAGACTTTAAGTTGTTGAGGTGGCACCTCTCTCCTGATTTTTCCTGGTTTTGTTTCAGCTCTTGGAGGTGGGGAGGAAATCCTGGTCTTATTCAAGTGAATGGGAGTTTTGCCATTGAATACACTGGGGCTGGGAGTTCACCACTGAGTTATGGATCTCTCTAAGAATTATTGTGGTGGTTGGGTTTTTAAGCCTCTTGTAGCACAGTAACTACTTGTGGCTGCCTCTACGGCTGAGATTCCAATTCTGTTGTTCTGCCTGTGGATCACTGGTTAATGTCAAAAGTAGCACTGAGAGCAGATTGATGGCAGAATCAGGCCCACAGCAAAAGTCTATTCATAGCCTGCATGGAATCTGTCTTTTCATGGTAAAGGTTTCAAGGTATGCTATGTTTTCATTAAAAACGCCATTATCTTTTCCTTCTCATTAGAGTATCTATAGGCTTGCTGTTGTAGCAGGTCAGAATTATCATGCATTTGACTGAGGATACAGTCAGCGCAGGTGCAGAGTGTAATGGGATGTTTAATAGGGAAGGGGTGAAAACAACTACAAAACATAGACAGGATGTGCTAAGGGTAAACAAACAATGTAGATGCTGAGCTTGTTCGTATGATATAATCACAAGTTAAAGTTGGCTTTTCTGGGGTGCTTCATTTTTACTATTACAGTTCATTGTGATTAACTGTTTTTCTAAAGAAAAGAAATCTCAATAGAAATAGCATGTTACATTTTTATGGACTAAAAACAAAATGACTGACATAAAAACATCAGTGCTGGCCCACTGACTTATTAAGCAGAATCAGCATTGCAGAGAGCTGTTGGTAAACTACTTTCCATTCTTAGGTAACTTATGTCAGAGGTCAGTGAAAACTGGGAGTGGCACATAATATATTCTATCACTGCTGGGCAATGATGGTCAAGGGGAATGCCTTATGTTGCTCAAAAATGATCCATATGGATGGTTAAATAAGTACCATTGCCACTTGTCTGAAATAGGTTATAAGCACAGTGTTACAGGAACAACTCACGCAGCTGGCAATTTGCCAAACTAATCTCATAATTTGCTGTAATTAGTATATTAATAATGCTTGACACTTTTCATTTTCAAAACACTTTACACATATTAATTAATTCTTACAATACCCCAGTGAGGTACGGAAGCACCATTATTCCATTTTTTTTAAAGGAAAAGCTAAGATGTACATATTGTATATGTGGAACAAAAACACAGAGAAACTATTTGATTTGCCCAAGGTCATACAATAAGTATAAGGCAAAGCTTGGAATTAAAACCAACACTGGCAACAAATCAGTCAGAGGAGGAGCAGAACTCAGAAATTATTTGCTCCCTTATTTTCTAAGGCCATGGTTCATTTGTATTCTGTATTTAATTATTTCAACATAGTTAACCCATATTATAAAAAAGAATTAGTCACAATAAGTCTAGAATGATGGAAAACCCAGAAAAGGCATAAAGCATAAAAGAATGACTTTAAATATAGTCTGGAAAAGAGAAGAAATCAGTTAGAAAGTTGGAGTTATTTCAAGAAACCTCTTGCCCCAGGACTTCTCTACTAATTTTGCAGACTCAAGAATATCCAAATGTTCAGAAGCTTATCCAAAATGAATTTAAATTCCAAACCGTAAGCTTATCTCATCACTACACCATACCTTTTTGTTCCTCTCCCAGCAGTAGTCTTCAGACCTATGTTTATTAAAAAGCTGTCATTTTTTTCATGCTAAACATCCTCACATTTTTAATTGACCATGGCTATATATGCTGTGGTGGTGTTGTCATGTCCGTTCCAGCCTATTAGAGAAAGACAAGATTGGTGAGGTAGGCGGGTTATTGCACCAACTTTTGTTGGTGAGAGTGACAAGATTTTGAATGTACATAGATCTCTCTTTCAGGTTTGGGAAACTTCGGGAACTTAAAATGTTCCATTGGTGCAGATGCACAGTTTTAATGAAGACTTTTTAAGTCAACAGGGGATAACTTTCCCATCAGCAGAGTTAATCTACCTGCCTGAGAGGCTGTAGCTATGTCAGCAGGAGAAGCTTTCCCACCAAGATAACGTTGTCTATACCGAGGGTTAGGTCAGTAAAACTATGTCACTCAAGGATGTGGATTTTTCACACCCCTGAATGATGTAATTCTGCCAGTATAGGTCTGTAGCATAGACTAGACTTTATTTAAGCTATATTTACCCTACAGCCTATGTTGGCAAAATTTGTCACTGAGGTGTGAATAATACACGCCCCTGGGCAACATAAATTACAGTGATGTAAGCATTTGTGTGCACAGCAGTATGTCGGCAGGAGAGCTTATGCCATTCATGGAGGTGGGTTTTTTATGCCAAAAGGAGAGCACTACTGTTGGCACAGAGCATCTTCAGCATGAGTTGCAGCGGCACTGCAGCCCTGTATATATAGACATTACCTTAGAATGCCACAGCTAAATATAAGATTGACCAGTTTGTTTAGCATAAGTAATTAACACACATTTCAAGGGAGCATTCAAGGTGAAGTGGACCATTAACAATTCTCCAGTCACAGGAAGAAAAGGTGGGGTGGGGGACGGCAGCGGGGGGGGGGGGGGGGCGGGTTGGAAAGCATCCGGGGGGGGGGGGGTTGGGGGCATTACTAGTGGATTAGTAATTAAATTAGATTAGTGTAATTAAATCCAATGTCTATTCAGTCCATGATTTTTAGTGTCTAGCAAAGTTATGTTCATCTTTTGAATGTGTTGTTCATGTTTCCTTTGAGAGTCAGGACTGATAGGTCAGATATAGAGCAATTGCTTTATGAAAACTATTCACCCACAGGTAAAGGGGGGTTTGTCTTTTATCATTTTCCAGTGAGAGTTCATTTGAATGAAGTGATTTTCTGCTTTCACCCACAAAGTTGCTATTGGGACATTTAGTGAACTGGATGAAGTACACCATATATGATGATAGGTATGTGTAAGATCCATGGATCTTGAAAGATGTGTTGTGGGGGATGTTGATCACTGTAGCAGTGGAGATATGTCTGTAGATTTTGAATCTGTTGTTCTACCAGAGTCAGGTGCCGCTTTGAGTGGGATTAACCTGGTTTGTGGGGAGGTTGTTTCTGATGATGAACTTGGAGACATTGGCTGGTGGTTTGAATTCCAGAAGATATGGTCTATATTAAAATGTTCCAGAAATTGCCTTAAACAGATTGAAAGGAGCAGTAATTAGTAAGACATCTTAAATATTTGCATAAATATCAAGGCTAATATTCTCGTGTTTATATTTGTAGTTCGGTAATGATAATGTGGGATATCGCTCAGTTGGGTCCTTTAACAAGAACATACAAGATGCAGACATTAGTGTTCAGAAATGATTGAGAGAAGCTATGAACAAAAATAAAAGTAAGAATTAAAGTTGGTTATGTAGTGTTCAGTGATCATTTATTCAGTGAATTTTGCTGGGTCTTTTTAATACCTTATGTTCATTCTTCACCCAATATTTAGAGCTGGATGAATAATTCACGTGTGTGTCTTAATATATAAAAATGCCATGATTTTTCACATATTCACTTACAGACTGGGGAGTTAGTCTAGTCTGCACTCATATTTCTCCCACTTCAAAAATAGTTCTAGTTTCAATTTTGCTGTGATCCTGTGAAACTGTAGGAAATGATGTTGTAGGGGGAGACAAGTTAATAATATACCTAAGAGAAATTAGGCAAGTTGAAATGTATTGAATGTAAGGTATAATTGAGATCAAGCTTAGAAAGGAGAGAGAGAGTGTGTGTGGAAGTGAAGCACAATGCTGCAGACAGCTGTGTGAGACACTTTTTTCTGGCTGACCACAAATTCCTGCCAAGAGTGCAGGGTGGAAAGTGGCAAAAAAGTAAGAGCGAGAGATGTTATTTTTATACAATGCTTAAGTCACTGCTGGAAAAAAAAGGGATTTAGGTGCCTAATTCACTTAGGCACTTTTGAAAGTTTTACCCTCAGAGCCCAATATAGGAAAGCACTTTAAAATTAAGCATAATCAGAAGTACATGAGTAATCCCATCCCTAGTCATCAAGGAACTGAATAGTGTGATTAGTACCCAGAAGTCCATGCTGAATTGGGTACTAGAATTCTCATAAAAGAAAGCACTTTGGGTGAAATATGGACACCATTATTGTCAATGAAAAAAATCACAATAATTTCAATAGGGCCAGAATTCCAACTGTTCATTTGTTGTAGACATAACAGCTACAGGAAAAAGACTTAGGATTTATAAAATAACTTTGTTTAACACCCCTCAGCATTGTGTCTAAAATAGGTAATGCTAATGAAGCCTAGAAAATGTCATATTTTAATTATTTATTATGATTTTTGCCAATTTGCAGTGTTAGTGGGAGTAAGGGGCAGGTGCCAGATGTCCAGTTTCAGTAGTGCTCTACCCCCATTCCCACAATGCACTGAACTCTTTTCTTCCTGACCCTTACACGAGCTACATAGGCCCTGTCCCTCATTTTCATCAGTAATAGCTTGCAATGACCACATCAGTAGAGCTTTCTGCTGTACTTCTTACAGATGAATACAGGTGACAATGGATACAGCTCCAAGAGCAGCTGCCTATCACATCAAAAATACTTGGGTGCTGATCAACATCTGGGTCGAGTTCATTGTCCTCCATGATTTCAGCTGAACCAGCAGGAAAATTCACGTGGGACCATGAAGAGTCTCTTAGAAAACACAGATGGCGAAGAACAATTTATTCTCCACTTTTACTCAGAGGTCCACTTTGAGAAACCCTCGACAAAGAACTCCAGGAGGACTTGGTGCTACAGCAGGAACCAAAACCTCAGCTGATAAGTTAAAATGCCCTTCCCTCCAGTATCCCTTCCTCTTGTGATGCTAAATTCCTAATTTTAAGATCCCGGGCATTTAAAGTAATGTGTATTTATTTTTCCTCCCTGGATTACGTCATGCATTGTTCTGTGCATCTGTGTGTGAAATGCAGTGCCAAAGCCACATCATTGTCATATCCTATCCGCTTACCAAATTCCTTGAACTTCCTCCCTGCCTCCATCCAGGCCCTGCCTTCCTCCCCAAATAGGTCCTCAAGTGAGATAATGATTTTATTCATTTCTGACGAACAACAATTACAGGGCTTATATCTTGGCTTCTAAAGCTAATTTTTTTAGACACCTTTGAAATAAAAATTAGTATGCCCCGTTCTGTGTATTTCTCAGACCCTTGTCAAGTAGTGAGAGTTCCAAGACATGTTGCCTAGGAGGGGGAATAGGAGAGGAGTCCTGTTTGAAGCAGGGAGAAAAGTTGCAGCAAACTTATAATTGGATGTCTATGGTATAATTATTTACAGCACTGTTTTCTCCCTTGGAAATTTACAAAATGTGTCTTTCCCAGCTCTATAGCCTCCATAACACCAAACTCCGTAAATTGGAGTAGACAGCAGGAGAAACAGGTCCAATATCATAGTCATAAAAAAAGCAGTGCAGTATTCCTTTCCAATTATCTAAGGTAAAGGCTTATGGTGTTGAGCTGGATTTTCAGGCAACCTAATAAAATTATGGTGTTTGGCAGGCACAGGAGCAGGATTTTCTGGTAAAGTTCAGGGCAAAATAAGGGAGAAGGGTTTCATGGTTCAGATCACCTTTTGCATGAAATATCCCCATCTTAGATCAGAATACTATTTGTAATTGCCTCCCAACTACCTCTTTGAGACAGGATAAACATTTTGATTGCTAAGAAATACTGCTAAATTTTTCTCGCTATTATGTCCTTCGTTCCTCTCCCGAGGGCTGCAACAGGTTTCTGAAAAATGAGTCTGTTCAAAAAGTTAAATCCTTCAAATGACCAAAAACATCAAAGTCGTGCCCTTCTACAGCAAAGTTATATTACGCGTGGGCATTTCTGAGCTTGCTAAAAAGGCACAAAATATAATGCTCTATTTCTCATTGAATTGGCAGGAGCTTCATTGAATCAGAGAATCATAAAGAATAATAGACTGTTAGGGTTGCAAAGGACGTCAGGAGGTCGTCTACTCCAACCCACTACTCAAAGCAGGATCTAATCTCCAACTAGATCATCCCAGCTAAGGTTCTGTCAAGCCTGATCTAAAAAACTTCTAAGGAAGGAGATTCTACCACCTCCCTAGGTAACCATTCCAGTGCTTCATCACCTTCCTAGCAAAATTTTTTTTCATAATATCCATCTTAAATCTCCTCTACTGAAACTTGAGACCAATTTCTTGTTCTATTATTTGGTACCACTGAAAACAGTCTAGAACCATCCTCTTTCGAACTCCCTTTCAAGTAGTTGAAAGCAGCTATCAAATCCCCCCCTCATATGGTCATTTATTCCTAGGAAATAAATCTACCTTATAATTTTAGTAAATGTTAAAATTTGCTTACAATACTTAGGAAGAAGGATACACACACAATTTAACTGAAAGTGTTTTGATGTGGAAATGAGCCCCAAGCTTCACACCTCATATAGTTGAATGATGTGTGAAATTTTGGTGCCGTAATAGTGGAAATCTTTTTGAGTCTCCTTACAAGATTAAGCAATATCTGAAATCCTAGTATACACTGGAGGGATGAGAAAAGTGGAGTAGACATTGTTTGCTCTGAAAATCACCACTGCTCTTCAATATATCAGATGTCTTACACATAGGCAGTAAAGGGTGGATGACTATTTTTTTATTATTTTGGTTTGTCATGTTTCGTAAAGGGATTTAAAAAGATAGGTAATCACAGTGTCTTCCAGTATGTTATAATGACCCCATCCTCCCCTCCAAAAACCACAAAGCCTTTAAACACTTTCAAGCAGACTAGAGACTAGTGGTCTCTAACAGCTGTGAACTGATTGTTATAAATCATTAAATTAACACAATTACTTCATATCCCCTCCAGCAATGTCCCAAACGCATTAAAAACATAAGTGTTGCAAACAACAGGGATTTCAAAACAGGTGTGAATTGTGTCAGACACTTAAGACACTGAAAAATTATGCAGCTACACTAATGACACCACTTGTTGCCTTGATGGGATTGGGGTTGTGAGGAGAACACTCCTTAAATAGTTCTTGAAAGGCTGAAATTACAGGTTCCTTTCAGCATTGAATTGTGTTATTCAGGTAAGTACTTTGAAAGTCAGTATTTCACAAAAGAAGTGCAAATGCATTCTTCACACATTCAAAGCAAAATCAAAAACAATTGTGGAAAGTGGAGTTCCCCACAGCATTGTAAAACCGGGTTAAGAAAATGCAAAATCAGAAACAAGTTATATAAGAACAATGCTTGATGTTAAGATATAGATATTCAGGCTTCTGTGTAAAGGCCTATACTTTAAGAATTTAGGTGTATTATCACTTAGCTAGTTATAGAGGTACAAAACAAGAATCAAAATCACAGTCTGCCTGTTTATAGGCCTCCTCTCACTGTGACAGTCTAAGATGGTGTTCTCAGGTGAAGATCTTTGGCTAAGCAGCAGAGGCATCTATAAATTGGGAAATGATTTATTGCTCACATCCTTACCAGTCACACTGAAATAAGGTGCTATTGGGCTGTTAGGAATACAATCCTGTCATGATAATGCCTATCACCTCCAGATAAAGGGAAGGGCCTAGAGATGTAAAAGAAGTCCCCATTTCCCTATTGTTTGTCTGTATACTCTGTCTGGTTCTGTGATTGTTTCTGTCTGATGTATAATTAATTTTGCTGGGTGTAAACTAATTAAGGGGGTGGGATATAATTGGTTAGATCATGATACAATATGTTAAGACTGATTAGTTAAATTTCAGTAAAATGATTGGTTAAGGTATAGCTAAGCAAAACTCAAATTTATAGGAAGTAAGTGGGTGGGGGAATGGCATCAGGGAATGGGAGTGGAGAATAGGGACACAGGAAAGGCTCTATGGGGTCTGAGCTGGAAGGGGGACACAGAGGAAGGAAACTGGAATCATGGCTTGCTGGAAGTTCACCTCAATAAACATTGAATTGTTCGGACTTCAGGTCTCTGTTCAGGCGAGAAGGACTATGGAAGTAAGCAGGTGAAGGAATAAGCCCTCTAACACCTGATACTGTTGCATCCGATCCACTCCACTCTTTTTTAACGAATAACAGTAGATGAATTAGCTAACATTGGGTGTCGACAGTGAGGAGAAACTGAAAAATGTGTGCATAACATGGTCAGCACCTGCCACAGGAGAAACCCAACCCCAAGCTGTTAACACAGTGTAGACACCCAGAAGAAATTGGCATTAATGCATACCAGGTGATACACAGGAATGAATAAGGAACTTCAGCTGCAGCACAGCAAATGGAAGTGAAAGCCTTGCAAAGCTATCATTCCCCTAAGTATGTTGTTAGGTTACAGCCAATAGTCCCTCTAATATTTTGGGGAATAAATTTTATGTGCATCCAGGTATTCGGGGGTGTGCGTCACCACTAGAAACAAAAAACCTAGCTGGGACAAGTTAGGCATTTTAGAACTTATACTTAAATTTAATTCTTTGAGTAGTAAGAGAAATAAAAATTGTGAAATGCACAGACCAGTCAAAACACTAAAATAACATACTTTGAAAGAATAAAATTACAGAGAATATATGTGAATTGCAGGAAGTATTATAATAAAAGTATATGTTGGGAGGTAAGTGTGAAAGAATGTGTGTGTGTGATTCAGAGACAGTGTGACAATGCGTGTGTATGTGTTCCCCATTGCTGACCTGTGACGTGGTCTTGGAAGGTTTAGATTTTGGATTAAAATGCAAGATATGTGCTAAGAAATGCAGAAATTGCATTAACAGAGGGGAATAGACATTGTTAAAGCTTTAATGCAAATAGGAAAGCAAAAATAAATGTCTACATTAGGCTCTGTTAGAAGACAAAGACCAATATACACCTCGTGTCAAGTTTGCACAAGTGTTTGTCCTAAAGCCATGAAATTTAGTAATATGTGCTTTGTGATTGAAGGGGAGGTTTTTGTTGTTGTTTTTAAGAATAAAAAGCGAGATTTTAAAATTGGGGATTTTTTTTGCAATAAGGTAACTATGTACTAACCACATTTCTGTTTCAAAATTATTAGCAAATAAATTGCCTCACGTGGAGGTACTATCTGTCAGAAGGTTAATTATGGTTAGCTGGAATACCACACCTGGGCCCCCAGAATACCACAACTGGGCAGGGGCTGAACCGTCATCAGGTATGGTCCCGGACATATATGCAATCAAAAAGGTACATAAAATATGTGGTTCTCCCAATTTTTAAGTTAGTTAACTTCAGGGTATACAAGGTGGTATAAATTATGTCATCACATCTCACTTATGATGTACTCCACCAGCTCTAGTCTTCTATCTTTGTTTTCCACCAATCTCAGGACTTTGTGAGTATGGTAAAACTGAAAGTTGTTCTCATATTTACATCAATTTATTGTGGCATTGCAGTTGTTTGTATGTTATTTGGATTTTAAGTAACATCTTCAGTGCCATCCTTAATAATACTATTTCATAGTCCCCTGGGTAAAGTACCTGTGGTAGTGAAATGTGTGATTTTGCACTCTAATCAACGGTGATACCAACAGTATTCACCACTCTGTGCTCCACTAAGGCTTGAAGAACAATGGACATTTTGGTTCAAATATTAACTTGCACCTTGCGGTAGGTAACCTGTTGGTGCATGTGTGCCTTTGATTGTCCTTGAACAGTTCAGAAACTCCAGCCTTTGAAAAAAGCTAGTAGTTCTGAAATTTTTCTTAGGCCAAGCACCTAGGGGTAACCTAGAGTATTACTTGACTCAAATCTACAAAACCATAACTTCAGTTATGGATTTTCCAACCCCACAGTGCTTAGCAATGGACCTACAGCTGTCACGGCAGCCAGATTTCATGGGGCAATACCAATCAGCTTCTGAACCAGTATGGTTTTCTTGAATCAAGTGTTCTTGTGCTGGTGGGTTAAAGCAAGTGTCTCACCCAGCTCTCTAAAGATCTGTTTTCTCAGTTGCAAGTTTAAAATCATCTTGTCATTCCATGTTTCCAAGATTATTTGATCTCCCCACATCCTAGAGCATCTCCCTGGGAAGACGTCTGGGAAACCACCCATGAAATGGTAGTTCTAACCTGATGGACCTAGAGCGACCGCATAGGGATATGGGGATTGGTCCAATAGGGACAGGGAGATATGGCGTTCGGGTGGGGACTTTGGGGCGGTGGGGGAGTTGGGCTGGGGTGAGCGAGGCTGGGGACGTGCGAGCACCCACCTACGCCACCAAAAGTTGTTGCCTGTGACTCAAATGGTCATAAACTCAAACCCTGCTTTCAAAGTACAACAGCAGGCAAAAATAGGGTTTTGAATGAAGAGTAACACTTTATTTTACACTATATATATTTATGTGTCATAGGAGATCATACATTTTTAGATTAGGCTCTGTGGGTTTATTTACTGAGGCCTAGAAGGTCATCAGCTTCCAAGGTTATAATTAATCAGACACTTTTAGGCACTCAGGAGTTCTTAGAAAGACCACCAAAGCACCAAAATGAAAACAGAAAAAACATCTGGCACACCTTATAAAATCTCAGTACAACACTATGTGTTGTGTTAGTGTTTCATAATTCATGAAGGAACACAATCCCCTGCTGAGCCCTATAAACATTCGAAAAAACAGCAAGAACAGTTTGTAAATCTGTTAGTGTGATTTCCTTCTCCTCAAATGTAAAGAAACTGAAGTACGAAACTGCTGGAACATATATTCAATATATGATTGATACAGTGTCATGATAAAAAATGTCAGGTGAGCTAATGGTAAAATGGAAGCTTTACTTCACTTCTTGTCTCAATTACAAGAAGTTTGGGGTATGGATGGGAATAGTGAAAAAGTGAAGATAAATTTATCTATGGCTCTCTATGGTTTTATGGACACAGAAGAATGAAGGCTGATCATATAGTTGAGGCACCAAGAAATCTGTGGTTTGACTCCTGACCCTGTCACAGATTTCTTGGGTAACCTTGGGCAAATCACTTTCCACTCTGTGCTTCAGTTCACCATCAATAAAATGGTGATAAACCTAGCAGACAAACAGTGTGAGAAGGAAATGTTATTTATCATTTGTATCACAGTCACAGCTAGGAAACCCAGTAATGGAATAAAGCCCATTGTGCTAGGCATGATACAAACTCAGAACAAAAAGATGATCCCTATCACAGGGAGCTTACGATTGTATATTCATCAGGAAAAGAATTGTCTGTTACTAGATGTATGTACTGTTCCTAGCATAGCTGGGACCAGAAAACAATATTGTAATACAAATAAAAAATAATAAAATACCTGAAGAAGAAAACCTTATAAATAGAAAAATCTATGGTAAATAAAGAACTTGTGTTGTCACTTTTGTGTGTGTCACAGAAGTGAGAGTTTGAGCATATATTTCTTTGTACAGAGTAGGATGTATTGTCTATTACATGAGCTGCTCCTACATAGAGGGGAGGAAACGACATTTGCCATCCCTGTGTTTCCAATATATTCATCCATTGAGCACTGAGGCATGGTTTGAAGAGGTACATTGCCCACTGATCCTCCCAGTGTCAAGCTCACCACTGTCTACACCATAGCATCCATTAGCAACCATAAAGAGACTTCCAAGTTTTCACAGAGATTAATGTTAACGAAGTAATACTTCCTCTTTAATGCTTCCAGTTTTTGTCTGGACCAAGAAATATCAACCTGTATATAAAAAATGCCTGACTTTGGGGAAAATTACCATAGCAGCTTATCAGAGTACTGTTTTATTATTATTATTTTTTAAAAAAGAACAACAGGAACAAAATTCTTGTCAGGTGTCATTTGTACCATATGGTTTGAACAAAATGATCCCTTTTTTAACAATTGTTCTATAGTTTTAGATCCAAGAAAACCACTGTTTATTTGGGCTGCCTGCATAGAAGCATTAGACGATGGATCAGGCAGACTGATAGTTTCTGTTTAGGTAGCATTGGAAAAACTAAACATCTCAGTGCATCTCAAGAACAGAAAAAATGTTATGAAATTTTAGGGAGTTCGGGGAAGTCCTTCAAAATTAATTAAGAGCCTGGAGAGGCTGATTCCTCAAGAGTGATTAAAATAATTAAATATGTATAGCTTTATTAAATCAAAAAAACAAACAGGGAGGGTACAAGACCAATCAGGCATCTATAAATATTTCATGTTGATAAAGTTATCCATTAAAAAGTCACTATTTGCATTCCATTACTGTTGTCATGGTCAAGACATGGTGTTCCCCTAGCCTTAAAACGGGATATCAATAGTACTTAAGATAGAACTGTATGGAAACAGTTTAGTGCGAAAACCCCAACATTTTAATCATTATCAATATACATAGCAATTATTTAGATAACCCACCATGATATTTAAAGCCAACCATGAATTTATGGTCTGAATACTAGAGGGGAAAAAACAACAAACCAAAAGAATACAACAGCACTACTCCCATCCCTCAAACAAACCAAAACCAAAATCACCCAGAGCTGTTTGAAAAACAGTTATTATTTTTTGCAGAAAATGTTGAAACATTTCTGTACTTTTTAAAAAAACTTTACAGTTAAGCATGTGCTTAGTGCAGTCATGAACAGAGGTGGTCAAAACAACTGCCAAGGAACCTTTTTTCAGTGAAAAATTCCATTTAATCAGAAACAAAATGTTTTGTAAAACTATTGGTTTTGGGGGGGAAAAAAATCACTGGGAAAAATTCTTAGGACTAGGATGGAACTTCCAGTCAAAAGGAAAATGAGAGAAAGCCTGAACCTAGGATAATCGACAGCCCAGTGATTAGGGAACTGATTCTGACTCAGGCAGTGCAGGGATTTTAACCTTGGACTCCCACATCCCAAGCAAGTTTCTAAGCACCAGAACTGGTTGTTTGGGTAGAAGTACTTCTCAGACATTCTTTGCTTTGTAAAAAAAATAATAATAATCTGAACAAAAACAAATTTTGAAACCTTGACATTTTTTGCAGAATGGACATCTTGTTTTCTGGCTAACCATAGTCATGAATAGTGATGCGTGAATTGGGCCACATACATTTACTAAGCTACTGAAATTCCATTTGTGACTATTCACTACCCATGAATGTTTTGATGGCTGCTATATTTATGAATGTCTTTGTGAAATTTGAAAGTTTAATAAATTCATGGTAGAAGAACACTGAACTATTTATTGTTTGCTGTTCACTTGTCTTGAACTGAAAAGCTTCAAACAGCTAGTTGGTGATTTGAAACAATACCACATAAACAAACACACCCCAGTGATAATCAGCAACAAAAAAAACAAAGAGAACCTCTCATGAACAACCTATTGTATAAATAACATTCTTTTGAGTAATTTGCTGAATACGTAAGAATTCTGAATACATTCACAATTGCCAGGATTGATTTGTGAACAGGGGAAAAATTCTATTTGATGAAAGTTATTTTATCATCTGTACTGATCTCTGTAACCCAATAACTTTCACTGGTCAGTAGATAATGGCATAGGGAGTACACTTACGAAGTTTGTGGATGATACCGAACTGGGAAAGGGTTGCAAGTGCTTTAGAAGATAGGATTAAAATCCAAAATGATCTAGACAAATTGGAGAAATGGTCTGAAGTAAATAGGCTGAAATTCAATAAGGACAAATGCAAAGTACTCCCCTTAGGAAGGATTAGGAAGGAACAATCAGTTGCACACTCAAAAAAATGAGAAATGACTGTCTAGGAAGGAGTACTGTGGTCATAGTGGACCACAAGCTAAACATGAGTCAACAATGGAATGCTGTTGCAAAGAAAGCAAACATTCTGGGATTTATTAGCAGAAATATTTTAAGCAAGACATGAGAAGTAATTTGCTATACAAGTACTCTACACTGTACTGATTAGGCCTCAGCTGGAGTATTGTCTCCAGTTCTGGGTGCCACATTTCAGGAAAGATGTGGAGAAATTGGAGAAAGTCCAGAGAAGAGCAAGAAAACTGATTAAAGGTTTAGAAAACATGAACTATGAGGGAAGATTGAATAAAATGTGTTTTTTTAGTCTGAAGAAGAGAAGAGTGATAAGGGACATAACAGTTTTCAATAACATAAAAGGTTGTTACAAGAAGGGAGAAAAATTGTTGTTCTTAACCTCTGAGGATAGGACAAGAAGCAATGGGCTTAAATTGCAGCAAGGGCAGGTTAAGTTGGACTTCAGGAAAAATTTCCTGTCAGAGTGGTTAAGCACTGGAATAAATTGCCTAGGGAGGTTGTGGAATCTCCTTGCGGATTTCAAAGAGCAGTTTGGACAAACACCTGTCAGGGATGGTCTAGATCAGGGTTTCCCAAACTGTTCCACAGAACACTGGTGTTCCACATGATGTGAATAGGTGTTCCAGGAAAGAATCATAATTTTTAAAAAGGGTCTTCAATTTTTTTTTAATTTTAAATTTGTGTAACCCCCAAGGAGATTACATGGACTCCTGGGTCTCTGTCTGCTGGCAGACTCAGAGTCTGCCCAGAAACCAGTAGGGAGTGAGAGGCCCTCCCAGGGAGTGGAGGAAAGGGGAGAAGCCATTTTGAGTGAGTGGAGAGCCAGGCAGGAAAAGGGCAGGACTGACTGTGTGGGGAGCTGGTGAGTCCTAGGCCTGCATGCAGGGTTCCCCCTGAGAACTGGCCTCTAGGGACCTGACAGCAGATCCCTCAGCGGGGTTTTTCCTTCCTCACTGGTGATCTGATCCCCCATTTGTACAGTTTGCTGGGAAACTTCCACAGCTGGGCTGAGTTCACCCTCCAGCTCCCTAGATGAGACCAGTCCCCACAGGGTCATCTTTGCTCTGTCCCCTTGTCCAGGGAAGCTGTCTGCTAAGTGTGTGTCTGGACACGGTGCTGGAAGGCTACAGTTTGGATGTTAGTGTTGTGTAACCTACACCTTGAGCCCTGCACCCCTTTGTGGTGAGGGGAAATCCTGGAACCGATGCAGCCTGATTCCTGACTGAGGAGGATCCTGCCAGCAGGGAGCAACCCCTCTGCAGTGACTGAGGAGTCCAGTCATCTCCGAACCTGAGGATCATTCAAGGAGTCCGTGAGTGCCCCATCTTTTAGTTAGTCAGGTAATTTGTTTTGGGACCTCTACTCCCTGAACGGAGCCCTCAAGTCAGGGAGTGAGAGTTTGAGGATTTTATAACCTGCTGCATATCACACTCATGGAGGAATTTACCACCTTCTCCCACTTGTGAGTCCTTTGGGCTGTACTGAACCCAGTCAGCCACACCACTACACCACTGCGAAGAAGAATTTTGTGGCTATAGGTCATCAAGGGCCCCAGCACAGTACGTGTACCAACGGGACACTATTTTTACATTTAATACATCAAGTCACAGGTATTTTCAGGGCACCAGTGACCCTAAAAATAGTGTTTTACCCTTTTATGTTGTATTTGTTTCCTATTTAATATAATTATTGTGTTGAATATATTGTATGCATTGGTGTTATTTCTTGGAAGTCTCCAACTATCTGGTCATTAAGTGGAGATTATCCCGTAGTTAGAATTTTCCTCCCAAACTGCCCTGGTGACCCTGCTAGGAAGGAGTGAGGGGGGTGGAGAGACCACCAAATAATTTCCTAGAAAAAAAGAAGATACACCCTGATGAGTGGGTGGTGGGATCAAAAAGAACCCAGACCTGTCCATCAAAACCTATAAATGAACTGGCATTAAAAGAGGTGACCAAGTAGAGAGGGAGGTGCCTGATATGAGGATTCAACTTTCCTGCATTATTCCTAATATTAAGCAAATTTGTGATACAAAAATGCAGAAACACCAATCCCATTAAATCCAAATTTGTATTTCTGTTTATAAAAATAGATTTTCCTAGTAAAAATCTAATTTGTTTGGTGTTTGTGTATATATAAAAAGTGTTTTTTAAGTAGAACACTGTTTTTAATTTTGACTCTTGCACTTGATTTTTGTACTACTTTATGCACGTTTTCCAGTTAGAAATTGTTAGTTCATTATTTTAAATTTGTATTTTTGCTTTATTTTACAAAATAAAATGTATTTGAGCATAAATAACGCAATTTTTTATTTGAAAACCAAACGACTACAGAATAATATTATAAGTATTCCGTAAATATATACCAGGCTAAAAAGTGTTCTGTGGCCAAAAAAGTTTGGGAAACACTGCCTTAGACCACTACCACTTCCCCTAAAAGACATTGGCTTGCAATTGAGCCTGCTGATTTTGGCTAACCAAAAATATTTTAATTGGTGCCAATATTTGTTTGGTTTTCCCTGCCATAGTTTCACTTTCAATTCACGAAATATCCTTTTATGTTTAGGGGGAAAATGATATTTCTCATAATTAATTCAAGTTTCACCTCAAAAGTACATACATTTGAGACAATACATACTATATACAGTATTAGCAAATACATTGTTATCCATTGTATTCAAATATTAAAAACTTAGATTAATATTTTTAGCATAAAATGGGGGGTTAATCTCACTAATATTATTGCTAAGATGTTTCATGATTAAAGAAAAACAAATTTCAGCCAGTTTTATTCTTATATTTGACACATTATTTCTGGAAGACAGATGAAGTTTTAAATAAAAAACGTGCATCTTACGTTTAGGTTCTGGTACTGTCACCAGATTTAATCAATTAATTTTTCAGCTCTACAAGATAAATTTCCACTTCCTTGAAACTTTAAAAAGGAATCAAATATATTACACATAGCTGGAGAACAATACCTCTGATGTGAACTGTGAAAATACAGTTCCCTACCCTTATACATAATTCCTGGTATTGGCCCAAAATAATAAAAAGTGTCGCTTTTTGTCCCTGAAAGAACTGAATATTTCTCATAAGTAGTGTATGGCATGAATTTCCCTTCTGCACCAGTTGTTCACTGGAATCAAAGACTGTACTGTGGGGAGGGAAAGAATCAACCTTAGAGTATTTTTCCACCATCTGGTGTTTCTTAGAGATGGTTGTCAAATTAGCTTCGGAAGACTCACAGTAAAAACGCCATTCAATTTTTCATCTTCACCAAGGATTAGGATGGAGACATCACAGTGGGTTTATCTGTAGATAACTCATCCGATGGGATTCCTTCTAAATGCTTTTTTCTCCCCTTTTATCCAAGAATTCACATAATGCTAGAGGATAAAGCATTTGTTTCCAATCATTTTATTTGTGACAATTACATTATTAAATCTGATAATATCTTTATAATAGCCTTAGTAAAATTTCAGGAATTGTTCTTTTAAATGTATGAAATATAAAGAGCTAGAACTCCATCAGATTCTGAAGAGTAGGATTAGCATATGATGCTTTAGTGATGTGATCCAGGACGTCAAGATTAATAAGTATAATGCTTAAAGATCTAAAAGATGGTGTGAAGAGTGAGGTAGCAAAATTTGCAGAAAATGTAAAATCATTTAGAACAGTGAAGATCCAAAGAAGGTGACTACTACTAACATATAGTGTGTAGACAAATGTCAGGTATAGCATATCTGCAGAAATATTGAAACTATTTATGCCCATTGGGGAATTTTAAATTGGCTATAATCATCTCTTGTGGGTAAGAACATGGGATAAAATCGTAGCCCCATATAAACAATGTGATTTTTTGCTATTTTTTGGGGTGGGGAGTGAGACCCATTCCCCCCATGTCTAACTTGGATATCAGTTACAATGGAGAAACTTCATAGAAGACAGTACTGTGAATTTACACTTGTGAACTATTAGGGTTGTCAATTTTGGTTGGACGTAACTTTGATGTTTCATCACATGACAATCTTTCATTAAAAAGTCATCTGTAATTCTTGGAGACTCCAGGACAAGCCTGGAGGGTTGGCAACCCTAGTAACTACAGATATGTTTACACAGCAGATAGAAGCACACGCACACACAGATATGCACGAGCAGCACGATCATGGCTGCACAGTGTCTGCACGGGCAACAGGTTGGGCTAGCCACCTGAATACATACACAGGGGGGTTGGATGGAATTGTTCTCATGGCAGCGGGGATTGGGTGGATTTGTTCTCATGGTGTCCTGTCCATGCTGCCATAGCCACACGGTTATTTTTAGCACACTAACTCAAACAGAGTTAGAACACCACTGTCTACCTACACCAGGAAATGTGCTAATAGCTGCTGTATAGGCATATTCCAAGAGGTCACTGATTAGTAATTGGCTTCTAGTCCATTTTAGTCAATGAGGATACCTCAGTGAAGATGCCCACTCACCGTGCAGCAAAGATTCTTTTTTAAATGACTGAGATGTTTACTGTATTCAGAAGAGGCTAGAGAATATTGTGCAAACATTGATTTTTTTGGGTTTAATGGGCCAAATTCATTTGTGGCGTAACTCCATTAATGTAAATGGCATTACATAAGAGAGAAAGTTATTTTCATTTTTAACTATTATTTCTTAAAACTCTTACAACCTGGCCTTTGCCAAAGTGTTGAAAAGTTGATCCATTAGCACAGAAATTGGCTCATGATATGTCATTCTGTTTTGTTTTCTTTTTCACAAATATGAAGTACTGGAATGTTAGTGCCTCTTGTACAAATACTAAACTCTATTGCTTTTTCAGTGTTTTACACTGTGATTGGCATTCCCAATCCCTTTTATACCTTTGGCATCCTGTGAGAAAAGGTCTGGCCAGGTAATCATAATGCATAATATTGAAATGACTCACTAGTACAGTCAATTACTGTTTCTCAGACTGTAGATGCATTAAAATTCTACTCTTATTTCTGTGACAGCGATTGTAACAAAAATAGGAAATGATAAACCATGAATCTGTTATCATGATGATGATTATAATGAGAAAGAGAAAAAGTGCAATTTTCCCTATTCTTGTTACATTCTTAACACTATAAAGACTGTATTCAGGCGGTGCTCTTCAGATGCTGTGCAAGGGAATCAGTTATGTGGGGAAGAAGTAGGAAAGTTCTGTGATTTAGAATTTATAAAGTGAACAGAGACTTTGCAAATATATGCACATATATAATACAACCATGACTTTTAATTACAATAATATCAGAGTTCATATCCATTGAAAGAGTGAGCAACATTAGGTTTTGCCAGTAGAAATCCAAAGTAATCCATCATACGTGAAACTGTTGCACTGGAGCAGAAACATTTTTTTCCATGCAATTTTCTGCTTTAATGGAGAAGCTCACATTACATGCTGGCTCATAGGTTTCCAAGCTTCATGGGAATATCATGAGATTTATTGAATACGATGTGGTGTTTCATATGCTTTTTGTTTCAATTTTAATAGAAATTATTTTCCATCAAACTTATAGTTGTATATTATGTCTATCTACTACCTTTTACTTTAGCTGTCTTAATTAGGGACCATATTTTAAAGGAAAGCAACTTCCAAGGCAAAGAAAGAAGAGTGATAGACATTTGTTGTTACAAGCGAAACAGGTCATGTAGCAATACGTGTTACTTCTGCTTAATGAACATTAAACGGGCATTTTTCATTGTGTATGTTTGGTTTGCTTAGCTTTATTTGATTTCTTTTTTCAGTTGATAAAACTTTATATGTTGTTGCTTCCACCTGAAACACAGCAATGAATCGAGTCAAGAGTAACTGTGGGTAAGTGTTTTCTGAGTTCAGTGACCAGATCAGAAGCATTTTAATTATTAATGTACTTCAATCATCTATAGTAAAGTTATAAATATCCATTTTCCATTGGACAATTAGTAGAACAAGTATCAGAGAAATGCCAGCTGTTTATAACATTTTAAAATGTATCTATTTTTATTTGCTTTTACTACAGGATGTAATTCTGCTGCAATGCAAGAATCACACAAACACAGAAACACCAACTTAAATGAACACCTTTTAATCAAACAACTCAACTTTAAGCCCTTTGTAGTGTTTTATATTATGCCTGTCATCCAATAACCGCTCAATTCAGTTCTAAACAGGTTTCCCATGTTTCTCTGTGATATGACCAATGCAGTCTGTACTGACTTCAGTGAAACTACTATGTGCTTAAAAATAGGCACATGCTTAAGTACCTTGCTAAGTGAGGACCTTACCTTTTTCATAATCTTTTCAAAAAATTCTTCAGTTTCATTTGTTCTCTTATCAATTGTTTATTGTCTTTCTTTTTCTAAAAGTTAGCATATATTTTTCTATGCTTTTCTGTCCAACTTTTAGCCCTGCAATGACTCCCTTTATAAATGTTATATTTCAGTTCTGTGTAATTTGTATTTGCATCTCAATGACTTTAAGGCCAAATTGATGAGTCGGTAGCCTCACAGTGCATTTTGATATTCCAACTAGCTTTAGGGATATGACATTACATACAATTATTACAGCAACTCTTTACTTTTGGTATGATAAACCATTATGGTTTTGCATAACATAATACACACCGATATCATATGTACTATAGCCAAAACTTTAAATAATAGGGCCCATACCCACAAAGGTATCTGGGTTTTAACTTCCATTGAAATCAATGACAATTAGGAGCCAAAATACCTTTGTGGATCTGGACATAGGTGATTAAAGTTAAATTCCAAAGCTCATAGTTAAGCAGCTAAATAGGTGACTTGATTTTCAAAGGTACTGAGCGTCTGGTAGCTTCCACTAAAGTCAAAGAAATCTGCAAATATTTATTTGAAATGTTAAGTGAGTTCATTGCAGTAGTATGCACATTTCAATTGTGTTCATTTTCTGCAAACATTCATGTGATTTTAGTTTTATTCTTAAAATGAACTTTTCATACAATACTTTTCAATTTACCTTGCAAACTTAATTTTAACTTTCCATCTCATGAGCATTTCAGCCAGAAACTCGATAAGTTATGTGCGTGGAACAGACATAGAAACGTGATTTATCAGGCTAATCATAACTAAACAAACAGCTTTCATGATTTCAGCATCCTGAAGCATCCAAGTAAGCTTGAAGATACTTCTTAGGATGTTACAAATTCCTCTCCTGACACAAAGGCCTTGTAGGTAACTAGAACTTCACAGAATGAAAGAAAAAAATGTAATACTGTTTCTACAGACTACCCAGCCCCAAATTCCCTTCTCTAAAGCTCATTCAGTGGGCACTCATTACTGTTTTTGTCACACCTCATTTCTAAACAATTCCTAAAATGACTAATATATGTTTTAATGAATAGTTAATATATTGTTATAACAATGTCTTATAACCATCTACTAGTGTGCTTATATCCAATTATAATCCCTGTGGCTTACGTATGTAACAAGTGTCTAGTGTCTTTTAACTCTTATAAACTATGTATAAGTGGAAGTTAATATAGAGCATGACCAAGATTATTATTATTTAGTACTTTGCAGCATCTAGAGCTGTGTTAGGTATGTTACAGCTTTTGTATGTTAACTGTATAGACTCACATTACAAAGTCCCTATGAATAAATATCAAAATAAAATGGAGTCAAGCAACTTTGGGACAGTTTTTAGGTGACAGAATATCCATAGTCATCAAATAGATTGCTTACAAATATGGAGGTGTACTTGTTAGGAATTCAACAAGGCTACAGCTGGAGTTGATCTCCCATGGGAAGAACTAATAAACTTGGTCTAGGAGTACCAGCAGTCTCAAAAGTGTAAAAGCCACATAACTGTCTTATCCAAAAATGAAGAAATCCAATGGCAAACCAAGCCCTAGAAACTACAGAAGGCAGTAGTGATTGCTATTCCAATTTAAAATAACAAAACCATTTGCAGTAGTTTTCTTGTTCTTAAATGAGATAGATCCTAGCCCACATCGTGATCCTTTCCACTGCTCCAGTGGCAAAAAAAGGGGTTTAAAGGTGTCCTAAGTGCCACCAGTATGGCACTCAGTTATAAAGCTGGCATAGTTTAAGCCCTACCCAACACTCTTGACTCCTCCTCAGTATACAGTGTGTTCTGAGAAAGGGCTGTTGTAAACAGTGCCTCAGTGGTCTTTGGACAAGACAATGGAGAATTTGGGGCTATTACAACCAGGTATAATTTGAGCAGCCTTGAGGCTATTCTAAATTATTCTGGAGATTGGTGGGAACACATTAAAACCTTTGCCACTGCTCTTTTCTCAGCTGGCCTGAGCAGAGCTTCATCACACCTGTAGATTTAGTTCAACTCGTCTAGACTTCACAGAATACAAAATTTCATCCTAATAAATATCACAAACGTTTATATTGTGAAATACGATGTTGTGGAATGTCTCAGAGTAAATCCTGATGAGTGCTGCTAATGTTAAAGCTTTAAAAGATACATTAAGAGGAGGTAAATATATATGTTACTTCTGTCAACATTAGTAGGAGTTGTATGTATGCATTGAGTGATTCAGAATATACCTCTTTAGAAGCTCCTCTAATTAGAATATTACAGTATTCTGAAAGCCCAGAGAGCCTCTGATTAAGTACTGTACATCTTTGCAAGTTTTATTACTTTCTTGGTTGAAAATGAAAAAATAAACACATTTTTCAGCACTTCAAATGTACGTAAGAATGTTTTATCTAGTTCTAAAGTTGTATCACATAGGCAGAGTATTTCAAGAATTTCTGGGTTGAACTCACTATTTAAATAATATGATAAATTATATTCACCTGTTACATTTCAATCTTAAGTATTTGAAATATTTCCTGTGGCAAACAAAGATAAATATGTATAGTTCAGAGTCTCAATACTGCAAGGATTTACACCCAGATTTAAGTAGATGAGTGGTCCCACTAAAGGAACATCAATGGGATTACTCAGATGCTTAAAGTTAAGCATGTGCATAAATCTTCAAAGAACCAAAGTAATAATTTTCAATTCTCTCTTACTCTTGGTGTGTGATATAGTGATATAATGATATAATTTTATTGTAATAAGATTAAATGATTTGATTGCAATATCTACTATTATATTATATTTGGAATATTTTATTTCTATTAAAAGTTCTAATATGGGACACACTAGCATATTCACAAATGTTAATATGAAAGTTTTAGCCTTAGCCTTTCAAAAATACTGAGAAAGATGAGTTATAACTATAAGAGAATACGACAAAAATTGTCAGATTAATTTCTGGAAGGAGACTGTCCCCTCCTTCACAATGAATCTTTACAATGATTAATATTAGCAAGATTTCACATTGAATAAAAGATGTTATAGATTGGTCAGAAGGCATCACTAAATACAACAACTTTTGTAAGTTAGCAGATTTGCTAGTCTACAACAGACTAAGCTTTGAGCTTTGTGATTTTTTAATCTACAAACGATATATGATGGACATTGTTCAGCGGGGCAGTGAGATAAATAATTGAAATACTTTTGAGACCTGGATAGCTGTAGAAGTACTAATGTAAAGTAGTGCTTTGGAGCTTTGAAGAACTAAGGCAGCTTGTTCACATAAACTGACAGATTAATGAAGAGGACAGAATAATATAATACATATATTATCATGAAAGCTTGTCTCCAGTACAAGATACACTAAAGTAGAATTTATTATTTATGCTATTTTTGTGGATTATGGGTCAGCACTTTCTGATTAATTACAAACAACTCAGAGATATTCATGAGACATTCTGAAAAAGAAATACAACTGTCAGCCCAATCATTTCTAAGCGTTTTTGACCAGTATCAAGCATCAAGTTTGCAAAGCCTGCTCCTCTAAATATCATTCCTTTTTTTATTATGCTGTACAAACTAAGACAATTCAGCCTTTGCTCTTCTCTTCTCAAGAGGGTTAGAAATTTAAATCAATTGTCTTTCAGGTATACTTTGACATTTTAATATTACCTCTTTATATTTTTAATATATTACCACCAAAGGGGAATATTTTTCATTGACTCAGTCATTCTGCACTATTTTAACACAAATGGTTTCCTTCTGTTATGACTTAGCCCTCACAAATTCATCTTACAGATAGATGCAAATGTATTTAATCTAACCTATTGCTTCATTCTGCTACAATAGATTATTAGGCATTTCTTAAAATTTTATTAGAAAGATATTCTCTTTATTTCCCCAAGATTTTGCAAGTCTTCCTCTAACCAAAATTCAGAGGTTAATTTAAATATTTTGAGTGTGTGGGGGGTTGGAGCATGTTAAAATTCATATCCATTTAGGTAATTTTTTTTATAAATTATTAAAAACATTTATTTATATACAACTTTGATGTTATTCTCCCTGAGAATTGAACTACAGAGAGGTGTGCTCACCTCTTGATTCACTTACAAATCAACAGTCAGAAATCTGGGACTCCCAATCCAGACTGATGTCTCTTGTCACTCCTGTAATATAAATATTAGCTATTAGTAATAGCAAGTACTGGGTTTGGTCACTGGTTCCCTAAATAGAGTTTATAGTTTTACATCCTGGCTGGATTGTGCTTCCTGTGTTTTAAGTTTATAGTAATATTCACATCTTATGCCAAACAATAAATGGATTTTAAAATGTTGTAAGTTCAGTCAGACAAATCAGCCCAGAAGGCAAAAATCTCCACACAGAAAATGTGAATTCTTCTACTGAGGGAGAAAGTGCATTGATCCCCTTCCAGCCAGCTGGTAGCTTGGCTCAGTTAGGTCTGTGGTGCCAGATCTTCCCTGACAGCTGGCTGCCTCAAGAACCTTCTGTCATAAGCTTGTCTGCCAACCCATGTCACTTCTTTGATCCTTAATCTCCTCTTATGTAGGTCTGACTGCAGCCTTCTATTAAACACCTACTGGGATTAACTTTCCCCTCTTGACCACGAACCTATTTTGAGAGTAAGTCTCTTCAAACCTTTTACCCATCATCATTTGGTTGTGGGCTTTTGTTCTTTTTTTTTTCTTTTTTTTTTTTTGGTACAGCTTACAAGTAATTATACAAGCAACCACCTACAACTCATTTTAGTAAAAAAGATTAATTAAAATAGGGAAAAAATGGTAGAAAGCACATAGGTTTAGTTTAAGAGATGTCCAAATACATAAGGCACACTTGCTTAATTACAGAATAATAAATGGAAAATAGATTGCACTTCTGGAAGTCAAGGCCCATTCTCTGACAGAAACAGGCTGTTGACAATTCCTCTTCCTTCCTTCTCTCCCAAGCTCTCTCTCCACAACCAAGTCCTTTGTCAGACAAATCCTTTAGAGTTCTTTGATAGAAGGGATTTTCCAAAGCGCTCAGTGTTAGCCTTCCTCTGCTTGCATTGAAGTCTTGACTAGTCTCAATAGGATTGGTTTATCAGCCTAGATACCCATCTCTATGTTGATCCTGATTATTTGTATATCAGACAGCCCCCATCTGTATCTTGTATATAGTCTCTATCGCCTTTAAACTGATTTGGATCTAATCAGATTTTTTTTTTCCTCATGGAAAATTTTAACTTTGTCAATATTTTTTTAAAGTGGGGGGGGGGGGGTTGTTTTTTTAAAAAAATCTAAGGAAAGTACTTTTCAGAGGAAAAAATGTTTTGTGGAAAACCCAATTTTCAGCCAAAAGCTGAAATTTGTTGATTGGACTTGATAATTAGGTATAGGTTTTAATTCTCAGGGGAAAACAGTGTTGAAAAAATAGTTTGACGTGTTTAATCCAAGATGTTTTTAGTTATTGATAGACAAAAAATGCTGGAAAAACTTTTAAAGGGTAAAAAACTACCCATTATCTGGAAAAAATAGTTGACCTATTGTTTCATTAATCTTAAAATTTCAACAACAATAACCGTCTATATTGTTCTGATCATGCATATTTTCGGTAATATTAATCTGTGTTCTCTGCAGGAGGTTTAGAGCGTTGACACGGTGTACATGTGAATAATAATTCAGAATGAAAAGATCTTTTATCATGGAAGTAATGGTCTTACTCCATGTTTCATTTTGCATGTAAAACAGGAATTTAACCCAAATTTGGTGTCAAAAATACAGAATTTTCTCCCCAAATTTACAGCAGTAATTTTGTGTAGAAAATAAATTCTCAGAATTTACAAGTAAATCCAATACATTATCAGTTTAAAATAGTTAAAAACTAGGTTCTTTAAGAAATCTAGAATCTGTCAGTCTTTTCTGTGTCCAGAATAAACTTAACAACAGAACAATACAGAGACTTCAACATTTCAGTTAAAATTAATCAAAATCTTATATTCATATTTGAAGAAATTAAATATCAAATTTTGCTCAATTACTAGCAACAAGTCAAGAGTTCTCACAGGTAGATGGTCTGGGTGGTCTGTCATTGCTCTTTAAGATTCTATGGCTGCATGCTAGTTTTGGGCATCAGTTTTTGAAAGGCTCACCATGGCACAGCTCCCTTAACTCCACTGTACATCAAGGCAGCATCGCTGGGGAAACTGAGTCAGGAGTACAGTAGATATCCTTACACCACAGCTATATAGATACTCAGGAAACTGAGCTGTCTCTGCCTCCCAGTCACATAGTGCCAGTTTTATTAGCAGAAGTATCTAAGCCAATAAGGCAAATGCAAATGTATTCCCTGCAACCTCAAAGGTGTATATGGGAGGTTGTCTGATCAGCAGGAAGGAAGTGTTGGGGGCTCCTTTAAGTGAAGCAAAGCAGCATCTGATCTGGGGTCTAACTGGCAGGTCCCAGGGAAACCACTAGCTTCTTCACATGTGGAGGAGTGGGTTTTACATGCCCTGTCCCTCCAGATGGAGCTCTCCTTCAATCCAGGACCAGCAGCCAACCATCCCACCTCTGGGATCAGAAATGGAGTTGATTTTGTGGACTTCTGTGGGACGCGATTTAATTTAATCACATTTTTTGAGACCTGTAAGGAATTATTCCCTCACCACCAGATTGGCCAGAGTGGAGTGAGTTGTTTCACCTTCCTATGGCAGGTCAGCTACCCAGCTGGATAATTCAGGTGGAATGGTTCAAGATGTTGCCATTTAGCAGATGTCAGTTATCCAGTGTAGTCACTCATTCCATGGAGGTCTGGTTTCCTGATACCAGGAGCAGGAAGAGGATTTAGAAAAAGCATCTCCTGAAGAAGCTGGAGAATGGATTGAGGCTCCAAATGTCTAGTATAGTAAAGAGACAACCGCCTTTTTCCCAGTTCCTTAGCACTAAGAAGGGTAGTGTACTCCAGCAATGGGCTGGGACCAGGATGCGGGGAGGGGGTTGGAGGCTATGTGAGCTAAGTGGAAATGAGTAAGGAAAGAATGATGACCTGCACTGTATGATTAATTACCACATAGGTCCCAGGTTAGTTCATAAAGTTGCAGCCTAACTAAAGCACATTCCTCATATCTTGTATTTCTTCCTGTGTGTCCAGGACAAGTAAGAGACAGATTCATTAGTATGTGTCTGCTGTTGTATGCTCCTCTGGTGATGCCCAACAGGTGTAAACCTACCTTAACATAAGAATGGCCATACTGGGTCAGACCAAAAAGCCATATAGTCCAGCATCCTGTCGTCCAACAGTGGCAAATGCCAAGTGCTTCAGAGGTAATGAACAGAAGAAGTAATCAAGTGATACCTTCCCTGTCACTCATTCCCAGTTTCTGGCAAACAGAGGCTAGGGATACCATCCCTGCCCATTCTGGACAATAGCCATTGATGGACCTATCCTCCATGAATTTATCTAGTTCTTTTTTTAACCCTGTTATAGTCTTGGCCTTCACACCAAGGCAAGGAGTTCCACAGGTGGACTGTGCACTGTGTGAAGAAATATTTCCTTTTGTTTCTTTTAAACTTGCTGCCTATTAATTTCATTTGGTTATCCCTAGTTCTTGTGTTACGAGAAGGAGTAAATAACACTTCCTTATTTACTTTCTCCGTACCAGTCATGATTTTATAGATCTCTATCATATCCCCCCTTCGTTGTCTCTTTTCCAAGCTGAAAAGTCCCAGTCTTATTATTGTCTCCTCATACGGAAGCTGTTCTATACCCCTCAGCATTTTTGTTGCCCTTTTCTGAACCTTTTCCAATTCTAATATATTGTTTCTGAGATGGGGCAACCACAGCAGTATGCAGTATTCAAGATGTGGGCATACCATGGATTTATACAGAGGCAATATGATATTTTCTATCCTATTATCTATCCCTTTCTTAATAATTCTCAACATTCTGTTCGTTTAACTGGTCAATGTGCTCTAACTGGTGGGCACTGCTTTACTGTACCAGTGAATCTGTCTTTAAAAGTTATAATTAATAAAATAACACTAGTGATATCTTCCATTCATTTAAAAAAATGCATTGCAGAATTCTCCTTGAATGTTTTATTAAGTGTGCATGTAGGAGATTTAAGACACAAATAAAAATTAAGAAAATTCTTAGACAAAAGTCTGAGACCAAAAACTTACACAGAGTTTCCAAAAGACTATAGTAGATGCCTTGCTGAAATAAGGAGTGTAGAATATGGAGCTTATATCTGATCTAGCAAAGTACTTAAGTGTGTACTTAACTTTAAAATGAAATCCATGAGATTACATGTGTGCCAAAAGTTATGTATATGATAAAGGGCTTTGATGGACTGGAGCCTTAGCAAAAAAACACAAGGATTTAATATCCATTTCCTTCATTCAAAAGACATCTAACATAGCAAATTTCCATCAGCAATGGAACAGTAGTAGGCACTTGGTGTGTTCAAACATATACATCAAAAGTTATTTCATGGTTTCTTTTTGGAGTAGGAATTTTTCATTTTTTCATTGCAAACATGGCAAATGCATAACTAATAGATGGAGATGTTTGAATACAAGAAAAGAGTACAATTCAAATTCCTTGCTCATGTAAAATTGGCAAGTACCCACTGAAGACAATTGAGCTACACCAATTTCAAAGATAGACCTGAATGGTTTATTATTTAAACACATTATTCACTGAATTTTACACATATTAATTAAATATTATTCAACTATACTTTTGAATAACGGAAAACAGTATTTGGTGACTGTATTACAGTACCAAGAATTGTCTCTTTATCAGTGAAGAGGCTCTTATAAGTGGCTTTCATTCTACAGTGAGCAGTGCTGCTCAAACAGACTTATGTGGAAAGAAGGGGAGACAGTTATTGGTGTTGAAATTATTAGTTTAATACCTATAGAGAGAGAATAGAATGTAAATGGAGTTCTCTTTGTTACATATTCGCCATTCAAGTTCTGAACAATACGGTAGATCTAAGTCATCTCTCTGGAAGAGATGACCTACAGATAATGACATTACACTTTATTCACAATGTCCAAGATTTTTTTCCTGTGTTTTGCCACTGTACTCATCCTTTGGTTTTACTATATTATTGAAAGACAGCTAAATACTATGTAGTACGAGTACTGTCAATAAGCTCATTCAAACAGAATATATTCTCAGGTGTGGAATTTAACAGTAATAAAAACAGAGATGAAGTCAGTTCAGTCAAATACTATTTTATTTTAAAAACATGTTAAGTAAATATATAAATTATTCAAAACACAGATATATGCAGTAGCTAGGTATTTGAACTTAAAAAGTCATTAAGAAGCTTAGAAATTCTGAAATAGTTATTGTTTTAGCCATTCTTTGAAGGATTTGGTTCAGCAGAAAATTTACCTGCAAGGTATTTTTAATGAGCCACTCAAAATATTTTTGGAAAAAAGTATTTAATAACAAAGGCAATTTGTCTCACTAATTTACATCTGTTTTCTATAGACTCAAGCTGGATCCACTTAAATATTTATGCAGCTTTTATGTTTGCTTTTGGCAACAAATAAACAAGGTTAGACTTTTCTAAAAACAACTTTACTCAAAAGATCTGTTTAAATTTCTCATTCTCCCAAATAACTGTGCACAAATAGTTCCTTAACTTGCAGTCAAACACTTAAGGGGAGCACAGAAAAAATGTAGCGGCAAAATCAACCTACAAAAAAACATTTCTAGCTCCCAGGATAATGTTGAGCTGATTCTCAAAGAAAATGTTTGAATTTTTAATATAAATGCAGATCCACAGATTAGTCCAGCTGGAGTAAAAGTAATATGTTTATCAGCCCCCAGTTGCAACTGCTTTTCACCATATGCAGAATGGAAACAATTAAACAAATCTCTCAGTGTGAACAACATTGTGTTTCAGTTATTTCTGTTTTCGATATAATCTAGACCACATTTCAAATTTGATAAATGTGGTATTATCCCAATACTACAGTCCATATGGTCAAAGTTCTGTTAAGTCAAATGGACTGTTGCTTACCTAATGACTAGACAAGCAGTATATTTTTCAAGAGTTCTGCAGTATTACTTAGATTATTATTAAAATGCTATTGTACAGTCTTCTATTTCTTTTCTTATGCATTTGTGAAGTAAATTCCTTACATAGTAATAGGAAGTCTGTCTGCAAAAATGTAAGGATATGGCTTTATCCCACATATTTTAATAAATCAGTAAATACTGCCTTGTATTAACTGTACTGCTTGCAAGTAGAAGGTAAAGCAAGGTAAAGAGATTCAAAATGTTATCATTCATTACTTATAGTAAGGCTAAATCTACTATTGGAGGCCTACATCAAGATGTGAAATCCATTGTGCTATTCACTGTACAAAGAAAAAAAATGTCTTCTCTGTACTGTAATTTTTATTCTTCAAGATGTGAGTACAGATGTGTATTCTACTCAGGTGTGTTCACTCAGCACACCAAAGCCA
>ML677326.1:75862470-76342893 GCA_007922305.1 Dermatemys mawii
ACTCTGTTTTTGTTGTTTGTTTGTTTAAATGGTTGCAGATGTGTATTTCACTCAAGTAACTTACATTTATATAGCTGCATCTGCATTCGGGGCTAGGTGGGCATAATTTTCATTGGAGTCCAGTCCGTATATCCCAGACAGTCTCTCAGCCCAGAACATTATTTTCATTTCCAGAGCTACTCACAAGGCCTCTTTCAGAGATTTAGAACTGTGACATTGCATCCCATATTCTTTATAGTTTATTATTATGATATGATCATGATGATGATGCATTTTGTACATATGTCTTGTCAAATGTCTATTGAAAAGTTATCGTGCTGAATATAATTAGCCTATTCATGTGCATCATTCATATGTATCATTTTTTTATCTGATGTTAAGAATATTGATTATGTATTTATTTCAGTTAGTTACACCTGGGTGACACCCACTAGGCAAGATGCTTCCAATCTAGACGGCTGGTTGTGAAGGATCTATTCAAGGTAATGGGTCATTCAGGGAAACAAGAGGCCTTAGAAGAAGTTATCCCTAACCTGGTGAACCTTCAGAGAACACTCCAGACAATGTTTGGATAATGGCTGCTATGACTCAGCAAGGCATGCAAGGGCATGTGACCAGACCACATGACACTGAACTCTATTTTGGTACCTGTATTTTTCCACAAACTGGACTGGGAACTGAGTTTGGAACAAAGGGTTTCTGCCATATGGAAAATCTATATAAGGTGATATCAACTTGGGGCCTCACTCCCCACACAAGAGAATACCTGAAAACTACTAAGGAACAAAGAGTGACCTGGAGGAAGTGATGTAGGGTAAGCTCTGGTCTCAGGCTAAAGGGATTTCTATCTGGTATATGGAAACTTCGTGGACTGCTTGTATCATTAGTAAGGGTGAGAAATTGCTAATTCAAATCCTATCTATGCACTACTTTAGGCTTAGTTTGCAGTTTTTGTTTATTTGCTAGGTAATCTGCTTTGATCTGTTTGCTATCACTTATTTAAAATCTATCTTTCTGTAGTTAAGAAAGTTGTTTTTATGTATTATCATAACCAGTGTGTTTTGTGTGAAGTGTCTGGGAAAATCTCAGCTCTGTACAAAGGCTGTTGCATATCTTTCCCACAACAAGGGGGAAGCAAATATATTAATGAGCTTGCATTGTGCAGTGCAAGATGGTATAATTCTGGGTTTATACTCCAGCAAGGGTGCAAGACTGGGGAGCTGGGAAATTGGCTGTCTGTCCTTCAGTGGCTTAGGTAAAGCACTCAAGTAGTTCTGTTGAGAGTCTGGCACCACCTGGTGTTATGTTGGCTGATGACAGGGCCTGGAGAGACTAGCTGAATCACCAGCAAAGCAGTGTGAGAGGCCTGCCCTTTGTTGGCTTGCAGTTTTCAAATTGGAGATGTCTGTTGCTTCATGTAGTAGCTGTCTAATAGAAAATAGTTATGTTTATCAATTTTAATATTAATGCATAAAAATAAAACAATGTTTACTTTTAAGGGAGCTTTAATTTGCTATAAACAAGCAGTTCAAATCAACCAAATGCAATCAACGATCAGTACAGGCTTTGCATTTTGAAATTCTAGCCTGAATCCCTGAAGCTGATGGGCCACAACAGTCACCAATTAATCTGTAGGCACATTGTTTCTTTACAAGTAGAGCTGCATGCGCTGTTTAACTTGAACTGTGAAAGTAGCCATGCTTTATGCAGAAGCTGCATCTTCTCTATTTTGCTGTTTTCTTTTGCAAGATGCAGATATCATATATAAAGCCAAATACTGACTCTAGCTGCTGCATCTGTTGAAATATTTCACCGAGTAAATAGCAGTATCAAGGACTGCAAAGTAGAAATTCACTTTGAACCTTTGTTTCAGGTTCTAAATGGGTATGTCTCATCCTTCATATGAAAACTGCTGTTTCTTTTGCTGTATGCGAACTGGCTCTGGTTCAAATTCTGTCAGAAAGTCTATTTCTTCAGCAAGCTTGTGAGAATCTACCAGTGTTCTTTCAAACCCTTCATTACTTCTGAATTTCTCCAGAATATTTTTAGTTTGCTGCATTTTTTTGAATAACAGAATGCATGTTCACATTCTTTTCCTGAAGCTGCTTACTATCGCAAAGGATTATATACCACAAAATGAGTAAAGTCACAAATTTGAACTTGGAAAGGCCATTTGAAAGAGCTGCTGCATCTGAATGTGATATATTCCCAGCTGATCCAGTAAAGGTAGTATCAGAAATTTCAATTACGGCATCATAAATGTTTCCAAGTTCATACTGAAGAGGCTTCAGAGCATCAATCTGACTGTCCCATCTTGTCTGACTAAGTAGTTTCACAGAGAATGCACTGGGAACAGGACACAAGTTATGACGAGTAAACTCCTCCACCCTAGTGCCTCAGTTAGGTACTAAGCACATACCTAATAAGTACCATGGCTTGAAGGTTCTGAAAGGAAGGCAAAAAACAAACAAACAAAAAACCCCACACTCCTCCCTGATCACCTTCCAGTTGGCCCATGGGAGAAAAAATTCCTTCCTGACCCACTATACAGGCAACTGGCTAGCCTCTCATAGCATTTGTCTGGATTTTCATTCCTAATTTGTATACTTAGCATGGGCTGCTGGAACAGAGACAAAAGAGGTACATCCTAAATCCTGTGAGCTGGTAAATGTTGGCCAATTAGCACCCATGTATCCATTTCTCAGTTGGCCTTAGAGACTCCCAGCTACCTATTGCTTGCGTGTTCCTTGGTGAGTGTCTCCCTCCCTTGCTACTGACTGACTCCCTTTCACGACTGACCCCATCAAGTTCCCCCACCCCTTGATGGGTGGTGGTGGGATGGCATGTGTGCATGTGTGTGTGAGAGAGAGAGGGAGAGAGAATGTACATTGCCCCTTTAAGTACACTGAGCCCACTCTAAGTACACTGCCTTTTAAAGTAGACAGAAGCTGCTGCCAGGAAGCTCCCTCCATCCTGAGCCCTGTCGTGTGCTGCTCCTTCCCCCCCCCCCCCCCCGCTCTATAGAAATGGGATAAGCAGGGGGAGGCCGGGGACACCCTGACATTAGCCTCCCTTTCCGCCCCTGCACAACAAACAGGAGGTTCTAGGGAGCAGCTCCAAAGCAGTGATCAGGAGCAGCATATGGCAGTGGGGGGAGGGCAGCTAAACTGCTGCCAGTTGATAGCTTGCCGGGCAGCTGCCGCACAGGGAACACAGAGCTGATGTGGGGCTGCCAGTCCACCCTGGTTCCAAGCCCCCACCAGCTATCTCCAATGGGCTACTCTTCCTGCAAGCAGTGGATAAAGCAGGAGGCTGCAAACGTGTGGGGATGGGTTGGGGGGTGGAGAGGAAAACATGGGCAGTCATAGCAAGGACAAAGGAGAAACAATAAGCAGTATAAAGGGTAAAAATGTAATGAGCATCTTAGATATCTATATATTAATGCACGAAGTATGGACAATAAACAGGAAGATGTAGAAAAAGCTACTGAATTATAACTACAACAATTGGCATCACAGGAATTTATATAACAAATATTGGTGTGATGCTGCGTATAAAAAAGATGAGCATTTGTATCACTGTTACTACCACTGTTGTAGAATTGCAACAACTCTTATATAAAGTATGTCATATAAAATGATAATGGCAACATTATGATTTGCCAGATATGATTATCCTGTTTATATGAATGTATCATCTTTGTATCTGAAGTTACAAATATTGATTATGTACTTGTATCTTAAACATGTGTTGTATTATTGGGTGGTACTCCTAAATAGAATTTACAGTAGGGCTAAACAGCTATCAAGGACACTCCAATCTCACAGTGGGCCATTGAAGAACCCAATGGCCAACCTCCTATGATTCAGAAAAAAACACATAAGGGCATATGAAATGCTCATGTGACCCAGGATTCCATCTTGGGCCATTAATTTTCCACATACACAGGCTGTAGGCTTTGTTTGGGACAGTAAATTTCCATGCACATTGAAAGGATATAAAAAAGACTTGAAATAAACTTCCATTTTTCCTCTTTGATGCTCCAATTCTCTGGACAGTGGATTTAGAACTAAAAGGAGCACCTTAAACTATGGACGGAGGACCTTTCAATCTTTTGGAAGTTACTAAAGAAACTTCACAAGCCAACAGTCCATTCCATCACTCCTAAAAACTTCACATAAAGACTTTGCAATCATTTGCATGTATATGATCTATTAACCATTATAAGTCTTCGTTTTCTTTTATGATTACATCTTTAGTTAGTTAATGAATGGTTGACTGTGTGATATTTGGATTAGATTTGAGTTTCATGTTGATTTGGGGATAGGTGTCTGATCTTTTCAAATTAGAAAGACCCTCATATATGGTTAAATGGGTGTTCTTTAACCTTGCACTTTATTAGATTGGGTTGCCTGGATGGGAACCAAGGGCTGGAATGCCTAAAGGGGACTGTGTTTGGCTTCTGGTTAACCAGTATGGCACCATAGAAAGTTTTTTATTGCTGGTTTAGGGAATCTAATTTTAGAGTAAACCACCAGCTTCAGGAATTGTCTGCTCTATTTCTTTTGGGCTGCCCAATATGGCATTTTCATTGTGGTCTATGCCATTCACCCGGTCACACAGTTTGGTCAGGAAGAAAGACAGGCAAAGAAACAAAGGAAGAGGTGTTGCCTTGTATATCAAAGATATATACACTTGCACTGAGGTGAGATAGAAAGGCAGACCCATTGAAAGTTTATCACTAAGGATGAAAATAGTCATAAAACAAAGGTGATGTCATGGCAGATGGCTACCTCTTAACCAGGAAGAAGTGGTGGATGAGACTTTATTAAACAACTAACAAAATCATCCAAAACACAGGTTATGGGGCCTTCAACTACCCAGACATCAGTTGGGAAAATAATATAACAGGGCACAGATTATCCAACAAGTCTTTGGAATGCATCGGAGACAATGTTTTGTTACAGAAGGTGGCTAAGGGAGGGGCTATTCTAGATTTGATTCGGACAAACAAGAAGAAACTGGTTAAGAATTTGAAGGTAGAAGATTGACTATGTGACAGATGATGAAATGATATAGTTCATGATTCAAGGATTTGAGTGTTATAGTGTATCACAAACTAAATGCAATACTTTTTTGGGGAAAAAAGCCAACAGAATTCTGGGATGTATTAGCAGCAGGAGTGTTCTAAGTAAGACATGATTAGTAATTCTTCCACTCTACTTACCACTGATAAGGCTTTAATTGAAGTATTGTGTGAACTTGCACAGTCCGGAAAAGACGTGGACAAATTAGAGGAGGCCCAGAAGAGCACAACAAAAATGATTAGAAGTTCTAAAAAATATGACCTACCAAGAAATACTGAAAAAAATGTGTTTATTTAGTCTTAAGAGCTATCTAAGAGGGAACATAAAGTACATAAAAGGCAATTCTAAAGAAGTAATGAGATAAATTGTTCTCCTTAGTCACTGAGGACAGGATAAGTAGTAATGGGCATAAATTGAACAATGGAAATTTAAGTTAGACATAAGGAAAAAAATCCAAACTGTAAGAGTAATTAAGCATTGGAACAAATTACCTAAGGAGTTTGTGGAATTTCTGTCAATGGAGGTTTTAAAGAACAGGTTAGATAAACGCCTCTAAGGGATGGTAGGTGATATTTAGTCCTGCTTTAGTGTAGAAGACTGGACTAGATAATCTACTGAGGTCTCTTGCAGTCCTAATTTTCTATGACCATCTTAATATACCCCGCATGCATGCCTGTAAACCACACACACACATACACACAGAGTAAAGCAGTACCTTGGGGCTGCAGTAGTATTAATTTACCGTATCCTTTCCCTCCACATGGGGTGTTGGCCAGACAATCCCTGTAGTTGTGAACCATTCACGTTCCCCTAGAGTAGTGGCATGGAACCACTTGCCACATGGAGCATTGTTCCATGGTGCACAAGGGGACCATAGTCCATCTGCATGGAACAATGGCCTTTATAGATGGGACTCTATCCAATGTAGATGAACCAGGTTTGGAATGTCTGGAGCATTACTAGAGGCCAGAGGATTTGGCCAATCCCTATTAAAAATGATTATGTTAGAATATTCTGTGCCAGTCAAAAAGTGTAACAAATCCAAAAGGCTGGGTTTCAAAGCTCAGACAGGACCATGCAAAATTTGGCTCTTTGTCCCATGGGACCTCAATAGTTTGGACAACAGAAGACAATTGTTTACAGCTTCATTTTATTATATATATATAATATATAATATAAAATGAAGCTGTAAATGACTGTATTCTGGGTTTTATTTTATATATATAAAATCCAGACTACTGAAGACCTGTAGCACACTTTAATACAGTGCAAATGTACATAATTGGAATCAGGTACTCATAGCATAAAATGCAAGTGTTCAGTGCATATGCATACATCATACTTCTTATACCCAGCAGTGCAATAATTAGAGTCATAAAAGCAACAGTCATAACACAGCACACTAATCAATGGCTCTTATACAATCTGTGACTACTTGCTTTATTCATAAAGTTAATGTTGGCCAGAACCCTGGTACTATATTCTGCTCATTTGGAAACCATAATATGATCTTCAACTTCTAATTGTTACTATTGACTTAACACAGAAGATACCTCCATTTAATTTTTCTCCCCACGGATAGGTTCTCTAATATAACACTCCTGAGTGCAGTACTGCAAATAAACACTGGGAATGAGCCAGTGTCCTGTGGCTATATTCAGCTCTCATTTGCATGTGTGAAATTATATTGGAGTTACTCAGGTAAAATTGAAGTCAAAGAGTTACACCGTGTTTAATGTAGAACAACTGAAAGTAGGATATGATTCCTAATGTGGCAGTTGAATCCATGTGTGAAATTCCTGCCTCATAAGCAATACAGATATTTCATCCACAAAGTGCTACAGGCCATGCCAACATCCTTGGCTTCCTACCACTGCTTCAGTTAAGAAACAAGCACTCTGCTAGTCAATTTATTTTTTCATTCTTTTCAGAATTCTAGAATTTTTCTTCGTTTGGACTATAGATTGTAAGTAGCCCATATGTTGATGATATAGTACACAATATTGAGTTGTTAAAAATGGTAAAAACTTCACAAAAGATTCAAAAAAGAATGGCAAGAATTTTTGGCAAACTTGGAAAAAATATTGCCCAGCACCAATATTTAGTCTATTGGGAGGCAGATCTTCTGTCTTTTTGTTGTGGCTTATTTTACTATCGATTTACATTTGTTCCAGGTACTGTGTATGTAAAGCTACACAATATCTATGGGGGAATTGAAGAGATTGCTAAAGGAATAAAGAGCTAAAGCACCTATAAGTCACCAGTTCAGTTCAGGTCCGAGTTAGTAGTGGCCAAAAATAAGCTCATAGAAGTTCTCATTCATGGCAGTTGAATTAAGCCAATGGATTTTTCATAATATCTGTCAAATAAGTGTGTTGTTCCATCCATTTCCATTTAACAGATGTCTAGACAAATGGCATTCTCACAACTGGCACACACCCTTTGGCAGTCTGAGCAGAAACCAAGGATTTTGATGTGGCATGTCAATTTTTTTCATTTTATAAGTGAATTAAGGTGGATTGGTAATGCAACTGTATTGCATGACTGCTGCTTGTGATGTATTTTTTCCTGTGGCAAGAGAACGGGTATCTTCAGTGATATGAATTCAGCATCTTTGACAAGCACTACTTTGATTCAAAATTTTTAAAAGAGACTCACTGGTAGTAACACTCAGGCAGGAGAGCCATTACTGCAGATATTTATTATGACACTGTCTTGTTTTGCTTTTTATTATTTCTACAACTGAAATGTTTAGCCTACAATTTATGCAAACTGTTACTAAAAAATTAATGACATGAGACGTAAGTGTTTTCTTTCTAGTTCTCTTAATGTACAATAGTGCAGTCCTGAAAAGAAACAAACACTGCATGATCTACAAAGAGCAAACAAAACACAGGATTCATGTAAATGATAAAATAGTAGTAAAGCGGCATACAGAGTTATTGTTTAACTAATATCTTTGTTTTATCAAAGCAGCTACTTCAGCTCTTAAAACTAATTGTTGATTTATATTTCCCACTGTAATTTTTTAATATTGCCTATGAGACTATGACAAATGTGACAGAAAAGGCATGTTCTGTAAGTTGGAATACTGTATGCCGTTATGTCTGATGGCACTGTAAAACTACATTTGAGTTCATAAGAAAAATGTCAAGGTCTACCTCTGTATCTGAGAGTGTGGGGCTGAGTAAAATATTGAGACAAGCTACTTAAACCAGATTGATAACCCAAACTTCCATTATTTCAATAGCAAATTTTTTGAAGAGCAACTAAGTTTCGTGTCCACACATAAGGGATAAAATTTTAAGCCCTGAGTTTCATTTACACTTTACAGGGCTAAAACTAATTTACATTCTCTTTCTGGTGCTTTTAAACTGGAAAGGAGTTGTAATGTTAATCAGGCCTTTAGTTCATAGCACATATCAAATTAAGCAACAACATTCCTTCCACCACAGCAAGAAAAGGATGTATTCAAAAAAATAGACATTTTAAACTAATTTGTCAAGAGAGCTTGAAAGTGTCACATGATTGGGTATACCTCTCCAGAGAACGGGGGTGGGAGGGAAACAGGTTGAGGAATTCTATGGGACCATAATAAGAACATAACACTAGCCATACTGGATCAGATCAGTTATTTATCGATCTCAGTATCCTATATTCTGACAGTGGCTGATGCCAGATATTTCAGAAGGAATGAACAGAACAGGGCAATTTATTGAATGATCTATCCCAGGGATCGGCAATGTTGGCACACGGGACCGCAGGGTAAGTACCCTTAGCGGGCCCCACTGCTTTATTTACCTGGTGTTTCACCGATCGCAGCTCCCAGTGGCCCCGGCTTGCCGTCCCAGTCCAATGAGGGCTGCGGGAAGCGGCAGCCAGCACCGCGCCGCTTCCTGCAGCCCCCATTTGACCAGGACAGCGAGCCGGGGCCAGTGGAATCCACGATTGGCGAACCACCAGGTAAATAAAGCAGTGGGGCCCGCTAAGGGTACTTACCCTGCAGTCCTGTATGCAAACGTTGCCGATCCCTGATCTATCCCCTGTTAGCCAGTGTCAGCTTCTGACTGTCAGATTTAGGGACAGGACACCCAGAGCATAGGGTTGCACCCCTGACCATCCTGAGTAATAGTAATTGATAGACCTATAGTATCCTCTATGAACTTATCCAATTCTTTTTTGAACCCAGTTGTACTTTTGGACTTTACAACATTCTCTGGCCATGAATTTTGCAGGTAGTCTGTGTTGTGTGAAGAAGTACTTCCTTTTGTTTGTTTTAAACCTGCTGCCTATTAATTTCATTGCTTGACCCCTGGTTCTTCAGTTATGTGAAGGGGCAAATAACACTTCCCAATAGAATTTCTCCACAGCATTCCTGATTTTATTGTATTCTATTGTATGGTCCCTTAGTCATCTCTTTTCCAAACTGAACAGTCATAGAATTATAGACGTATGGGACTGGAAGGAACCTCACTAAGTCATCTAGTGCATCCCTCTGCACTGAATACAGGAATAAGTAATAACTACTATGACATTCATGACAGGTGTTTGTCTAACCTTTTCTTAAACTTCAGGGAAGGAGATTTCACACCCTCCCTAGATAATTTGTTCCTATGCTTAACTACCCCTGACAGGAAGTTTTCTAATGTCCAACATAAACCATCCTGGCTGCAATTGAAGCCCATTGCTTGTTGTCCTATCTTCACAGGCTAAGGAGAACAATTTTCCCAGTCCCAGTCTTTTATCTCTCCTCATATGGAAGCTGTTCCATACCCATAATCATTTTTGTTGCCCTTCTTTTTCTTTTCCGGTCCTAATATATCCTTTTTGAGATGGGGCAACCAGAACTGCACGCAGTAGTCAAGGTGTGGGTATACCATGGATTTATATAGGGGTATTGTGATGTTTACTGTCTTATTATTTAGCTGTATCTGAATGGTTTTTAATATTTGGTTAGGTTTTTTGACTGCCACTGAACACGTAGTACATGTTTTCATGGAACTATCCACAATGATTCCACAGTCTTTGAGTAGTAAGATAGTTAGATAGTTCTATAAAAAATAGTAACCATTAATTATGTATAAGATGAAGGATTTCACAGTAGTTAGAGCAGCCCAGAAGCTAAGTGACTCAAGTTCAATTACCTGCTATTCTAGACGTTATCTATGATCTTGGAAAAGCCACTTAGGCAGTCTTAAAATTTTATCAGAAGCCCTGAATTTTACTTAGGAGTTGTTGCAGGGTACTGGGTGTCCCGTAGGAACGAGGCACATACAGCTGCTGAATAGAAGTAGTGAGTTTATTGAAGGCAAAAGTGACACACCCGCAACAGGGGCTCCCGTCGTTGCTGCCACTGAGACGGGGAAAGCTCGACGCACCGGAGCAATGCTCGGGATGAAGCCCGCTGCGCGTGGGAACACAGGCAGAGAAATAACAGGAACATTTGCATCTCATGCATACCTCATGAATAACTAATACCTTATTTCTATCTTATTAGTATTACATAATGCAAGCAGGTGTCTCATTAGTATTGCACAAGGCGAGTAGGCAATAAGAACTAGTTAACTCCGGCATGTGAAATATGCGATAACAGAGCAGCAACCAATAACAACAGCATGAACTATAATACTCTTTCTTTCCCTGAAGTTGTGGGGGGAATGAGCACCCTTTCCTTCCCTGGAGTCGAGGGGGAGAGCGCCCTAGCACTCCACCGTAACAATGTCTTCCGCACCCTTACAGGAGTCCAAATCTCATTTTTCAAAAGTATTTTGGGGCTAGATTTTCAAAGGTATTTAGATGCACATAAGTGCTTTTGACAAAATATATCTAAGCATCTAACAAAACTCTGCTAGATACCTATCTGCATATTAAGGTGCCTGAATACCTTTGAAAAATCTGGCCCTAGTTTCCTAAATCATTTAGGCTAATGTTCAAAAGTTCTTAACTTTCATTGAAAGTCAGTAGTACTAAGTCACTTTTGAAATGGTCCTTAGCCACAGACTTAGGCCTTGCAATGCTTAGTGAAGCAACACCCATGTATCTTTACAAATCTGATCATCTGGAAAGAATACTACTTTTCTAGATCATGACACTGTTCTGAGAAAAAACACATTAAAATCTGTGAAACATTCAGCTACTAGAGGTGGAGGCATTTAAGTACTTTGAAATTACATGATAATTATGTATATATTCCAGCCCTTCACTGTTCTAAATAAAAATATGCTGATCCAGCAGAATGGTTTAAAATCTCTGAATTGCACAAGAACACTAATCAGTTGTGTTTCCTAATTTGGTACTTATGTTCTTTTTCCATAATCACACAATGAATATATTTCTAATGTGCAATAAAAAAAAAAAAGTAAAGATGTGTTAAGTGTCCTGGCAGATGCCTGTTTTGACTAGATTTACCTTACTGTGATTTCAGCTGCACATTGACTGTGAATTGGGGGTGAGTTCTGCACTTCTGCCTCAGGGCACCCTTTATTAGCTTAACTAGCAGTCTA
This sequence comes from Dermatemys mawii, assembly GCA_007922305.1. Classification (NCBI taxonomy): domain Eukaryota; kingdom Metazoa; phylum Chordata; order Testudines; family Dermatemydidae; genus Dermatemys; species Dermatemys mawii. Next base: position 75,874,061 of record ML677326.1, read on the forward strand.
TAGATGCATTATGGCATGCGTTGCCCTTTTCTTAATTATGTTACTGATTTATTTACACTTTTCAACCCCCCACACTAGCTCATGTTTTACTGTATAGGTGTACACTAGCATTACAACTTGTAATCTCATGAAATCACAAAATATACATAGGCTCAGAGGAATTAGATTTTTATCAGTATATGTCAATTTCACCATCCACACACAAAGCAACTGAACAATATTTCCTTCCCTCATTATAGAAATTTACTTGCAGGCAAAGTAAGACTTTATGGACACAATCCATGAATTAGATTTCTGAATTAGACTGGTTACAAACGGACTAGTGAATGAATAGTAAGAACATGTATGTTTTGATATAAAGATATTTACTTTGCAATTTTGAAAATTTCTATTTTATCAGTTTATAAAGCTTTAACTTTTTGAATTGCAGTGTTTCCCACAATCAAAAATTTACATTGATGAAAATAAAAAAATGCTTCAAATAATTGATAGAATTAAAATTCTAAAACAAGCAAACAACTAGCCTTAGTTTTTGTCATGGCTGGTTGACATTTAACAGTTTAGTAGTTAAGTTGTAAAATTTACTAATAGATGGCAACTCTATGCGTCTAAGCACTATAATTTTGTGAGCGCGGACTGGTAGTCAGGACCCACTGGTTCTAGTCTCTATTCGGCCATTGACTCACCCTTTGGTATATGGCAATTCACTTGATACCAGTGTGTTAGGTAAGATGGAGAGATAGCAAAATAAACTATTTTAAGAAAGTGTTGTGAGGCTTAATTAATTGATGTTATGACATGCTTTGATATCCAAAGATGAAAAGTGCTATATCATTTAGTTCAAAGTATTTTATTATTGTTTGTATTCTACAAGTTTTCAATGGAATTTATTGACACTTTGTGAGAATTTCTCAGTTTTTTCATTTTCAAGCATTGACAATTAGATAATTCTTTCAGAGCTGTTTGTTTTTACAAGTGGAGGATTATTTAGCAAACAGTCTAGATTTCAGGGTTTTTTTTTGTTAGTGGGGCTATTCTATAATTGTTATAGTTGGGAAGAGATGAGTCAATGGGACATTAACAGAATGCACAAATATAAACAAAACTTTAAATTCTATGAATAATGTAAGAAGAGTGATAATTCTATTCTGCTAGGAAATCCGATAGCACTGCTTTCTTGGTAGATTTATGACTGACATTTGTTTGTCCTTTGGATGTTTCCTTTAATTGGGTAGTACCTTGAAGGAAGTAATTCTTCAGATACTCAGCCAGATGTTTCCTTGCAAGCTCTAAAGTATCTAGAAGTTAGCCCTACAGGTGCAAAACTACTGCAGTGAAATGGCCATTTGTCTGCTGGAGTCCTTCCCTCCCCCCTTTTAACACAGTGTTATCAAAATACCATCAAAAAGTAAATATTATATTTCAGTGTTCCTAGATAAAAGCATTCAAGTCTATTTATATAAGAAGAGCATTAGCTGTTATTCATATAAGCCTCAGTCCTGCAATATAATTGCCCCATTGAAATCAGTTTGTAGGATTGTGACCACAGATTAGGCTTCTTGACTTTAAATTTAGCTATTTATTATTATTATTGTTATTCTTTCATATAACACTGAAATTAGATCATTAGAAATATGTACTTTTATATGGTCATTTAAGCATAATAAACCATATAAAGAATCATACAAGTGTAGGACTGGAAGGGACAAGAGGCCTTGTAGTCCAGTCCCCTGCACTCAAGGAAGGACTAAGTATTGTCTAGACCATCTCTGACAGGCATTTGTCTAACCTACTCTTAAAAATCTCCAATGATGGAGATTCCACAACCTGTCTAGGCAGTTTGTTCAAGTGCTTAACTACCCTGACAGTTAGGAAGTTTTTCCTAATGTCCAACCTAAACTGTCCTTGCTGCAATTTGAGTCCATTGCTTCTTGTCCTATCTTCAGAGGGTAAGGAGAACAATTTGTATTCCTCCTGCTTGTAACTACATTATATGTACTTGAAAATATATGTCTCCCTCTCAGTGTTCTCTTCTCCAGACTAAAAAAAAAATAATCCATTTTTTTCAAATCTTCCCTCATATGTCATTTTCTAGACCTTTAATAGTTTCCCATTTTGTATGTGTGCAATTGATTGTTCCTTCTTGAGCAGAATAATGGGCATTTGTCCTTAATGAATTTCATCCTATTTACTTCTGACCATTTCTCCAGTTTATCCAGATCATTCCAGCTTGATTTGAACCACTGATACTCTCCGGGATCAGTTTTCAAACCAGTAATGCACCCACCTTATAACTGTTCCATCTAGGTTTTATTTAGTGTAGTTTGTTTATGAGAAGGTCATAGGAGACAGTATCAAAAGTCTTACTAAAATCACTATATACTGCATCTTCCACCTCCCCCACATCCACAAGGCTTGTTACCCTGCCAAAGAAAACTAGTAGGTTGGTTTGACATGATTTGTTCTTGACAAATCAATACTCATTGTTACTTTTCACCTTCTCTCTCAGGTGCATGAAAAACGATTGCTTAATTATGTGCTTTATTATCTTTCCAGGTACTGAAGTAAAGCTCACTGGTCTGTAATTCTCCAGGTTGCTCTTATTCCCCTTTTCATAGACTGGCAGTGCATTTACCCTTTTCCAGTCCTCTGGAATCTCTCACATCTTCCATGACTTTTCAAAGATAATAGCTAATGGCTCAGATATCTCCTCAGTCAGTGCCTTGAGTAGTCTAGGATGTATTTCCATCAGGCACTGGTGACTTGATTAAGTAATTTTGAACTTGTTCTTTCCCTACTTTAGGCTCGGATTCTACCCTATTTTCACTGGCATTCACAAAGGTAGATGTCCAATTTCTACTGAATTTTTTGGTGAAAAGTGAAACATGTACCACTTCTGTCATTTCCACGTGTTTTGCTGTCTTCCCTCTCTCACCATTGAGTAATGTGCCTACCTTGTCCTGGGTCTTCCTCTTGCTTCTAGTGTATTTATAGAATGTTTTCTGGTTATTCTTTATGTTTCTAGCTAATTTAATCTCATTTTGTGCCTTGGCCTTCTAATTTTCTAATAATCATATCCAGACAACAATTTGGTGAAGTATATCAAATCAATGCATACCACAATTACAAAGACACACTTTAGAATTCATTTATAAAGTTGCTACAAGCTTGTATTAGATATAGAGTAGGATGACTCATTTGGTATAACATAGTTGCAAAATCAAATAGACTTTTGGTTGAAAAGAATTATTTTCAACATGCACTGCAATAAAACAAATATTTGGATAGAATACCTAAAGTGGAAAATTTTCTTTTTGCAAAGAGATTAATTGTTTGAAGGAACAATGCCTTCACCAACCATATACTTCATTTGTGCAGCTAATCACAGTGTTCATTAGTAAGGTGCATGTTGAATATACTGTCACCAAAATGTGCTGTGACATTAAATTTATGGAACATTCTGCCTTCTGTTTTTTATTTTTAAACAATAAAAATGCTGTAAATGTTTAGAATTTCATTTTCTAAAGTAGGATTTATACATTAACAGTTATTTAAACTATTGCAGGGGGAAGGATGGAGTTCTTCACACAACTTTCCTTTGTCATCATGTATCTGGGGAGGGGATTTTGATTAATCTGAGTAAAATAGAACTTTTAGAATATATATTGATTTTCTTCCTTTATAATGCTCTCATAAATCATAATCATCATGTGCCAGGCCTATGTGCCCTTGATTCTGCTGGCTATAATCTAATCTTATAATGCAAGCTCTCCAGAAAAACACTTTTCTTATTCCTTTCTTCTTATGCATTTTCCATTGCTTCCTCCATTTTATTTTTTATTTGCCTACAATATTGCTAGCTGTACTCAGGATAACATCTCAAGGTCATCAAATTGAACTGATAAATAAAAGGATTTGTCTGAACTTTGGAATGCCAACATTTATAGCTAGAAGGCTTTTTAAAAAGAATAAATAAAAAAACTTGCTGGAAAAGTTTTCCAAAATGACTAGGTTGGTTCCTTTTTGTTTTGATTTGTTTTATAGTTTTTTTTTTTTTAATAAAGCACATTAGGTCTTCAAAACACTTGGATTATATAAGCCAATTAATTCATATGCACTTCAGACCATAGTTGCACAAATATCTAATTTCCTGAGGCTTCAACTGAAACCTGACCTTGCATTATTCAATGTTTGATTGAGCTGAAAGATTTAACAAATTTTAATTTTAGTTCTTTTACATGGATTGTATTCAGAAACAGGGTTACTTCCTGATGTTCACATTCCTCATTTTAGTACAGACAAAAACAACAGGGCAGGCCCTCTGATTTAGACTAACTACAAATTATAGGTTTGATTGTAAGATTAAAAGCTTTCCTGATGTGAACAGTGCAGAGATGCACCAAAGCATTATTATTTGGTCCCTGGTTTCCCACTCTCACAGCGGGAGGGGGGCACAATTTGTGCCATCTCTACATCAGATGTATCTTTCTGCCCCCTTTGCACTGGTTCACCTCTGCTGGCTGGCATGCTAAAGTTGCAGGGAATGCTACTCCTATTCCTAGCCCCACCTAACATACACCCTGTTTATCTGTGGGGGAGATGGAATGGCCTGCTGCTTCTCACACCACTTCATGGAAGGCTACCCTCACCACTCCATGGAAGGCTATCCTCACATACTGCAACCTAAAATTTGCCTTACCCCTGTGAACAAGCACACTGGACAAATAACGTAGCCCTTGACCTTATTACACTGTCTGAGGAATTAGCAGAAGCAAAGGCTTATTGCTACTGTTCAATCTAAATACATCTCAGCAGTTTGACACCTTTCATCTCACAAGATTTGAATTCTATAATGGAAATATCATGACATTATACCAAAGTATGCATAAGCTGATCTGAATTCAATAGGCAGAAGCCGAAGACAGCACCCTCATGGAAATTTGAACAGAGAAAGAGCTTTTTAATTTATGCCCAGACTAAAGCATGATCTTTTGGCAAGTCAAATTGACCAGAATAGTCAGGGCTTTATTTATTCTCGAGAAGAGTTGTTTGATGGAGCATTACTTTTTTTTTTTCAATGTTACAATATTCATTCATATTTGAGACCTAGAAAAAAATTCATAGATCAAAACTAAAATCTGATAAGGGTTCTTTCATTTTATTGTGGTGTAATCAAAAATCTGAACTTGTAGTATAATTTCAACCAGCTGACTGCTAATGTAGGGCATAAGTATGGAAAAATGGACAAATTAGGTCAGACCAGAGATCCATCTAGCCCAGTATCCTGTTTTCCTTCAGTGGTCAATGCCAGATGCTTCAGAGGGAATGAACAGACCAGGGCAATTGTCTTCTGATCCATCCCCTGGGATCTTGGCCCAGCATCTAGCAGTTAGAGGGTCAGGGATGCCCAGAGCATAAGGGTCCATCCCTGACCATCCTGGCCAGTAGACATTGATGAAACTATCTTCCATTAACTTATCTAATTCTTTATTGAACTTTTACCTTCAGAATATCACTGGCAATGTTGGATTCCACAGGTTGAGTCAGTTGTGTGAACAAGTACTTCCTTTTGTTTTTTTTAAACCTGCTGCCCATTAGTTTCACTGGGTGACACCTGGTTCTTCACTTATGTGAAGGGGAACATAACATTTCCTTATACCCTTATATCTGTTATCCATATCCTTTATCCACACCATTTGTGAATTTGTAGACCTCTATGATAGCCCCCCTTAGTCATCTCTTTTCCAAAATGAACAGTCTCAATCTTTTTAATTTCTCCTCATATAGAAATGGGTCTATACTCTTAATCATTATTGCTGCTCTTCTCTCTACACTTTACAATTCTAGTGCATCTTTGAGATAGGGCAACCAGTTTCACACAGTAGTGAAGGTGTAGGTTTTATATGGATTTATATGGTGACTGGCTTTCTATTTATTGTCCAGTTAGCTATCACTTTCCAAATGGCTCCTAATATTGTTAGCTTTCTTGACTGCCATTACACACTGAGCAGATGCTTTCAGAGAATTACCCACAATGACTCCAAGATCTCTTTTCTAATTTAGATCCTATCATTTTGTATGTATAGTTGGGATTATGGTTTTCCACTGTACATTACTTTGCGTTTATCACCACTGAATTTCATCTGCCATTTTGTTGCCCAGTCACCCAGTTTTAGGCAATATTGTTGTAACTCTTTGCAGTCTACTTTGGATTTAACTACTGTAAGTAATTTTGTATCATCTGCAAATTTCCTCCCTCACTATTTTCTCCTTATTCTGGATCATTTATAAATATGCTGAATAGCGCTGGTCCCAATACAGAGCCCAAGGGGATCCCGCTATTTATCCCTCTCCATTCGGAGAACTGATAATTTATTCCTGCCATTTGTTCCCTGTCTTTTAATTAGTTATAATCCATGAGGGAACCTTCCCTCTATATCCCACGACTGTCTATTTTTGCTTAAGAGCCTTCAGGGAGGGACCTGGTCAAAAGCTTTCTGAAAGTCCACGTATACTATGTCCATTGCATAACCGTTATCCACGTTATTTGACCCCACTCAAAGAATTCTAGTAGGTTGATGATGTACAATTTCCCTTTTAGAAAAGCCACATGGACTCTTCACCAAATCATGTTCCTCTATGTGTCTGATAATTCCGTTCCATTTCAACTAATTTGCCTGGTACTGAAGTTAGGATTATTAATTGGCAGGATAAACTCTGGACCCTTTCAAAATGGCATTACATTTGCTATCCTCCAGATTTAAGTGTTAGGAAACATACCACAGTAAGTAGTTCTGCAATTTCATATTTGAGTTTCTTCAGAACACATGAGTTAAAACTTGGTGACTATTTAATTTATCAGTTTGTCCCCAAATCTCCGCTATTGACAGCTCAGTCTGGGACAGTTCCTCAGATTTGTCATCTAAAATGTATGGTTCAGCTGTGGGAATCTCCCTCACATCTTCCACAGTGAAGAGGGATGGCTCTCTTTCCTGATATCCCCATTCCAATTATTAAATGAAGGAGAAAAAGAAGGGAAAATGTTTAGGGAGAAGAGAAGAATAAAAGTAGGAGAAGTCAAGAGTGTAATGGGGTTGGGGTGGTGAATGTCCCCTCTATTCTGTCCTTACTTCCTCTTTTCTTCTTACCTTTATCCCCTCCCCACCAATCTACTTCTCCAAGACATAACCAATTACTTCACTCCATATAGCCTTTCTCCTGCTAATAATCCTGCCTCCTATACCCTACCTCTTTTTACTCCGTATGGGTGTCCTGGGCCTTTTCTGTATGCTCTGCTCCTTTGTTCTAGTTGCTTTCCTCCTGGTGTGTTGGAGGTCTTTTCTTATCACCTCCCAAATGTGAGAGAAGGGTGGCCACCAATGACCATGAGTTTCATAGCTGTCAAAATTTGTTCAGTTCCGTGTGTGGTAATTCATGCAAGTTATTTAATAAGCCAGTTTTCATACTTACAAGTCATTTTCATGACACTTTAGACTTCGGTTTATCATCATTCCATTCTTCTCCAAAAAGTGGCAAGCAATAGGCCATGGAGAGGCACAAATGTAACAGCTATGTGAAAGGTGCAAGTAAGTGGGAAGGTGTACAGGAAGGGGATGCTGGAGGATAACTGAGTTGTGGGATATCTGGATAGGTACTGCCTAAAAGGGGATATAATTCCTCAGATTCCTCCGGAGCACAGGGTATGAGCACCAGGATGTCTTTGATGAACTGGGAGCCCCAGGTCACTGAGGAATAACTTGGGGCAGGGGGCTAATTGGGAAGCAAGGCACCTGGGAGTCTGAGGCTTGGCTAGTGCAGGGAGTTTGGGGTCTCTCTGGAGACAGCAGGTGTCACTAGGAGAAGGGGTTATTGAGTGCTCTTGCTGCCACCTAACTGCCTCTCTTTTCACTGTTGATCCCTTCTTGGATTCATCAGAAAGAGCATCTAGAGAAGAGGCTGTAAAGTGGACTGAAGTCAGCCAGCACGGGGCATCTAGAATATCAGAAGAAATTGCAGTTCTTGCCACAATTCAGCTCGATGTGTGACAGTCTTGCTGGGCTGCAGGAATGGCAGGGCTTTCATATGCATGACTGTCATGAGATAAATGATTGGGAAACCCTAGAGTTTCCCAATGTCATCTCTGAACACTAGTGCTCCAAGCTGCTCTCAATCCAAGCTCAAAAGGACAGACTGTCACTGAGCTCTGATGGGATGCAGTTCTTCAGGAGGTGGATGATTGGGAGATATCCCTTACACTAGGGTTTCCCCAGAGACCTCTAAGCAGAATTTGAAAGCCAGTCACCAATGTATTTAGCAGTCCTGACTTTGTCCTAATGGATTTTTCTCATGTAAATTCCATCTTTGGCATTTGCAAGTGATATAATTTATTATGTTTGAAAATGTGTGTGCAAATGGATTGTATTCATAAATTGTTGCTGGGCTGATGCTCCTTTGGAAATATTAAATATTGAAAATAATCTCACCATTTAGTTTCTATCACAAAGCTGATATGTTCAGGTTGCAGATATTTAATTGCCCCAACAGTCTTTAGCCACCATTGATACAGACTTGGGCCTTTCATAATTTTAATCTTATCTAAAGCAGCCTTTACAACAGTATAGTGTCCCCTATCACTCAGCTGAAACAGAAACATCTACTGACTCACCAAAACACTTCTTTCAGTTCCTCAGTAGCCTCTTATCCAAGTACTGAACCAGCCTAATGATACTTACTCTGTAAGCACATTATAGGAGCTATTTTAAGATCACTTTAAAAGTTCATTCTTCACGACCCCCATGCAAACATCACAGATGTCAGTACATATGCAACTACCTAGTGTTAACAGTGACTATCAGTCTTCAGTAAGAATAGTATAATTCCAAGGATTCTAAAAATTAGTCACTCTTATAAACTACATTTGTTGACCTTACCTTAACATAACATTTTCAGCTGCAGCAGGAGCGTTATTTTGCACTATTTAGTACAAACCAAAAGTGTTTTGACACGAATTCATGTCAGTGAGCTCTGGAAGAAGTCTTGATTTTGGTTTGAGCAATGATAACTGTGATGTGGAATTTTAAAATTGAAGATAGAGTACTTAAATATAGACATGATCCTTAAAAATTCCATGACAGATGCCAAGCACATTTTTCCTCAAAAAAGCCTTACAATACAAGTCATTAACTTTCAATACAGTTGGCATGACTATACTAAGAATGCATTACATTTAATACATTTCTGATATCTTGATGCAATGTTAGTCAATTAAGGCAGGGCCTAATACAGTTTATTGAAAGATAAGCGTATGCTTTATTGCTTTGACCTTTTAATATTTTGTGTTTTGATTGGCTCTATATTTCACTCCTACCCTACAGGTTAGTGAGGGTTTAACTAGGAGGAGTGGAATGGACACAGTCAATCAAAACAGCAAAAAAGAAACTGGGAGCACACATACTATAATTCACAGGGTACAGGACACATTAAAATTTGGACAACTCATTCTCTGGATAAAGATTGATGGTTTGCCACTTTCACTTCTTGTTACAATCTACTTTCATAACAAAGACTACAAGTGGAAAGAGAAAAATATGCATTTAACCTCTCTTTAGGCAGCTTCTTCCATTTAGGGGGTGGAGAAAGTACATCCATATTTCCAGATAAATTCCTTACAAAAAATACAGGAATCAGAGGAGGGGCAACTGGTTTGTGGGTCATGAACCTCATATTAAGCAAAAGGATTCCAATGAATCTCCCAAAACATTGGATTTTGCCATTAACTGGGGAAATACTAATTCAATAATGATATTTAGGGACTTGTATTGTCTTTTCCATATAGAGATCTCCATGTTTCCAAAGACGAGTAGCTATTATTCCTATTTCAGAGAATGAATACATGAGAAAGAGTTAAAGTGGCTTGTCCAAGGTCACACAAATTCAGTGGCAATGTGTAGCGATGTGACGACTCACCCCGTGGCGTCTCCTTCTGGTTGTCTGGGAATTAGCTCACTCACCTTCAGAGTGCCCTCCGCAGGATGGTGTCTCATTGTCTGCTGGCCCCCAATATCCCTCCCAGCCCCTGGTGCCCTTTTACCTGGGGTGTTGCCTCTCCAGGCAATACCCCAGAGAGCTGGGTCTCCCCTCTCAAGGGAACTCTACCCTCTATCCCCACTTTGCCTCAGCCTCTGGGCTACTGCCAGTCACCACTAGCCCCCCCTTCACTGGGACTGACTGCAGTCTGTGTAAGCCAGTCATCACAGGCAAGGGGGATGGGAGGTTGCGCCTGCTGCCTCTGCCTACTCATGGGCTGGCCCCTGCAATCCCAGTACCTCTTTTGGCTTTCTACTAGGCTGGCAGCCTGCGGATTTCCAGACCTGAACCCCCCAGCTCCTCTGGCCTTCCCCCAGCCCTGCTCCACTCCAGGTACCTTCTCAGCTTCCAGGCAGTGCAGCCCTTCTCCCTCAGCAAGATAGAGGGAGAGTGTTTGCTCCTGGCCCACTGCCCTCTTATAAGGGCCAGCTGAGCCCTGATTGGGCATGGCCATAGCTGAGCCTGCTTCTCCCAATCAGCCTGAGAACTGCCTGCTCCCAGCCACAGCCCTCTCCTGGGCTGTTTTAAAACCTTTACAGCCACAGTGGCTGACCATCCCCCACTACACAGTGCTGGTAACAGAGTCCTGATCTCCTAACTCTAAATTTGGTATTCGACCCCATGGTCCAAACATTTCTTGTCTGTACTCTGATTAAGTAGTTTAAAACATTACCAAGTTTTAAAACATTTGGGCTAAAATTTTCCACGCTGTGTGTCTGTTTCATGGAACATTTTTTTTGCGCGCGTGCGGGGGTGGGGGGGAGTTTCAGCTAAAATGATTGAATCATTTCCAAGAACAAGAGGAGAGAAAAACGTTGTTTTGCTCATATGAAACTAATCTTTAACTGTTTCACTGAGAAGTTCAAGTGCCCCATGTCTTGGAACTGGGATACAAAGCTCAGTAGGTATTTGCTGTCCTTGCAAAAGTCTGCCCAAGTCTGGCAAAGTTATAAGTCGTTTGGGTGTGCACATGCTCAGTAGAGACATGTTAGAGCTTGTAAGGATAAAGTCTCTGAAGATCCCTTTTGCACTGAGCATGCTCGAGCCCTTCACAATTCCTACATATGACCTCCAAGAGCTTACACCCAACAGGCATGAGCATGCTGTAGACTAGGCTTGCAGGGACTGAACAGAACATTCCCTGCAATTGCTGTGCTCGACTGTTGTGTTTGTCACACAGCACTGTAATTGACAGCTGGTGTCCCAGCAATCTGGAGGTGAAGGAGCTGGTCACGCTTGAATTCAAAGGCTTGAGGAATGGAGCTGAGGGAGGAATTAGACAGTGAAGGAAAGAAGAAAGAAGGGTGGAGCAAATGAGGCTAGGAAGGCATATAGGCACGGAGGACAACAAAAACCAGGGCAGATAGGAGCAGAAGGGGTGGGGAAGAGAAAGGAAAGTGCAGTAGTTGGGACACCAGCCTGGGACCCAGATTCAAGTCCGTCCTCTACAACAAACTTCTTCTGTGATGAACAAGTCACTTTGCCTCTCTCTGCCTCAGTTCCTCATCAGTAATAGGCAGACTATAGCACTTCCCTACCTCACAATGGTGTTGTAAGGAGAAATGAATTAACGATTCTCTCAGTAATAGTGGACATCTAAGAACTTAACATAGATAGAGGGGGCAGGAGGCAAGAGATGAGGGCAGGAGGTTTGGAAAGGGGAAAGTTACAGGCTACAGTCACAATGTCAGATTTATCTATAACCACTAGAGAACCTAGAGAACCTTCCACACAAACAGACATTACAAAAATAAGACAGGAGATCTATTTTACACACTTTACCTCTCTACAAAAGAAAAAGGACTGCAAGCTATCTAAAATCCTACCTGCCACATGGGGCCACAACAGTGGTACCCCAGCTCACTCAGGAATGTCATCAATCTTTCCAGCTACACACACAGCCCGGCAGAAGAGTCTGTCCTACCTCGAGGACTCTCATTCTGCCCCACCACCCCCACTAACAAGATACAATTCTGCGGTGATCTGGAAGCCTACTTTTGCCGTCTCAGACTCAAAGAATACTTTCAAGACAACATAGAACAGCGCACTGATACACAGACACCATCCCACCAGCAGCACAAGAAGAAGAACTCCACATGGACTCCTCCTGAGGGTCGAAATGACAGTCTGGACCTATACATAGAATGCTTCTGCCAACGTGCATCGGCAGAAATTGTGGAAAAACAATATCACCTGCCTCACAACCTAAGTCATGCAGAACGCAATGCTATCCACAGCCTCAGAAACAACCCTGACATCATAATCAAAGAGGCTGATAAAGGAGGTGCTGTTGTCATTATGGACAGGTCTGACTACCAAAAGGAGGCTACCAGACAACTCTCCAACACCAATTTCTACAGGCCACTTCCCTCAGATCCCACTGAGGAATATACTAAGAAACTGCACCATCTATTCAGGACACTCCCTATAGTAACACAGGAAAAAATTAACATACCCTTAGAGCCCCGACCGGGATTATTATCTGTTACCCAAGATCCACACACCTGGAAATCCTGGACAACCCATCATCTCAGGCATTGGCATTCTCACTGAAGGACTATCTGGATATGTGGACTCTTTACTCAGACCCTACGCCACCAGCACTCCCAGCTATCTCCGTGTCACCACCGACTTCCTGAGCAAACTATAATGCATTGGTGATCTTCCAGAAAACACCATCCTAGCCACCATGCATGTAGAGGCTCTCTACACAAACATCCCACAAAGAGATGGAATACAAGCTGTCAGGAATAGTATCCCTGATGATGACACAGCACAAGTGACTTTATCCTCACACACAATTATTTCAAATTTGGTGACTATATATACCTCTAGAGCAGTGGCACTGCTATGGGCACCCGCATGGCCCCACAGTATGCCAACATCTTTATGGCTGACCTGGAACAATGCTTCCTCAAGTCTCATTCACTCACGCCCCTTCTCTATCTATGCTACATTGATGACATCTTCATCATCTGGACCCATGGGAAAGAAACTCTGGAAAAATTCCACCATGATTTCAACAGCCTCCACCCCACCATTCACCTCAGCCTGGACCAGTCTACACGAGAGGTCCACTTCCTAGACACCACGGTGCAAATTAATGACGGCCACATCAACACCACCCTATACCGAAAACCTACCGACAGCTATGCCTACCTTCATGCCACCAGCTTCCATCCCGGACATACCATACGATCCATTGTCTACAGCCAAGCACTGAGGTACAACCGTATTTGCTCCAACCCCTCAGACAAAGACCAACACCTACAAGATCTTCACCAAGCTTTCTCAAAACTACAATACCCGCACAAGGAAATAAGGACACAGATCAACAGAGCCAGACATGTACCCAGAAGCCTGCTGCTGCAAGACAAGCCCAAGAAAGAAAACAACAGAACACAACTGGTCATCACCTACAGTCCTCAGTTAAAACCTCTCCAATGCATCATCAGTGATCTACAACCCATCCTGGACACCAATCCCTCTCTTTCACAGGCCTTGGGAGGTAGGCCAGTCCTGGCCCACAGACAACCCTCCAACCTCAAGCATATTCTCACCAGCAACAGCACACCACGCTATAATAACTCTGACTCAGGAACCAATCCATGCAATAAACCTCGATGCCGACTCTGCCCACACATCTACACCAGCAACACCATCACAGGACCTAACCAGATCAGCCATACCATCACTGGTTCATTCACCTGCACATCTACCAGTGTAATATATGCCATTATGTGCCAGCAATGCCTCTCTGCTATGTACATCGGTCAAACTGGACAGTCTCTACGAAAAAAGATAAATGGACACAAATCAGATATCAAGAATGGCAATATACAAAAACCTGCAGGAGAACACTTCAGTCTCCCTGCACACACCATGAAAGACTTAAAGGTCAGCATTCTGCAGCAAAAAAACTTTAAGACCAGACTGCAAAGAGAGACTGCAGAGCTGCAATTCATTTGCAAATTTGACACAATCAATTTGGGACTGAATAGAGATTTTGAATGGCTAGCTAACTACAAGAGCAGTTTCTCTTCTCTCACTGTTCACACCTCCAGTTCATCTGCTAGAGGAATACCTCACCCTCCCTGATTAGAGATACAGCTGGTTCAGCCTCATTGGACCCACCCTGTTATCTTTAACCTGGTTCTTGCCTACCTATTTATACCTGCCCCTGGATACTTCCACTGCATGCATCTGAAGAAGTGGGTATTAGCCCACAAAAGCTTATGCTCTAATACTTTAGTTAGTCTTTAAGGTACCACAGGACTCCTTGTCACTTCCACTAGAGAAGTGAACCTGCCCTACAGAACCTGGATTTGAGACCAGTGTCCATGTTCTCTATATTCCATCATGGTCAGAAATGGCTGTGAAATCCACTAGCAAAATGTGTCCTAGCTAACACAGCAGATAACATCTTACTACTGCTACAAGTTACTTCATTAGATTGAGTGATAGTCTGTGCTGTAATCTAACATTCCAAATCCCACTGATCACCCAACCTGCAGGCGAATATGGTCCTACATGATGGAATCAGTTTTTTTCACTTTTTTAAGCATATGACATTACATTAAAAGAACATTAAGGTTGCAAAGATGAAAAATTATATGTGATCATGTAATGAAAGACTGTATCATAATGAATATGCAGAAGGGGGATGACTTTAGGTTGTGTAGGCAACCTTAGTTCTGGCATTTCCTAACTTTTAAGTGCTAGACTTTACAACCTAATAATTGTGTAATAAACAACCTTTTTAATTTTTTTTAAAAAAATAAGCTAATAGTGTGTATGTATGTGTATATCCACACACACAAGCCTCCCTTTTGAAAAATATAATTTACAAAAGCTTATGTAGGGGATAAGTGAGAAGGCGATTTGGTCTGTCTTGACCCATACTTATTTTGCAATGATAATACTTAAAGCTTAAAATCCATCAGTCATTTGACCCAAAAATGTAATGTTGAAGAGATGCTCTCTTATTATAGTAGGACAGTTACGTTTCCCACTGGCAAGATACACTGTATTCTAGATCTGCTCATTATACACACACAGGCTGCTCTGTGAATGAGACCTTCATTTTTTCCTGAAGATTAGCACCTGCAATCCTAGTCAAAGCTCTGACCCCTGGCATGCTTCCTCCTCCCCAATTGCCTATGGGGTGGTGATGGAAGCTTTAAAGTGACAATCATCCAGCACATTGTGCCCGGTAACTCCTGCTGCTGCTAATTCTTCCCTTTACTGCAGCTGCATAGGTAAGTGCAGTTTAGAAGCAGTGGTAATTCTGCTTTTGTACCTGGATTACTGCCTCACTGAAAAAATAAATGACAAAAGATCAGGTTACAATACATTTACCATCATCCCAATTCTGCCTGTCATTCACACTTCTTTACTGAACATGTCACATTTTGTCATTCATATGAAGGATCTATGTACCCCAGACTGTATAGTGCTGAACTCAGAAAAGAGCTCCAAAGAAGCAGCAGCTAATCAGGGGTTATCCTTCATGCCACAACCAAAGAACTGAAAGATGTTCAGAAGTGATCTTCATCAATTAATTCAGTGAAGGCTCAATCTTTGTCCCATTGAGATCATTGGGATTTTTGCCATTATTTTGATAGGAGAAGGATCTGCCCTTCAGGGGTAGCTAAAGGGGGCTAAAGCCCCTCCTAAAGTTTTGACTTAGAGCTATTCCTGAGCAGAAGTTGAATAGCAGCATGTTTAAGAAGAGGAGTGGGTTGGTCATTCCTAGATCACTGAGTTTAGAGTTGTGTACAGCCTCTGTGTTCCAAAAGTCCCTAATTCACACTGGTGAAAACTAGGAGTAATGAGATGAAATTAAATGGAAGTATGACATAGTTTCAAGTACATACTATTTTCCTCTTCTTTCTACTTCTTCGAGAGGGAAGGACTCTAAGGGAACTATATAGTAAAGAACAGGATTTTGTTTCATGTGAGGATCTGTAACTGTGGAACTCCTGGAGGGGAGGGTGCAAAAATCCAGTTCTTACTCCTTTATGACACTGGGCCACTCTCATTTAATATTATAGTCTCGCCCAGTTTGGAAAAAACTTAGGTGAATGCATGTGATAAGGTATGAATAATGTATACTTAACTAGCCTCCTTTCCTGGTCTTTAAATTGCTGTCTTTTTAACACTTTCCTAGAGCAAAGAGGAAAGTGTCCTTTTACTTTGCCCTGTCTTAAGACTCAGAAGATGATTAAGCAGTGCAGCATGTCTGCAGTTCAGCTCAAATTGGGATGTGAGACTATTATCTCCCAATGGAAAAGGGGTGAGGGAGAGAAAAAGATCTTTGGCCAGTGTCCTTGTTTTGTCTCACCATTGTCACATATAGATGGAAATGC
Organism: Dermatemys mawii; assembly: GCA_007922305.1. NCBI lineage: Eukaryota > Metazoa > Chordata > Testudines > Dermatemydidae > Dermatemys > Dermatemys mawii. The sequence goes on from ML677326.1 coordinate 75,890,515, forward strand.
TAGCTTATCAGGTGAGGAAACTTCCCATCTTTACTATACTTATTCCTGATGCACTTGGTAGAGATTTCTCTGTCTGCTGAGGATGTTACATGGATACAAGGCAGGCTGCACCTAGAGAACCTGAACTGGTGCAGAGACAACATCACTAGGACTCAGTACCAAAAAGGGCTGCCAGTCACTGATATAGGAGAGTTCTCTGTGGCAAGGCTGGCTCTGTTGAGGATCTGCTAGGAGGGTGGTTGTTGTGAAGAATGGTGCTGGCAGCTGGTCCTAGAGTTTAAAGCCAGCAGGGACCACAAGATCATCAGTCTGACCACTTGTATATCACTACCACCATCACCATCCAGATCTGGCACACTAAATCATACAACATAAGAACAAAATATTACAACCTACAGGAGACTAGATTATTATGCACCATAGACAGAAAATAGGAGGGACCAAGTGACTTGGAAATAATTGAGATATACTCAGGTAATTCTGGCAAGTTACCTGTACCCACATGCTGCAGAGGAAAGCAAACCCGCACATAAGATCACTGACAACCTGACCTAGCGGAAAATTCCTTCCTCACCCTATGTATGGCAGTGACCAGTTAGACCCTGATCATGTAAGCAAGAAACAAACAACTTCAAGAAAGAAAGCTTGGTGCCAGCTCAGAGCCTGGGTCCACTTGGCCCAATGTCCCACCTACAGCTATGGCCATCCCTAGTGCTTCAGAGGAAGAAGATATACTCTCCCAGAATACAATGTGGGGGGAGGGGGGCTGAATCTTCTCCTGACCCAGCCACTGTCTGACTGAAATTTAATATTTAAGACGTAAACCAGAAATGATCCCAAGGGCATTTGAGTCCTGCCCCGAACCATCATAAGCAGCCATGTCATACAACTGCACTCAGTTGTCCAGCTCTCTCTTCAAACTAATTAAGTTTTATGCCCTCGCAACTCCTGTTGGAAGGCTGTTCTGGAACCTCAACCCTCTCATGTTTAGAAACTTTCTTCTAATTTCCATACTAAATTGGTTCCTGACCAGCAAATATCCATTTATTCTTGTGCCAATATTGTCCTTTAGCATAAATGGTTTTTCACCTTCAGTGGTATTTACCACCCTAATGTATTTATAGAGAGGAAATCATAGCCCCTCTCACGTTTGTTTTTGCTAGACTAAACCAGCCAACCTCATAAGAACAACAGCATAAGAATGGCCATACTGGGTCATATCAATAGTCCATCTAGCCCAGTGTCCTGTTTTCCAACTGTTGACAATGGCAGATGCTTCAGAGGGAATGAACAGAACAGGGCAATTATTGAGTGATGTCCCTGGCATCCACTCCCAGTCTTCTCTTATAAAATAGATCCCTCCATTCGCCTGGTCCTTCTAGTAATTCTTTTCTGCACTTTTTCTAGTTTAAATTAACCTTTCTTGAACTTGGTACACCAGAACTATACACAATATTCCAAACAGGGTTTTGCCAGTGCCTTGTACAATGGGAATAAACTTCTGTCTACTTGAAATCCTTACTGGATTGATCCACCCACCTCTCCTCCTCTGTTGCTTCAAACTAATAAGACCCCAACCTATATCAGACATTCTTATTATTAGACCCTAAGTGCCTGACCTTGCACTTGTACTATTGGATTTCATTCCATTTCTAAGATGAGGAAGACTTTGTAGCACCTTAGAGACTAACCAGTTTATTTCAGCATAAGCTTTCGTGGGCTATAGCATAGAATGGGATGCATAGAATGGAACAGAAGTAAGATGCATTTATACTCACAGATACAGACTAAAACAGCTGCTAATCTTAAACCTCTCATTCCATTTCTGTCACTCTAGGCTTCAAGGTCATCCAGATCTTCCTATATAATATTCTGATTCTCCTCTACCTGCTAGCTTTGTTTCATCAGCAGATGTCAATAGCACACGCCTACTTTTTGTGCCAAGGACAATAAATAATAAAATAAATAATAATATTTTACTTTTATCCACTATAAAATGCATATATTGAGCCTCAACCCACCCCAATCTTCTTTCATTTAATTAATAATTTCCCATATAGTGCTGTGTCAAATATTTACTGAAGTCCAAGTATATTAGCTTTACTACACTTCCTTTATGCAAAACAAAGAAAACATTTTCTCAAAGAAGGAAATCAGTTCAGACTGGCATGATCTCCCTTTGGTAAAGCCATGTTGCATTGCCTACACTTCATCTATATAAATTAAATTATTCTTTCCATCACAAAAAATGTTCAATCATATGCAAGGTTTTAGAAGTCAAATTAACAGTTCTGTAATTGCCCACATTACTTTTTTCCCTTTTTTAAATATAGGTACAACATTACCATCCAGCCATATGGTACTTCAACAAATATATAGATTTATTAAAATCCTTGCTATCTGATTAGCAATCTCATATGCGAGTTCTTCAATATTCTTGTATTGAAATTATCCAGACGCCCTGATTTGAGCTCAGTAAACTCTTTACCACATCTGAGGTGGAAAAAATATGCAATTTCTGTTTCTTGACACTCATTTCTATCAGCCATACTGGCTTCATTTACATTTTTCATATGGTCATCTTTACTGAAAACTGAGGCAAAGTATTTATTTAGTGTTTGGGCCATACTGGGGTCATTAAGATTTGCAGTGCCATTGCCGAAAAAATAAAAAATAAAATATCCTTTGGTGGCTCCTGCTAGAGGCCCTTGTGGTTGTGGGGAAGACAGGATCTTGTAGGCTATACAGAATGACAGCAGTATCAGGAGGAGAAAAGAAAAGATTTCACAGTAGTGAGAAAGGAGAATGAAGGCAAAAGGTTGCTGGTGCTTCACTTGAATCAGGAAAAAGTGTCAATCAATCCAAAGCAGAGGTCTGTGTGGCTTGAAAGCTTGTCTCGCTCACCAAGAGAAGTCCAATAAAAAAAAAAAATCTCACCACTTTGTCTCTCTAATATCCTGGGACTAACACGCTAGAAGTATATTTCATAGTATGAAATACTATGAAGCAATGCATGTGCACTAAGATAAAACCTGTTTTCAAGGCAAAGTAGAGCAACCTACACAGTAGAGAGTCCAAACTGAATTATGAATGCTTATGAAAATAGTGTCTTTTCCAAATAAGTTATGTCCCCCCCGCCAAACTTTACAGTTCTCCTTCTCCTTTATTTCTCACCATAAAGGTCCAAAGCCTCCCATATCACTCCTCTAAGCACAGTTTAGATTTCCCTCATAGTCCTCTTCCCCTACAGGCCTGCTTCTCCCAATACCCCAGTTGCCCCATTCTCCCTCATGTCCCCTCTGTCTGACAGGATCTCCTCCCTCGCAGTTTCTATTTTAAAATAGCAATATATCACAGAGGACATGTATCAATATGTGAATGGTGTGGTAAGGTAGAATGGGCATGCTGAGGACTGCATGTAAAGCAATATGGGAGTAGGGGGGGAATAAAGTCTGTAGGAGGAAGGTGACTGTAGGGGGGCTCTGGGAGACAGGGAAAATAGATGGCACTGTAGGTGGTAAGGGGGATGGCAGGCAAACAAATCTTTGATGGAGCATATGGGAATTTGAGTTCTGTGTGAGAATGGAGAAGTGTTACACCTCGAGCTGGAGGATCTGAAGCAGGAAAAAATTCATTGGAGGCATTTTAATCACTTCCTCTGCAAAAATATATATTTCTCTGAAATATTACATCAAAAATTCAGTTGTGTTCTGAAGAGTTATTGTGCCAAATTAACATACGTAACAAGTATTTTAGTCCTTGTTGGAGTGCAAATATCAAAACAACCTCAACTATGAAATTACAACACAACTCCAAAATCAACGTTCCATAAATCTAAAGCTTTAAAATACTGAAGGGGGTGCAGAATAACTTGGAAAACCAAAGCACGAAAGGAGCAACGTTCTGCAACCTCCCCCATACCCAGTAACTAAGTGGCTTTTAAACCCCTCTAATAAATATTCCTATTTTTTGCTAAGTAAAGTTTCCCACCAGCAATGGATTCTAATACAGCTATTTTAAATATAATCTGAAATCTAATTTATTAAAAACCATGCATACATTTCAAAATATATTCATTTGCTACCTGTGCAGCCCCATATTGCACATGAAATTCCTCTCCAATTTATTCTAAATTCATACACAAGACAGATAGCACTATCAGTGAGAGTGAAGTTGCAGCTCTCTCCTCATTTGAGATGAGATGGGATTTCTTCTGCTTTCAATAATTTTATCAATATCTAACTGAGGAGCTATTGATATACAGAAATATACTAAAACTAGTATCAAGATGATCTGATTCACAATTTCTTTATGGGTCAGCTGAAAACTTTACCATGTGACTGTACCACTGCTGTGTGACCTCAATTAGCTCTGACTGGCTAAAGATCAATAGTCTCCAGAAAGGGTGCAAACACACTTTAGCTCAGAAGTTAGTATTTACAAAGAAGCATGATCATATTACTCAATGCTAGCACTAATGCACTGCTCACCATTCATTTTAAAATTACTCCCTTGTTTCTAAAACAATATTTTGACTTTTTCCAGCCCATATCTAACACTTTTTCACTCTACTTTTCTTAGCATTGGAATCCTCTATGCCCTTGTGATGGGGTGAATAAACCACATGCTGGAGAATTAAGAGTGCAGGAGCAATTCTGGGCTGAAGAAGCCCCACCCCGACAGTCTTGCTGGGCATGCTCCGGTTGGTGGATGGACTTAAAAAGAGCCTTTTCAGCATAGCAGGTTGGTGGGTGGAGAGAGGCAGACCTTCACTCGCTGCTGCAAAGGACTATGTCAGGAAAACATTCCCAGGGGGAAGGCTGCCTAACCTAGGAATCTCCTATCTGTCTCCTACAAGACCTGTCCCCTATTTCTTTTATATTAATAAAAAACAATATCCTTGGTATCTGCACAACATGGCCATCACTGGTTGGCTGATTTCTTGTACGTGCTGTGGAAGCCATGGACTTCAAGGAAGACTATTTGGAGGAGAAGGTAGTAGAATTCCAGTTCAGATGTCACCTGTTGCAGGCTGAATCATGAATTCTTATTCATGTTAAATGTGGAAAAATTCTCCTTTCCTAAACTTAATCTCCTTGCTTGGTTTCTAGCATCAGCTTTGAAAGATGAGTGGGAAGAGACATTTTAAGTCCCTCTTCACCATGCCTTTCCTGCATTTGTTTTACTTATTAACAAAAAAATAATCCAGTTTAGATATCTTGGAGCCCTTAATAATTAAATCCATAGATTCAGCTAAGATGTAATCATTAAGCACTGACTCTATGGGGGCTCAGCACTATTGGGGAGTCCCACCAATCAGCTCCAGCCCTTTTCTCCCAGCACCTCCTGCCCACTGTTCAACGGCAGGCAGGAGGTACTGCGGGGAGAAGGGGTGGACTGGAGGCAGGAAGATGCAGAGTGAGGGTGGGGCATGCTCAGAGGAGAGGGAGTAAAGAGGCAGAGCAGGTGTGGGAGGGGGTGGAGTGGGGTTAGGACCTGGGGCAGAGTGGTGGTGGAACACCCCAGGGAAATCAGAAAATTGGCAGCAGTGCTTTAGAGTCCTTCCAAGCTTCTCAAAATTTGTCTATCAAAACAGCAACCTTATAACACCATGAATGCATTTCAGCTCCACAGTGATCAGATCTATACTTTGATGCTACAAATTGACTATATGAAAGAAGAGTTTGTTACATACTTGGAGTTTAATATTTTGTAGGTGGTTCAATAAAAAAAACAAGTGTCTACTTCACACAGTTTTTTTGCTCTTATAAAACATGAGGTTTAAAAAGGTATTTTAACTACTTTAACAAGCTTAGCAGAGGCTTACACCATGTATATTGCCATTTCATTTTTCACTCTTCCATCCTTCACTCCTACACACTAGCAATCAGCTAGTATTTTTTCTCATTTTTCTATGGACTGGCACTTGGAAACACCCACTTCATTCCTTCACAGCTTCACTCACTAAATAGTTTTCAATTGTGTTGAGGCAAAGTCTAGTGCAGAGATGAAAAAGTCATACCTAGAAACTGCGTCATTGCTTTTCAGTTTTTTAAATCCATTTCTTAGGTTTCTGTCAGACTCGAATTGAATGCTTTTAAAGGAAATGTGAAAACAGTACTTCTGCTTTTAATAAGATACCAATATAGGCTGCTGTGTCAACATTTTTGAATTATATTTCTCCTTTAAAACATATGGTGCCAAGACACAAGTAACGGCTCTTTTCATTGTTTGAAATCATATTTTATTGTACGTAGCAACTCATGTGGTAATGTACAAATTATACCCCTTGTATGGCATGTTTAAAAGACTTGGAAAATAGAAAAATCCTGTGTCTTTACAATACATATTTCTAAGTACCCTGCTAGGAAATCAGAGCACACAGAATAATCAAGTGCATATAGCTGCCTATGCTCAGGATTTGGAGTGAATTTCTCAGGACCTCTAAGATGTCTCCAAAATTGAAGGCTTTTCTGGGGTTTCCTAGTTTGTGTGTCACAAACACGAAAGTGACAAGGAAAAAAATACAGGGGGAGAAACAGACAGATCTTGTCTACACAAGTTGCAAAGCTTCCAATTTTTAAGCCTCACCATTGCCAAATTCACCAGTAGTAGATGATATATCATTTATGTTTTGATGTATTTTTAAATAGCAAATACTGAAGTTCATGGTGTTTGCAAACAGAGATTTACAGGCTTCTAGGTCCTTATTCCAGGGAGAGAGAGGAACTAACAACATAGTTTTCTTTATTTATAAGATGCACCTTCCATCTCTCCCATCAGATAATTGCATATCCGTTTTTTGATATTTGGCCTTAAGTGAGTGTTTTATTGAAAAAAATTACTAAACTATCTGTAAAAATGCTCACAAAACAATACTTAAAACTAACAATAGATACTTGGGACAACCATAGTCATGAAAGTAGTATGCGCCAACTATCACTCACATCCCCTCCTCCCCGCCCTTCATCCATGAAGTTCAACTATGTTGTGCCAAAGAAGTTTGTGTTCAGAATTCTCAGTATTACATTTTGCTATGATTTTATATATAGAAGTTTTGATATATACATGCATCCATTTGATTTATATATGCATAAATCTGCTATTTTCAATTAGGGAAATAGAAACATTCCTATTGCAGCATTATGAAAAGATATCCCTGCATGTTTTTTTGCTGCAGCCCTATGTGCATCTGTTAGACTCCCACAGCACAGAAAAGTAATAAAAAATGTTGACCATTTTACACATTTTATCAGTAGATGAACACAACTTTTATTTAGCCCTATATATCTAGGATTCTCCAAGCGAGCAGATGCTGTTGCAAAGTTCTTAAAACAGCATCAAAACCCTACAATAAATATTATCATTCCAGTTCCTTGGAAAATACTAAGATTAAGAAATACAAAGATTGAAGAAAAGTGGTCTGATTATTCATTAGCCACTGTCTACTCTTTGCCTGGGTGAAAGTAGCTACTTCATTTTCATAAAACTAGAAAGACTCACACATATACAAATACATGTATTCATTACTACGCACACAAATACAAATGCAATTATAAACAGTGGTGTGACATAATTAACATCCTCATTCATGCTAGAATCCAGGTTCCTGAGTTCATGGTTTGGTCTACAACTAAGTTATATCATCATAACTGTGTCAGTTAAGAGTGCGAAAAAACCATACACAACCAACATACCATGCCAACTAAACCCCCATTGTAGATACATCTATGTCAATGGATGAGTGCTTTTGTCAATCTAGCTCTGGTTGTTAGAGAGGTGGTGTTCCAAAAAACATTTTATTTTGGTTTAGGCGGTGTTTAAACAAGGGAGCTATGCTGACACAGGCTCCGTAGAGTAGACATATCCCCAATCCCTTGCCTTCACCACAAGATCATCCTACTTCCATGAGAAAGGACTACTCAAATGAATAAGGGTTTGCAAAACCATCCCATATGCAAAAGTTCTGATGTTGCAAAACCTTAGCAGAAAAACAGAAGGAAGCCTGGGATATCTTAATTTACTGCCACTAGTAGAATGAAGGTGAAGAAGTTAGTAGCAATCTGACAATTAATAAATTGATTCCAAAAAAGCTTTCTAGATATTTCAAAGTAAAAATACACACAGTGCAAGACTTGTGCAGTGAATGTTAACAAGATAATATATATACTACACCTTTCAAAGTAAAGAAAAATGTACTGAAGGAAAAGCTACATTCAGAATAATAAAGTACACTGGTGAAAAAAATTACCAATAGTAATCTTCTCTCCAATAATCTTTCACATTTATCTCTTCCTTTATATTTCTCATACTTTCTGAAGGACTCTCAATTAATACTAAAGGAAAAGTTTAATATGGTCTGGAGACAATTGTGCTGATAGATTTGAAATGAGTATTCTTTAAGAAGGAAAAATACTTCTGTGCACAGATTTGAGTTTAACAGACACACAACCAATGAACCATTCAGGCTTATACATTTGTTTCCCTTTTCTAAGCCTTATAGATGTATAAATCATACAGTGGATTGAATTTCCACGCTATTGGTATTTTTTCGCAAAAAATCATATCTAAATCTGTGCAATTAGTTAATGTGCTAGCACATGACACAGAAGAGAAAAATAAATAAGCATAATTTCTTTTTTTTATAAAACACTAATGTTGAGGCTACTGTAAATGCTAAGAACATAAGAACAGTCATACTAGGTCAGACCAAAGGGCCATCTAGGACAGTGTCCATCAGTGGCCAGTGCCAGGAGACCCAGAGGGAATGTAAAACAAGTAATCATCAAGTGATCCATCCCCTGTTGCCCAGTCCCAGCTTCTGGCAAACACAGGCCAGAGATACCCTCCCTGCTCATCTTGGCTAAGAGCCAATCCTCTATAAATTTAGGTTTTGGAGGTTTTAGTTATTTTTTTTTTGAACCCTGTTATAGTCAGAGTTATAGTGCTTTTCTCAAATTAACTGGAAACTGATAATGATATTAGACACTTCAACAACTAGAAACATAAATTTTTTACAGGTGTTTTTCTTTACAACAACTTACTGGTGCTTAAATGAAAATAAGCTTTGGAAGTTAAAATAATACAGTTTTGGATGGCAGTAAGCTTGATGTTGGCTTGAACATAAATCCAAAGCTGTATTTTAAATAGTTTTCAGTGCAATTGCCTTTTGATTAATTAAAAAAACTGCACAATTGAAAAAGGCTGTTCAGATTTTTAGCAAATTCTCAGAAGCCACTATTTTGGGTTTGGGGATTTCCAGGTGGGTATTAGACTATCTTATACAGATTCTTTTGGTAATTAGCTAACCAGGCATCAAACATGATATACACATTGATAAAATTGCAAAGATTTAAATATATATTAGGAAATCTCTTTACACTCCAATCCTGTTAGATCTACTAAAATAAACCACCAAAACTAACTAAAATGGTTACAACAAAATTTGAGTTACTTCCTTTTTCTGATGGAAATTATAGGGGAGCAAGGTACATAAAGTGACAGCCTTTGTAAATGTTAGCCTTTTGAACTTTTTTGACCAAACCCTATTTAATATTCTGTATTTTGTATGCAAATAGAAGCCCATCTGAAATCCAATGTTCTATGCCTCAAGCAAAACCAGTTTCCTACCTCCTTGTTTTGTTCAGGCAGCACTCTCAACAAAGCCTCACTGGAATTTCCTTCAAGCAGTGGGAAGAGGGGAGCAACTGGAAATAATATTTTCCTAGTGTGTGTTGACTTCCTTGGTTTCCTGAGTGGACCCCCAACAACATTTGAAAACATGATGATGTGTTGCTCTGGGTTTGGTGGTATGAGGCGGTCTGAAAGAGGAATGTAATGGGTGGGCACTTTTCTGCAGAGCCCTCACTCAAATACATTCTGTACAGCTCAGTCACTTGTGTGAGCTCTAGTTTATTGCATTTGACACCATTTTTTGATGTGGGTCAAACATGAATTTTCTGACCTAATGTGAGAAGTCAGGTAGACTTCTAGTGCTTATTTCACAGTTTCTCTTAAAGAGAAGCTTACAGGCAATAATTTCTGAAATCTCAGGCATTGTGGAAAGGATAAAAGAGTAATTATAATAAAATGAAAAGGCTTTATCTTGGGAACACCCCTGTGTGGCCCAGCAGGAAGGGTATGAACACTTCTTTTGTCCTGCATGCTTGCTGTTGGGCTTGCTGTAAATTAGATCTCGAGAGGCTCTGTCCCACTGGTGTCAGGGCAGCAGTTCCCACTCTCCATTCTGGGGTGGGGGAGGTTTACCAATCGTCCCAAACCAAAAGACAAAACAAAACAATCCTGCAGCCCACAAGCAATCCAGGTTCATTGCTTTCCTTGCAAGGCAACCAGGTCAGTAATTTCTGAGCTGAACTGGCTTTCTAACCCCATGTCAGTCTAAAGAGCCCCATCCAAGCTTCTTGGGCTCAAGGAAAAGAAGAAAAAAAAATTTAAAGAAGATTCCTTTAGTTATCCAGAGCACCCAGGCATCAGAGGATCTTCAGCACTTTCCAAGCTCTGTTGGTTCAGGGAGCTCTGTGAACTAGCTCTACTTTCCTCTGAGTACCAGCCCTCACAGCACTTGGATCCTCCATATTAAGGAGTTGTCCTGTTCCAGGTGCACCAGACCTGATTGGAGCTGACTGTGTCCTGAGGTACTCGCTTACTTACTCACTAGGGTGGGGCAGGTTCCCACTATGAAGAGGAACCGTGAAAGTGCTCCTGTCCCAGCTGCTGTTTTCTTGGGTATTGAAAGAACAGAAGGAAGGAGATATCATCACGCAGGCCTTTGTGTACCTGGTCATGGCTCTGCCACTCTTTCTCCCCTCCCCCTTATCTTTTCTATTTAAATGCTTATTTGGACACATGGAATTCAAAGTTTTCAGTCAGTTTCATTGTGATTAAGGCATTGAAAAAAACAATCAAGTTTGAAACCATTTATCTAATGCAAGTCATAGTTTCTATTTTATTATCTGACAAAAGTTAATTAGTGCTAAAGATCTGAAAATAATTTTAATAGTTACACTGTGCACTCTATCTTTGCTATATAGCTGGTCAAAATATAAATTTATTGGACCATTTCTTTTTCTTTTATTTGAATAAGTCAGTAGCCCAGAGTACCACCATGTTCTCAGGGCCACAATCTGCTATTGGTACTACAGCATTGGTAGTAGCTAAAGAAATGCACACGAATGCAATTCTGTCCACATAACTGACAACACTGTATTTATTACCAGTAGACTGATTTTTCAGATCCTGCTATGGAAAAAAACAAACAATTTACCAGGAAATTCCCATCAATTATCTGCTTTTCCCCAATCCTGCTGCTTCATAGGCAAAAGGTTGCATTTCAGGATCTTACAACCAGCAATCAAACCTTTCATAAAAGAAAAATGCTGAAATACACAAGAAGGGGTCCTTAGTCAGAGAGAACATATACTGTATTAATTACTGAAAGAGAAGAAGTTAAAAATGATTTGGCAAATGTGAGCAAAGGAAGATAGCAAAATAGTCTTCTAAATACATACATTTACAAAACATAAATTAGCCTATTGGGAAAATAAGGAGAGTATCCGTCTCAGTCTATACTGTACTTGTGAATCTCTACTGTCAGGATACGTTTGCCTGGACATGAGCAAAATACGGTCAATAGAATTTTTAATGATATTATTGTCAACATATAAAATGCATATATTTAGTTTCACTCTTCTGATACCAGCGGAAGAGATTTTCAATATTCTTGAATTGGAGCAGGGGGTCTGAGAAGGAGCAGACTGGCTTAAGCACAGAACGCCTTTCTCAAAAGTGTGTGTTCACCATACTGTAACCTCAGAAGCTCAGTACTGCTAGATCTTTCTCCTAATAACAAAGCGTAAGCCCCCTACTTCTGTGTGACCAGATTTACTTTCAGAAGATACTATGTTCATTACACACACTGAAGCAGGAGAAACCAGTACCAATAGTGTAATAATTTTCTCTGTCTTTTGCTGGATAGTGCCTTCTGGAATGTGGTGATCAGATTAGACAGACACAGGAAGAAGACTAATATGTACATGGATTTCACATGATAAAGCAGCTTGAACTGCTCAGTTGGATTCACCCCTCTTTCCTCCAAGCATGCAGAAAGAGGGAGCCAACTTTCTCCGCCTTTGGGGAATATGGGAGACAAGAACCTCCAGGTCACCCTGGCATTTAACAAAAGAGCTGTTTCCTCTCTCCAGCTACACCATTCCTGTCCAACAAATGGCACAGGGAATGATGATACTTGCCAGCTCCCAGGGATAAGATTACCAGTTGCCCAAGCCTGGAGAGAAGAAAAAAGAACTTATTGCCAGCCCTTTCTGGAAAAGAATCTCTTAGACTAAATTAGAGAGGAGAAGGAGACGGTTGCTGGGGTAGGAGTGAGGGAGAAAAAGAACAGCATTGGAGCAACAGTGAGTGATAGTTTACAACTGCATAAGTTTTACTCCAGAATTCACCTCCAACTTTCCACAATCAACACCACTAAAGTAAGTTGAACTTTATTTCCCCGTATGTGTGTATCTGGACAAAAAAGACAAGTTATCTTTTCAGAAGTGCAAGAAAGTAGCAAGTAATCTCCTTAATCAATGGTGAGTTAGTAGAGTAACATTCATCTTTTAAATGTTGAACACATAATTTTAGGCAGCTTTATTTTGGATATGAATTAAGAGGAATAAAGTAGATGGCTTCCTTGATAATAGCTTGTTACACAGCAGTAAATCTCATTGTGTTTGTGGTTACTAAAATTCAGATTGTTAAGACTCTAGAATACTCCATTAATTATTAACATGGCTGGAAAAGGCATGATGCTATAATACAGATGTCATTTGGAAGTCCTATGCAGTTTATTCTGCACTAGAATGGATCATGCTGGTAGAGTGAATGCCCTAGATGCTGAGGTGCATGACATCCACTTTGTGCTGCAGTGCTGGCAGTTTCTGGATCTAAACCCATGTATCCGGCCAACAGAATGTCTCTCCCCCCCCCGCCCCAGTGTAGAGTCAGTGTAACAGCTCATATGTCATGCCACTGCTGATGTAGGGTGCATGGCTCAGGCATTCCTCAATGCTGCGGAGTGTGACAAATTTCTGTTACGAATCTGCCTAGAACCTCAAGTGATCAGGCTGAGGTCACTGGATCGTCAGGGGTGGAGATGAAGGAGCACACCAAGTGACTAAATTTTAAAGCTTTATTAACCAAACAACAGTGGTGGGAGTGCCTGGGTACGCCCCACGTCACGCAGAGGAAGGAAGAAAGCATAAATGCCCAAGCCCTAACCCACTTTCATACTCACACATGCACAACCCAAGGCTAGCCAAGACTGGGTGTGACATAAGAAGAAGAGGAGGAAGGGTGGACAGGAGTTCTGCTCTGTGCATAGGTTGTCCGGGGTCTACTCTAGATCTCCAACTTGCTTCCACTCTTGGGGGGCTTTTAAGCCTTAGGTGTTCCAGGGGGGCGTGTTGGCCAGGGGAACCCCGCCTTTCCCTGTGTTCTTTGCTCTTTTCAGCTGTTTGAACTGTCTCACTGCAGCTTCCCTAACTTTCTATAACACACCAGCTTCAGGATTGTGAGGCAGACGGTTCAGTCTCACCAGGCCAACCTTCACACATGTGTAATCGTGTTAGTCCTGCAACTTTTTAAATTTTGTTTGTTTCAGTTCTCATTTCTCACGGCCATCTCAGGTTGGGAAGCAGTTTTTAGCTACTTGGCATGCAGATAGTGTGTTTGTGTAAGTCCTTGGGCTTCTTATCTCTGGTCCTGGCTGAATTTTCAAATTAACCCATTCCTTTCCCTCTCAGCCTCTCATAACCTGCAAAGGAACCTTCCATTCCCCACTCACACCTTTAACCCTTCCTCACCGCCAATCCACAACATATATAAAAGTGTTAGCAATGTATGTTGCTGGTGCTTACCCAGGGGGCCCGAAGGGTGGGGGAGGGAGAGTACTGTGACATGAGCCCTGGCCACTCTATCCATCCTTTGGGGCTGTTGGTAGCCATGATAACTTAGACCAGCCATCCCATAATAAGTGAAGCAAAAAGGCCATTTCTGTACACATATATATACACAAGCACGCTGAGCTGAGCTGAGCTGTGTGGCACATTCCTTGGTCAATCCAGGTATGATGGACTGGAAAGTGGTTAAAAACAACAAGCTATCACTAAGTGCTCGAGTACTAAAAAAAGAAGTACAGAACACAGAGCAGTGGAAGGCCTAAGAAGGGAGCAGGAAGTAGTGAGGAGAACTGGGAGGAAGATAGAGGAGTTGGGGTAGCCCAAAGGAACAGAAGGCAACTCATCACAGAGCCCATCTCATCCCCATCTCCCTCCAACTCCTACTCCCCATATGGGGCTCCATTTTCCAAAAGGCCCCACTACCTGGCTCCTGATATTGCCCAGCTATGGTTCCACCTGGGATCCCAGAGGCTCTGACTCCCATGCCACTATGCCTGGTCTTGTTGCAGTGACCCCATCTCTCTGTACTAACCTAAGGTTGTGCAGTCCCTGCGCAGGCCCAGTCCTGACCTCTGCCAGTTTGGAAGACACCGCACAGCCAGGGAGAGAAAAAACAAACAAACAGCTGGCCCAGGACTGGCACGTGCCAATTCTGAGGACAAGCTGCCAGAATGCTAATTGGGAGCATTCCAGTACAACTTGATCATTAAGTGTGAAGGATATCCTGGTCCTTCTTGCAGGCTAGGAGGGAAGAAGCCATGTGATCTGGAACATCTGAGTCTGTCAGTGGAAAAGCCAATCTGGAAAGATCCAGTTTAAAGCAAAGTGGAATTATTTGTGCCTTGCTGTCTTAGGGAGCAGCTTGTTTTCTCTATCCATGTTTTGGGGTTTTTGTGTGTTGTCATTCTGAATTCCAAGGAATACAGCAGTGTTGTATTTCATCCTTCCAGAAAGAGTATTCATGGTTTTATGTAACTTTTCTGTGTGTATGCTATGAACATAAAACAGAATCTAGATGAATAGGGTTATAAAAATGCTAAGATTTTTATAATCATTTTTGGGAGAGTAGGGGGGTTCTACATAAAGGACAGAATGTAATTAAAACTAATAAACAGTGATCTTACCTTGAGATTTCATCTTTACTTGGTGACTATAATTCTTCTGAATTTTGGTAAATTTATAATATAGACTTCGAGTCCAAATTCTACACTTCACATCCTGTATGTTACATGTCCTTCCTAATTTACATTACTGTACATGGTTATACTTAGTCTTTCTGAAAATCTGAAATTGGGGATGTCATAGGCTCCATTTTAAACCAAATTTTTGGATAAATTAGCTCTTCTTAAAAAGTAATAGCTTAGATGTTCTGCAATGTTATTATGAATTTACATCTAAGTAAAACTTGTTTTTCAGTAATTTCATTTCAAATTGCATTATAAGCATTCAAATAAGGCCATGTGGAAAGACTTCAGATACAATAGAAAGATATACACTGTATACAAAATCAAAATATGGATATCAATCCACTTCTAATCTTTGGATAAAACGATCATGAACCAATATGAGTGCTTTATTCAGTGACTAAGCACTTGAACTTCAAATTTTGCTGTCTTAATTACAACTCTGTAATTGAAGTTAAATGATAACACAGAAGATCCCAGACATACAATAAATGACCATTCTACTTCTGCACACTAATTACTTTTTTCTTCTTTCATTCTACTTTTTCTATGATTTTAAAGTGTTTCTGGAATGTTATGGTCAATTTAGCATTTTTGGTTCAAAATTACTCTTTTTTTCCCTTCTAGAATCTGTGCTAGAGTTTATTTTCCTTATTTTATTGTAAGTTCTAAAATATCTCTTTCTTTGATGAAGTTGCCTCTTATTTAGCTTAAGGCAAAATATTACATTCAACACTAGTGAAAAGGTCATTGATAAATTGTATTCTTATGCCATAACAAATCAAAAAACAAATGTAAATAAGTTAATTATAGCAAAGATAACAAAAATAAAATGTTTCTGGATTTCAGCTTTGCTACTCAAGAATTTTCTTCTTATTTAGTTTGCTTTAACTAATTTAGTTTTTAAATTGTAAGATAATATTATTCTACTGATATCGTGTGTGAAAATTGATTTATGTCATATTATCTGGAAAAGAAGAATGGCATTGGCCTTGTCTTCACTACAGCAGGGAAAGATCGATCTTTATGGCGATCGATTTATCGCGTCTCATCAAGACGCAAGAAATCGATCGCCAGTGCTGCCCCCGTCGACTCCGTAACTCCAGCTTGACCAGAGGCGTAAGCTGGAGTCAACAGGGGAGCGCATCGCCGGCTGCCGCCACTGTGCGGATGGCAGGTAAGTCGGCTGCAGATACACAAACTTCAGCTACGTGATTCACGTAGCTGAAGTTGCGTATCTGCAGTCAATCCCCACCCCCCAGTGAAGACAAGGTCTCAGAAACATAGGCATCAATTAGTAGACTACTAGCAGCTATGACATACCTCACATCAGCTGACACAAACAGCAGACAACACTCAAAAGTTAGTGCCAAAACACAAACATGTATAGAAAAAATGTTGCGAGCCAAATTCATTCTTGTAACTTAAGTTCTTCCCCAGAAATTCTAAATTAAACAAATGGTAATGTAAGTGGGTTTTCATATATTTAGTTTGGTTCAGAGAGACCATTCACAGAGAAGCATTAAATACACCTATCATTCCATGCCATGACTACCTTGCTTAGTGTGGTTCGGTTACTTCCCGAGATAAGCAAGATAAGTTGATTAGCACCGCAAAGAGGTCGAATAAGTATCACAGCCATTTTTTTTACAACTGGGGGATATTTTTCACTGGATAGTGGTGATTTCTGTTGTGCTCATGTATATCTGAAGTATCTGAAGTGCAGTAGGTCAGAAAAATAAATACTTGGTCTACGTTAGCCATCTCCTTACAATTAGGGAAGGATACGCGCGAAACATTATAGGACCTGAAGGATTTTTACTACAGTGATGGTGAAAAGCCTAAATACACTAAACAGTTGATCTAAATGGCTAAATTTAGAGTAGAATTGCAGCAGAAAAACCATATTGGGTGAAATCCTGGCCTCTTTTTTAAGTCAGTGGCAAAGTTCCCTCTGACCTCAGTTGGGTCAGGATATTTCTCATTGTTTTTGTCTGCATCCAAGGTAGTGTATCAAATTATATTAAGTCATGTCATATTATTGCAAATCACTCTGTATTCATGATGTATGTAAAAGATAAATTGCTATTGTGAGCTGAAAAGTCATTCAGAGCAAGAATATCACTGAGGCTGATCTGCACTGTGCCCTTATGCCTAGTTGTTCATACATATTTTTCCAGACCATGTGTCTCATTTATATTGAGAATTGCCATCTCCCAGAATTTAAAATGATTAATGCTTTTAACTCAAATCTCTGCTATACTTAGGCTGCCAACACAGATGAACATTGTTTCACACACAGTAAAACCGTGCATCTTTTTCACACTGCAATTTTCTTCTTTCAAAGTGGGAAATGTACAGAGATTTTTAATGGACTTTGTACACTAATTAAAATTGCCTAACTAGCACTTTTCATGTAACAGCTAATAGGTAACTATGGAGGAATCGTATATATAGTCTATTAGGCATTCAGACATGAAACCTTGAAATGAAAAATCACAGTATACATAACTCACTTTAGTTGTCAAAAATCACTCATGCTCCTGGTTTTCCATGTGCTTCACACACTGGTGCCTCAGTGCTATGGATGTCTCCGCAGAGACCTCCCAATTCAACTGGCAGCTGTGGCCTCGGAGCTGTCTCAGCAGCATTTTCTTGTGTCAAGAGAAGGCTTACAAGATCTGTCCTCACCCCAGCACTACTGCCAGTAAAGGAATGGTTTTAACCTGCTTGAAACATTTCTGGCACTAGAGTAAAGTTGGCATGGAGCCATCCTTTTATCACTAAGGGTCAGCAGGGGATAAAGGTGAAGGCAAGCATTCTCAAACTATGCTCCTATCAAAAGTGAAGGAGGCCTCACTAAAACTGACATTACCACGCTCATCTGCTCTAATTTAGATAATATATATTTGAATCTTTTCAGAATCTCTTATCTCGCACCTCAACATCGCAATACTTCTTGCTGAACTGCAAACCTGGGTTCAGATGTAAATGTCATGCTTGTCCCTCTCACCATCCTGGGTGGAACTTATAACACTGAAGGGAGGTGAGGGGGTTGAAGGGCAGGCAGGGTTTAGTTATGTATCTACATCTGAGTTTTGTGGCTCTGGAACATCGCTTCTCAAAACTAAACTGAATTTCTAAACCTTATGTGGTTTTCCCATCTCTAATGCAAATAAATTGCCACATTAACGTATAAAGTTGCATAGCAATGTGACATCATCATTGTGAGCAAATATTACAATAGAGACAGAAGAGCTGGAGCCTTAGCTAAGCCATGCTTTGTTACTAACTGAAGTTGCAGGGTGAAATTCCTTATTCTGCAACGTATGTACATCCAGGAAAGCTTAAATCGATATAGGCATTTTAACAGTTGGTTTCAAATCCTCAACCTTAATATTGCATTAGCAAACCTTTTTGCAAGTATGTGTGGTGAATAGGAACATTAGATCAAATAAATTTGGTAAATATAGGATTTGAGAAGAAAATTGTCACATTTTTAGATATTCTGCACTCAAGAGAGGTCAACCATGAGACATATACTACTTGAAATTACACTGCTCTACAGCCAAAATGCTTCTGAAATAAATGTAGTCAAATTTTACTAATTCTGGGTCACTGAGAATGAAACTGATGCTTAAAATTGTTGATTGGCTCTAGTTTTCACGATATGCTATTGGGTCAGTATATACGACCCTTGACATGGGAATGGCGGAGGATAAGTGAGTTATAAAGTGAAGGGATCTCAATTTAAACCAGAAATAACTAAAATACATCTTTGACTGGATCTATGAATAAATCTATGACTGGGTTTGGACAGTACTTGCTTTTTAGGCAAAACAAGGAATGATGCAATCTGAAGCTGGTATTGCATCATACATGATATGAATTGCATCATGTTATTCCTAGAAGTCATGGATGATGCAATCATAACGAAGCTTACATCACTCTGCTGAACAAATTGCCCTATATCAGCTCTAGAAATCATACAGTGTCGTGCTCTCTTATTTGTCAGTGTTTGATTTTGCAAAGGGACACATTTCTGTTTAGCCAAAGTGAGCAGAGATGCCTCGTACTTGTGTGAACAGTGCAGCTAACTTCTGCTATATTTGTGGTGAAGTGACTTTTGCATCACAAAAGCGCAGTATAACCACTATGGTTAAGAAAGCCTATCACCTTTATTTTGGCTGCAAAATTGGAGATCAGGACAAGAGGTGGGCCCCACACATATGCTGCAACACTTGTGCAACAAATCTTCGCCAGTGGTTGAACAGGAAAAGGAAATCTATGCCTTTTGCAGTGCCAATGATTTGGAGAGAGCCAACAGATCATACCAGCAATTGTTACTTCTGCATGGTGCCTCCAGCTGGGAAAGGTGTGTCAAAGAAGAAAAAGTGGTCTGTGCATTATCCAAATGTTAGGTAAAAATCAGCTTGTCCTACTCACTGTCCCAACACCCGGGTAGTGCGGAGTTGGGCTATAGCTCAAAACTGCCAGAGGCCATGTAAGAAACAGCAACTTTGATCAAAGGGCACACCCCCCCCTCAGGCTAGTAGCTTTGGAGGCATGTGGCAGCTTTATTAGACGCTCGCATCAGTATTTATAGGTTTTAAGACAGACAAAGGAAATACACTGGGAATGTCTCCTGTATCATCTCAGGCTGACCTTGCACTAACTGCTTACTCAATCAAACAGAGAATAAACAGGAGTGGGGGACAAGGCAAACAATATTTACACAAGATAAGGAAGTTTAGCAAGGGCAGGAGGAATGAGGGATTTATTGCAGGGGGCCCCTTTTATCCAACACAAACATTCCATCAGCTATACACCCAATACCCCACGGAGAAGGACTGCCGGTTCCTGATGCACCAGAATCGTTCTCACTTGAGTCAGATGAGGAAGAGGATGAAACTTCTGGTCCTGAACCATCAATGTCACAGGACTCACATTTTCTCCCATCCTCCTCCTCTGAACCACACCTCATAACACAAGCTGAACTGAATGACCTTGTCAGGGATTTGGAACTACTCAAGAGTAAGGCAGAGCTGTTAGGCTCCAAACTACAGCAGTGGAATCTCCTGGCAGGTGATGTTAGGGTTTCCATGTTCCGAGACCGTTAAAAGGATCTTGTCCCATTCTTCTACATGGAAGGTGATCTTGAAGCCTGCAACAACATCGATGGTGTGATGGCAGCCCTCAACATCGTTCACGATCCAGATGAGTGGAGACTCTTCATTGAGGCATCGAAGACGAGTCTTAAAGCTGTTTTGCTGCATAATGGCAATGTTTTGCCATCAATTCCAGTTGGTCATGCAGTCCATATGAAGGAAACCTATGACAACATGACACAACTTTTGAGGTGCATAAACTATGACCAACATCAGTGGCAGCTTTGTGGCGATTTGAAGGTTGTTGCTCTCTTGTTTGGTCCGCAGACTGGATACACAAAGTACTGCTGTTTTCTCTGTGAATGGGATAGTCGTGCAAGAGATTCCCACTACATCAAGAAAGATTGGCCACTCCGACAGTCATTGGAGCCTGGGTGGAAAAGTGTTCAGCATCCACCACTTGTTGAATCAAGGAAGATTTTGTTACCATCCTTACACATCAAGCTGGGTCTGATGAAGAACTTTGTCAAGGCCATTGACAAATCACAAGGAGCTCTCAAGTAGCTCCGTGGAAAATTTCCAAGGTTAAGTGAAGCTAAGATAAAGGAAGGTGTCGTTGCTGGTCCTCAGAGTTATGAATTTCTTCGAGATGATGCATTTGACCATGCACTGCGTGGCAAGGAAAAGACGGCATGGAAAGTCTTCCAGTCAGTGGCAATACATTTTCTCGGAAACAACAAGGCAGACAACTACAGGTTGTTGGTGGAAAACCTCCTCAAGGCATACAAAAGCCTTGGTTGCAACATATCACTAAAGATACATTTTTTGCACTCTCATCTAGATTTTTTTCCACCGAACTGCGGAGCAGTGAGCGACGAGCACGACGAGCGATTTCACCAGGACATTGCAACAATGGAGAAACGCTCTCAGGGCAAATGGAGCCCATCAATGCTTACAGACTATTGCTGGACAGTGACAAGAGATGTTCCATTTAATGAATACAAGAGACAAGCCAAGAAGTGCCGAGTAGACACTGAATAGGACTAAACTATGTACATAATAGTTTTTTGCCTTTTGTTTCATAATACATTTTATTTATATAAACCTTTTGCTGATTTTTAAAGTGTTACATAAACAGGACAGGTGAAATACTATCATGTAAAGCAACCATAAACACATGAAAAGACCTAGGTTTACAATTTATGATTAAAACTCTACTATCTACACAATATACATAGACATAAAATGTAAAAACTTAAATATCTTAGAAACAGTAGCCAATCAGTTGTTTTAATTGTCATATTTGAATTCAGCACATCAAAATACATAGTAAATATATTTTATCTCTGAAGCAGACGACTTCTAAAAAATTGTAAACCAGTGTTATTAACGAGGTTTTTCCATGCTTGTGTCAGGAAGTGGCATTGAAGAGAGAGACTGCTTTCCAGGGTTTCTGATCTGAATGGATGGCAAAAGAAAATAATGTGTCGGAAAAGACAGATGAAAATAGTTAGTCATCTGGTTTGGGATTCGGATTAACAATCAATATTTGTAGAAAACAAAAAGCTGCTGAAATGGCATTCATGGGAACAGGAAATGGGGTGTGATGGAGTAAAATTAAAGACATTACACCTGATTGTAAAATGTTGATTTGCATCTGAGTATGTACTATGGGAAGGTGGTCAGCTTTTTTATACAATCTAAAGAGCTGATTCTGCAGCTATCACTGAAGTTGAGGACACAATGAGATTGCTTTCATGTTTAAGGATTACTCATGTGAGTAAGGGATAGCAGATAGGCTACTAATATTTTAGCTCTTGTACCAGGATGTGTTTTACAGTGAAAGAAATTATATCTGTATGAGCCTTTTGCATACAGACAGCAATGTTAATCGCAAGATATTTTCATAATCACTGCATTGCTATTTATGTGAACAGTATGATTCCTATTACATTAGTTCTGTGTTTATTTACACTGTATTTTGTACAAATTGAATTTTTCCATTCAATACTATTTCAAGTACTTTTATGTCTAATTTGTTCTTGTAATGTCATTGGGAAGATGTATTATGTAAATCTTAAGGCTTCTTCAGAGGAAACCATTTGACTAAATAAAGAAAGAATTCAGTCATGGAAAAAAATACTTTTGTATCATTAAATCATATGCTACCAGAAAGAATACATTCATTTAATAGTTCCAGTCATAATAAGCCAACAACACTGCTATACTAAGATTTGCTTTGAACAGCTATAAATGTGGAGTAAGGAATGAATGCAGGTTTTCATACTATCAGGAAATAAATAAAATCAATGGAAATCTTTGGGGCACCACTGAGGAAACTAATGTGTTCTAGCACAGATTTTTCAGTATTTAATTATGAATAATGTTAGCAGAAAATCCATGGTATACGATATCTCCATTAAATGATATGCCCTTTCATTACAGCTAGTGGTGGGCAACTCTTTTATAGGTTTTGATCCAGATTGTGTCTTACTATGCACAGGAATACAAGCTTGGGGAAAGGGCGCAAGTAACTTCTCCTCATTGTAACTGGGTCCTACCTGAGGGCTTAAAATGATTGTGGGGACTTCATACACTAATCTGTGCTAGATGCTCATAGTTGTGCTTAGATTAATTTCTTGTGATGTTGCAACTAATTCACAACTCTTTAATACCTGCACAGTTCAATGTAGTTCTTCTGTTATATATTACTAGTGCTTGTTTTCATTGAATTTCATTTGCCATTAAGCTAACTAGTTACAGTAGCTCTTTCTTGAGTTCCATACAATGCTCCTTAGCCTCAAATAAGCTAAAATTGGATCAACACTAAATCTTCTCTCTTAATTATTCATCCTCAAATCCAGGTAATTAATAAACATTTTCAACAATGATGGTAGAAATGTGATATCTAAAGATCCCTAGAATTCACTAAAAATATATACTTTCAGAACCTCTTAAGTGCCTTTCCAAAAAGCAAAATTCATTTGTATTTTTTTTTCTCTTTTAAGGTTTCATTTAATATAAGAAGCTTTGCAAGATTTAATACATCTGCTTCAACTGACTTTTTTTTTTTAAGTCAGTGTTTTCAGTTTTAGTGAACCATAGTTATGCTACTGATGGGAGTGTCCAGATTTACTGGACTAACATTTTTCTACAGTGAAATTAATTATTTCTGTTGTTCAGATACATTATTTGAACTAAAGAAACATTCATTTTACTTTTACAGCCAACGAAAACAGCCACAATTTATTTCCAATGTGAAAGTAGCCTGAAGTGATAGGAAAATATTAACAAAGATACATAAAAGCAATAATGAAATACAAGGATATAATTTATTCAGTGGGTTCGGGTTACATCATAAACCATGGGAGCACAACTCAAGTGGCCTGTCACCAGATCACAGAAAAAAATATAAAAATTTTCTTTGTATTACACTGTCACATCTATTATATTTTAAAATGTAATTTCAGAGGTTATAAATACAATGTTGTAATCTCTTTTTCTCTTTCACATTCATGGTTCAAAATACATATCACTAATGATGTGGCATATTGATTTTAGTATGACTTTGGACTCAGGCATTATATCATTTTCAGAATGCATTACAAATAATGCTTGTGCTTTATGATGGTTAAAATTTCTGGGACTTGCAGCTATTTCTTATTATCTTGCTTAGGCTGACAATTGTTATCCTTTGGCCATCAATTAAAGATGTATTTTGCCCCTTTGAAGCCATTGTTTCTGTAAAGAGAAAGCCTTTGATATTATTATTACAAACATTATTAGAAGACACCCATTTTAGCACTGCCTGATCTACCTTGGAAGACTTAAACTAAACAAAAAAAAGCATTTCCAATCTTTAGAAATTCAATACCAGATAACTTCCTAAAGCTTTGGTGTCTCCTTTGGGGCAGTTATCCTAAACATTCCAGATGATGTGATATGATGGATTAGAAAGAGAGAAGTTATCCTTAGTCCAGTGATTTTTACTGTAGATGTAAACCAGATTCATCATTATAATCTGAATATGGAATGACAGACGTACAGATAGAAGAGCATGAAAGAGACTCTAGTCAGCTCAGCTTGCTGATAATGCATAATGTAGCTAATTGCGTAACTGATTTAGATTTAGGCTGGCCTACATGGTTAGACATAGATAGAACACATTACTGTTTAGCTTGCTTAACAAATCACAGATGGCCATGGCAAGGTCTGCATATGAAAGGAAGGGATACCATCATCTAGCCAGCTGAAGGTGGGAAAAAATCAGTTTCTGGCCACTGTTGCTCCCCTTAAGTTTTCAAACAACTGTGACAAAGGACAGGAGCCTCCCTGTACTGTAGGAAACTTTGCCACCTCCTTGTAATGCTTCCCTCTGCCAATCATCTTAGCCTCTCTTTTCTCTGGATTGAATTTAAGATTGTAACTTGGCTGTAAAGATCAATCTTTTCCAGACACTGGTAAATCATAGAGACTACTACTGCGTCTGGGTATGAAGACAGACATCTGGAATTGATTTAATCAGCACACCAATGAGACTAACGGTAGCCTATACCACCACATGATCCCCTTCAGTGACTTCACAAAGTTTGAATGAAAGAGATGACAAGATTGAACCTTTCTGAGACTCTTCAGAAATAAAAAGATGCCTGGCACCATCCACTGGGATCAAACCAAAAGAAATAAGCAGACTTATGTTGTTGTTGTTTCAACAGCACCTCATGGTCAGTGGTATCAACACACACAAACAGCAGGTTGTCTGACATACCACTGGCCTGGGAAGAGTGTTGATTATCAGCACCTATATTCTTTCCAGATCATATCCACATTTGAAGCCCAGCTGGCTGACGTTCAATTAAATGGGGATGAGATGCTGTTGGGGTTCATGCGATAGCTGCTAGAATTTTCTCAGAGATTTTCCCCAGAAAAGATACAGTACAGACCAAGGCAAGAACTTCAGTACGAAGAAGTAGCTTGAGAAATATTTGAGGGTTCTGAAAAGAATGAGGAGTATCTGTGGCACCTTAGAGACTAACCAATTTATTTGGACATAAGCTTTTGTGGGCTAGGACCCACTTCACTAGATGCATAGAGTGAAACATACAATAGGAAGATATATATACGCAGAGACAACATGAAAAGGTGGAGGCTGCCATTCCAACTTTAAGTGGCTTAATTAATTAAGGTGAGCTACTAGCCGCAGAAAAAAACCTTTGTAGTGATGATCAGGATGAATTGAGGGTTATGAACATTTTTAGTATTAGTGGTTACTAAGCACATTAAATAAACTTAAGGAGTGGTAAAGGAAGCCACTGATATAGCGAGGCATGACCTGACATCTCCATTATAAAAATACAGACTACATTTTGGTTCCTTTGATCTTGTAAGACAGAGAGAAGAGACTTCCAGAAGAAAGATAGATTAGTACAGGCTTATGTTGTAACTTAATGAGATGTATAAGCACAAGTTTATATTTAATTACAGTACATATGCTACTGTAAAACAAAATTTAGAAAGGAACTCACTATTTAGAGACCCTGAGTCTACCTTCAGAATGAGGTAATAATGATGTAGATACACCTTACTTTGTTCACTCTATAATGACAGGACATTTTTTAAAAGATGTTGAGAAATACTGAATTTCCAGAATGCTGCCATCAGTTTCAATTATTTTTCTTGTTTTGTGTATTTTTTTCCCCATATCTGTTCTGAGTTATTGTACTGACTATAAAATGAAATGGAAGGTTCTTTCCCCCGAATGTCAGTACTTGAGAACATTTTAAGAGACAACCAAAAGTCAGCTAAAACTACTAAATAAATAAATAAGGATCAGATCCCATAGTCATCATTCAGGCAGATCCTTCACTGGCCTGGAGTATATAGCTATCACTTCAGCTAGTCTACACAATATGTTCAATAGAGACTTGATTAAAATGAATCAAAGGAAAATCTTGAACAAGAAATCAAGAACTACAAGATTAGCTATCACAACAAGATTGTCACAAGGGAGAGGAGAGTGGGAGGGTTCTGGAAAAAGCCATTCGTCTGAATGGTGTTTTAAAAAAACAAGACATAGCATTGCTTAAGAAACTGTAAAAATATTGAAGACAGGAATACAGAAACAATAGAGACTATGTGTCTACCTATGATTATCCAGCCATCTATCTGCATTCTTAAGAGAAAGTAAGGCCAGATGAGTTGTCAGATACCAAGAACAGTTATTATTGTAGACAATAATATTACACTTAACACAGTAAACTGAGCTTGCTATCACTGAAACTCACAAAACTATTTTATATTTGTATTGGTTTTCAGCCATGGACCTCCTTACCATCTCACAAGTATTCTGCTCACTAGTCCATCTCTGTGGAATCTACTCCTGATATTCTAAGCCTTTGAATAATTTAAAATAGTTGCCATACTTACCATATCAGTTTGCAATGTAACTGTTTCCATCTTTCCTCCAAAATATGCAGTGGTTCAGATGAATGCATTCATTCATAGACATTAAGATCCAACATTCAGTTAATAGAGTTGGGTGGAAACTTCTAAACGTTGTCTGAATATTCACTCAACTTTAAAAATGAGCTCCCTTCTATTGTGCTTGGTGTGCTTCTGTGCTCACTTTTCAAGTGTGTTTGAATAACTGAGTTTCACTCGCATAAAGAAAACATTAAGCTTGCATGCTCAGATACTCATGGATAATAAATTTAAGTCTCATCATTCACATCAGCTGTGTTCAGACAGCTTTCTTTTAAAAATCACTTGGGAATGTGGGAATGTTAAGGTAAGAAGGGAAAACAAATCAAGGTAAATGCCCTCAAACTGGAAGCTAATGCTTGGGGTTGCATACAGCAGTTGCATAAACTTAAGCTTTCCCAATTTGGAAGCATTTCCAACTTGTGGAAGGATCATGATGGTCATTTACTTGCTAAAAGCATGGAGATGTGATTAGGTCCATTCTTGGTTTACCTCTGGCACCAGCATCTGCATATGGTCCTGTGTGCTTTAAATCCCCTGCCTAGGTGGGAATCACAGCCTTCTTTGATACATTCTCTTTGGTGTATACTGCTTACTAAAGAGTACTAGATGATGCCGTGCATATGTAAGCACGTAGAAAAATAAACAAATATGTTAGAGAGAGCAGGTGGTCATGCAATTAAAGCAATCTTATAAATGTTGTTTGCTCAAGGCACCTAATATATTTTGTAAGTAAATAAAATATTAATTAGTTTTCATTGTGAGCCCCTTTGTAGCAAGGTTGGGTGGGGTTCATGACAGTTCTGAAAGGTTGAACTAAGGGCTTAATTCTCTCTTTCATCAAAGCACTGAGGGCAGTCATTAGGGAGGTGGTGATGGCACTGTGATTCTGAAAGTCTGTTGTGGGTTCACTCACTGTTGGGCATCTTACTGTGACCACATCTGGTGATTAGTCCCTTTCAGGTCTGATGCTTGCTCACACCACAGCCTCCTTTACTCTCAAATACTCACTGCCCCTGTTTGTGACTCAACTCTCTGACCATGTCACGGTGTAGTCCTCCCCCTGTAGGGTATCTAAACCCTGTTAGATCAGACAGTCTTCTGGTCCAAGACCAGATCTGATCCACTTTCCCAGTGACTAGTAGGGGAAACTGGGCCAGCCCACTGCACTGGGGGCCATCCCACTGATCCTATATCCAGCAACTATGGTCTGCTTGCTCCTAGAATCTGTTGCTGTTTCTCTGAGCTACTTCCTACCCCACTTCTCTATCTCTGTTCCACCTCTCAGTTTCAAAGCCTAAGCTGCTTCTCTCACTGCCTATTTCACCCTCTGCAACTTCGTGTCAGACTCAGTAACCCTAAACAAACCTCCATTCTCCCAAGAAGTGACTGCAGACTACTTGCCCTTCAGCCCCTGCGTTTCCTCGGTTTCAGCTCTTTATACAGGCCCAAACTGCTCCTTTCCAGGTGAACTTCATCGTCCATTAGGTTTTTCTGAGCCCCGACTCTCCTCCAGGTGGAGCATATAAGGTTAATTGACCTAATTTAACTTACTCTGCCTTATGTGAGGTGGCTCAATACAGGGTCTGTCCTGGAAGTGCCAAGTTCAATGACTGGTATAGGGTCCTTTAACATACCTTACCCTGGTGAAGGAAAGGGATATCAAAACTCTTCCATAAAGCTCTGACATAGCCCTATATAGGGGATATTGGCAAGGCCCATTTGTGGCACTCTTGCATCAGTAGGAGTTGCCCTCCAAAGAAGGAATTCTCTTATAAATTTTTGAGGCTAAATAACAACCTCTGTATGATACCTGTATGGGACAAAAGACCTATATAACTGCCCATATAACCTTTGATCCCTTGATGTAATGGCTACCCTAGGTCACTACTGAGTAGCATTAAAGCCAGTGGAATGGTGCATCATTGCAGGGACTGCATTAGCAGATCCTGATGCAGGAAGATGACCTTTATGTTCTTTTAACATAGGTTATTTGATGGGCTATTTTTATAAAAAATATATATAATTACACTAAAGGGCAATGGAACTCACTTGATAAAGTAATAAATTAAGAAATATCATATACTGGATAGCCACAAGCTTGCTCTGTAAAAAGCACCTGGCTTTCAGTCTCATTTATAACATTACACTTCAGGAATGTGGTTAACAGATGTAATTTAAAATGTACTCATGCATTTTAGCCCACACAGTCCACTGCATATATGTGAGTATCTAGATAGGCAGTTTTACCCACCCTAATGTTATCAAGAAAAACTAAGCAGATACTTAATCATTTGTACTACACTGGTGCTTCTAGGTCCCATCCATTACTGAGACCCCATTGTGCTGCCAAATATTAAGAACAGGTTTTCTCCTAGATCTTAAGAGTGTGACATTTTCCCACAAATCTACACATATACGAATGCTGGTTTAGTGTAGTATGTGCAAGCAAGTGTTCCTCTCTGGAAGTGTATACATTAAAAATAAGATTACATCTTTTCAGCTTACAATGCCTTCTTAGTTTTCCAACATTTCATTGTTTAGTGTTAATTACATATTTAACCTTTTCTGTAACAGTGAATAGTTTCTTCTTCATATATAAAGAAGATTTTTGAGAACATAACACACCAAAAGACCTTGTTACTGGGTGGCTGTCCCAAGCAACTGGGGGAATATCTGACAACTGCATTTCTCACCTGCAGTATTTTCTTTGGATTCCCAGTCATTGTGTTGTTCTCAGAATATTGGCAGCAGTGATAGCAGCTAGCTTTAAAGGCAGTGTTGGTGGAGAAATTAAAGCTACCACCACCAACAAAAGTGAAATAATTTGCCTTGTTTTAGAGCTGCATTATAATGTGTAATAGACTTTTTAATAATATGAAATGAGGCTGATGTATAAATCTTTGGAATGGCACCTGAAAAGGACCCAGATAGGCTGGTGAAAAACAAATGGCAACTAATGTATCTTTCATGTTGGCCGTGGCAGTGATTTACTATGTTGTCTGTGATGCTAAACATATATCATAAATCCCTCCAACAGAAGACTTATTATATTCATCCATCTCTTCCCCATGAGCCGCCAGTTTTTTCTTTTATAAGTCTTATTGTTTAAAAAGGGAGCTATTATATGAAATAAAATGCAAGCTAAAGTCAGTGATCTTACATTAATCTAATGAGAACTTTGTCTAGAAAGTATCTAGTGAAAATACCCAGTGGTTATGTTATTGTTAAAGACTATTTATTGAGTGACAGTGGGCAAGCTCCTTTGTGTAACATAAAATAATATGCAGCTCTTTATAAACCTACCTCAGCTAATCAGTTTTCTCCCTTTGCAGAATTTCTAAAGTCTATTGCACTGGGAAAGAGATAGGGATCTGTGAAACATAAGAAGGGTAAGGTGGGGTCATAGGCATTTTCATGAGATAGGGATCCAGGACAGGAAGAAGTACAGGAGGAAAATTAATTATTAGAGCGTAGTTAATGTTATTGTGGAAAGAGACTCTTCTGGGTTAGTTACATGTGAAAACCTGGGCAATCTGAAATTCTGCTTCTCCCTCCATATTAGGTTTTTTGTTTTTTGTTTTTTTAGTGCATTGATCGCCCTGGTACCTAAGTTCTCTATAACTGAAATACCACTGTCTTGTGGGCAATCCCTTCCCTGGCAGTTAGTTCCAAGTTCCCACCCCATGCCTTGGTGTAATGCACCCTTTTACAACCTTTAGGGAGACAATATTTCACTCAAATCATTCCCTTACCACTATCAGTAAGAAATAATCACCTCAACAGTCACTTTTGTCTGCAAACAGTAACCTTTAGTAATCATCCAGGTGCCCTTCCAGCATCAGCTCCTCAGTCACCAGTCAGGAAGCCATCTTCCCTTTGGGCTCTGGCTGATTCTTGCATATGGTACAGGCCCATAGCAGGCACACAGATAGGCTCTTTCCTAGATTTGTCCCCCATTTCTGACTCAGACTTTCATCTTGCTATGTCCTTCCCTCCAGGGCACATGCTCTGTCCTACAACCTGCACATGATACTCAGATAGTATCCCC
The DNA here is from genome assembly GCA_007922305.1 of Dermatemys mawii. Lineage (NCBI taxonomy): Eukaryota > Metazoa > Chordata > Testudines > Dermatemydidae > Dermatemys > Dermatemys mawii. The sequence continues at coordinate 75,921,317 of ML677326.1, forward strand.
AATCCTTCAGTCAGAGGACAGCTGTCAAAAGAAAGTTGGACTTAGATTTCTTGCCAGCCAGGACCTTTGGATCAAGTTGCTGGCCTTTTCTCACTGTTGCTTTGTGGACTGGGGGCTCTAAAATGAGTAGCGCATACAAAAGCAATATTTTCACCACCATCTATGGTTGTGTTTGGGTGGGATAATTATTTTGTGTTTCCTCTTTGTGTCTTCCTACTGCCTTTTTTCCAATTTCCCCCTATGTGGCTTGATCCTGAAAATGTCTTCTACTGGGCAAGTCGGTTTTTTTCAAAGAAGCATTTAGACCTGAAAAGCTCAGTGTCAGATTCAATCTGGGATCCATGGCCAAGTTGTTACACAACTGGGTCATTGCTGCTGAAAATTATCTACTATCTGAAAAACCACACTCACATCAACCATTAGTGAAGGTAAAATGGAGAATTTGGAGGGAAGACTGTCCCTTGGAAAACAGGTCCCCAAAATGGGCTTGGGAGAGGAAGAAGGTTGGTGAATAGAAAGGAGAGTCTAAAAATTTGAAACATTAAAGAAATAAATGTTTGGAACTGTTTAACTATCTTAAACAACAGTGAGAAGATGTGGGGGACTAGAAGGATGAATCTTACAGCAGAAGAAAGTTCCTCTTTTTGGAGACACTTTGCCAGTGTTTCAGCCCTAGAGCATGGACCACACTGTCTACAGTGGCAGGATATGATTGTGCCAAACAACTGCCTTCTGGATCCATTTTTGTACAAGGCAGGGAGACATAGTCCTCGGGCCAGATGGGCAGTAATTGATACAGTGTTGAATGGTCTACTGGACTGGACCATTCATCAGTCCCACCACTATCAGTGAGAACAAGAAGTGGACTAGAAGACAGCACCAGTCACACAAAGAAGGTAAGGGCACAGTCCCAGATGAAGTAGCAAGAGAGTGAAGAGTTGTGTTTAACCACTAAGTGGCATATGTGAAAGATGTGGCTTGCCTCTGAGCAGCCATCTTCACAGAACAAGATTGGGGTTAGGAGCTTTCAGCTTTTTCTCTGTTAGATTGTCTGGCAGATGATACCCCATGATCCTGGACTTCACTTTGTGCTCTTGTGCCTATTCCTCCTCCTCTGGCTAGTTGGGAAGCTCCTGCTATTGGTCAGCAGGATTCCTCTGATGATGATAAGGTGGCTCACAGTCATGGTCATCGGAATCCTAATTTTCTGTGGCACGGCAAGGCAAGGCAGCCTCTTTCAGTGCTTTGGAGGCAGAATTGGATGAACAGGAACTCAGAGTTATCTATTTTTATTTTAGTTTTATTGAATTTTTATTTGAAAATATTAAAAAGTTGTGAAAACACTACGCATCTGGCCTTGCTAAAGTATTGTTTTCTTTGTTTGTGTGAATATTATTCTATGTTCCTTTTATAGGGAGAACTCACATTTTTGAGTGAAGGAGTTTTTAAATGTTCTTTTAAATTATATATGCCCAGAAGTGATTGGTAGGGAGAATTGATGGCTGTACTGAGGAATGTTTCTGTTTGCTTTGTTAATGCAGAGTTAATGTGAGGGAACCAACGATATTTTCAATAGCGAGAGTAAAGGAATTGCTGTATAAATTAAAATAATTTGTGATTTGACAGTGAAAGAAGAATAAGCATTGCAGTTATGCAAATTAATTTTTTGTTGCTTGGAGTCAGATTTAAAAACAATTTAGAAAGTCCAAATTTACAGGAATTCTTATTAAAAAGAGAAAGACATCTGATTACTGGAGCTTTTACTATACATCTCCAGTTGATAGATGGAGATGATTAGAAGGAATTTCCTCTTCCTAAAGTGTGTCCGCACTTTCCCCTCTTTGAGTGGTGAGACTGATTCTCCCACCAGGATTGATTGTTGTTGCTTGTTGTCTGTGTATTTATGCATGTGTGCAGTGGTTATCTTAGTCAAATTCTGGTAACTCCAAGGAATTTGATTGCTGCATTCCCGTCTGGCAGCCTGTCCTCAGTGGACTTTTTCACAGAGCCTCTCTGTACAAAATACTTCTATTTCTTGGATGGAGAGGGATTAAGCATTTTCAGAGCTGCCACATAGTTTTCCTTGTATTCCATCAGTCTCATTTGAATGAATCTGTCTCTGCAGTCTGGACAAATTTTGGCAAAGAGTATAAAATCTCCTTTTGCTCTTTTATAGCTCATCATTTCAACCCTTCTCTTTTCGGTTGCTTCTTTGGAGTAAAGGAGAAAAAGGGAAAACAAGAGAACAGAAATTACATATGGGTTTTTAACTGTGTTGTTCTTTCTCTTATTTTACTTCCCCCTCTAAAAGGCAGCTTATCTGTTATAGCTCTCTTTTTTCCACTTCCAAACTGAACATAAGAACAAAAAAACATAAGAACATAACTGACTGGTTTTAAGTAACAATCACATATTAGTAATAGTGACTATTTTTATTTCTTTGGCCCCTTGCTTCCTATGGTAAAGACATAACTTTTGCTGTTTTGCATTTTTCCTTTGTAAAGTGGGAGGAAAAGGAAGAATGTGACAAATAAGTAAATATTTTTTCCTCTTGTTTATATTTTCTCTGTTTAATGAATGAAGCTAGACTGTGTGTGCACAGCTATCATTGCATATTTTCTATCATACTTTATCATAGTATCTGAGGCTTTGTCTACACTACCAGCTGGATTGACATGTAGAGATCGATCTGTTGGGGATCGATTTATCACGCCTCATCAGGATGCGATAAATCGCTCCCCAGAGGTACTCCCATCGACTCCGGAACTCCAGCTCGCGAAAATGCACAAGGCAGAGTCGAAGGGGAGCCCATTGTGGACCGCTGTCGCCGTGGGGATGGCAAATAAGTCGACCTAAGATGCGTTGACTTCAGCTACGGTATTCACGTAGCTGAAGTTGAGTATTTTAGGTTGACCCGCCCCGCTACCATTACTCTAAAGCTAGAAAAGTGAGTGTGATGTAGAAGTTTTCAAGAATTACTATAACCAACTTCTGATTGGTTTTCAAATTGATCTGCACTGCATACAACCTACAGAACTTATTTGGAGACAATCTCAAATCAGGGCCGGCTCCAGGAACCAGCATAGCAAGCATAGGCCTGGGGCAGCACTCTGTAATGGGAAACATTCCGGCTTCACCGCTCCCCACTTGGCTCCTCCAGCCGCACTGTGGCTGAGCCTCCCACCCTACCTGTCCGCTCCTCCAGCCACCCTTTTTTTTTTTTATTGGGGAGGCAAAAAAGTTAGAGCCGGCCCTGTCTCAGATGCTTCATCTTTATATGCACATATAACATACATATACACACAACCCCCTCAGACATACTACTATTTTCCAATCTGCTACAGCATTTCTGTCTTTAAAAACAAAAACAAAACCACAGAGATTGGAAATACTCTACTAAGAGAGGATGGGCTGATTTTGGTGCTATACTGTTATTTCCACAAATAGTTATACATTCAGAACATCAATGCCCTCCAAAGGATTTTGTAAGAACAGCAAATTATATCATACTTAACTATATTAATAACAGCTCCAAAAGGGGTCGGGGGGACACAATTTTTACAGGTTAAGAGGGGAGGAGGAAAGAGGGAAATGGTTGGAGGATAGGGTGGTCTGATTCACTAAACTCCATAAATTACAACACATGTATATATATATATATGATTATAAATTGAATCATTTATATGGAAATACAGAAATACATGCAGTTCTAATCTGTGCATCTTCACCATCATCTGTCCTTGATTGTTCAACTACCTGTTGCATTGTCTTATACATCTAGCTTGTAAGTTTGCTGGTGTGTGGACAATTTATGTTTAAAACATTTATAAAGCTATTGTCACTGTGAGAGCCTGATTACCAACTGCTGTCCTCTAGGTACTATCATTGTTATTAATAAAATAATAAATAATAAAACTAGTATTTCAAAACCGCTTTCAAAATTCTACTTTTCCATTATGCCCATAAAAAATTGACAACAGTAAGACTGCTGGTGTGCTGAGGTCATTGCTTATCATGCTGACCAATATTGTCTCATTGTCTCATCTGTCTGTATCCATCTGTAGTTTCTTGTCTTACACATAAATTATGAGCTCTTTGGGGAAGGGACTGCCTTTTTGTTCTGTGTTTTTACATTCCTTGCACAGTGGAGGCTCCTAGGAACTATATTAAGGCAAATAATAAAAATAAAAATAATAAAATAAAATAGGAAAAAAGCCCATTGGTGGATAGTCGTGGAATTAAAACCTGCTAATTCACTTTGCTACTGTTATCAGCACTACTTATCTGAAAGCATACAGGTGAGGAATTTTTGTTTAGTAAGAATGTTCGCAGAAAGCAAAGAATACTGGTGCAAATAAAATATTGTGTAGGAGAATTCACACTGAAAATGTTCTCACAGCCATTTGGGTTGGTTCCCAACCTGACAAGAAGACTATCAAACAAATTTGTAAAACTCCAGACTTATTTGTGGATAAGTTATGAACAGTAAAAGAGATTTCACTTATTCATAAGGCTGAGGTCATATAAAGTAGGAACATATACACAACCTCTTAATGTCTAATGACGTGGGACAGTAGCAAATCATGAAGAGTGAATTCTCACAGTGAAAGTTTGGGAACAACCCATGGGTTAAATATGTGTTTACCTATTTCATTTCTGAAACAGTTACAATTTACAAACTGGTAAAAACCACAATCTGTGGATAATTCATATACATATAATACAAATAAGAAAAAGGACAAACATCAGAAAATATTTGCCAGGAATAATTGCTTTAATCTATAAAACTGAGGGTGTTAAACACTTTTACAATTTTTGTATTTAACACTGTTCCTGTGAAGAAGGGATTATGTCAGTTTTACAGCTTGGTAAATTTAGGCTCAGAAATGTAAAGTGTGTTGCTCCTGGTTACAGAGCAAATTAGTGGCAAATAGTAGGACTAGATCCAGAAATCTTGATTCTCTGTCCTCTAACCATTATATAACATTGACTGACTCCTGGAATTGTTGTTAAACATTTCCACTATTTAAAAAAAAAAATCCACCCCAAAAGGCATAGTTTATATATTTAGGTTCTTATATAATTATAATATGCTCATACGATTCAAACACCTCAGAATTTCATGCTTTAAACTCATCTCTGTATACTATATATGAGGTTACACATTCTGCTCCCTTCCCAGCTTCACTGGTGATTAATATTCCAGATTTTTTCTGTCAAATTGTGAGCTGTGTGAACTTTTCGACACAGTTTAAATGTGAACATAGGTAGATTTTGAATATTGTTGCTGACTATTTCAAACAAGCAATTGTGTGCTTAGGTTTGTATTGAAGAAGTGTTCTTGTAACTTTTTTTGCATTTTTCCTTTGTTACTTGTACATTTGAACCAGGCTATTGTTCACAGTGTATTTAGAGTTCAATATTGGTTCACTGTGATAGGTTGCACTGGCAAAGCCAAACACACATAAACAGGAATCAGCTAGCTTAGCAGAATCCATTTCTCCACCAAGTTTCATTTTAGTAAAGAGCCTTTTGGAAAAAATCAGAAAAAGTGGTTTTGCAGTAGGCCCTGTGTCAACAGCCTGCCTTGTCAGATAAATAGTGCAAAAATACTAATTCTCATAGATGTTGGAAATCAATTATTTTATTTTTTATCTCATAAATATTCCAATATCAGAAAAAGATTTTTTCCTGAGATCAGAAGTCTCATGTTGCTTTCAGGAATGAGTATTATCCTCAGTGTATTCCTTTCAAAGATCTACACACTCCGCTTGAGTAGATGATAAATCTGAAGAGTTGTAAGAGCTCTGGCAAAAATTTACCAAGTAAGCTAACTTGCTTTGCTCACAAGCCTAAAGAGAGGCATTAATTGAAATCTATGGAGAATTCAAGACATAAAAGTTAATAAAAAACTATTGCTGCCTTTGGAGGTAGCCAATATGTCTTGCACACATTGCCTTGTATTTCTATTGAGATCACTTTGTACTCTTAAGATGTTAGTAGAAGTAAACACGACACAGATTCTTACAGATTTTCCTGCAATTTTTTTTTCTCAGGTGTATAAAAGGTACAAAACTGGGATCTCTGTTGTTATTTTTTAGACTTTTCAGTTTTCTCCCTTTCATCAATGTCTGACGAGAAAACAAAATGGTTCTGAAAGAATGCAGTGTCCACTGAAGATGCTATATAAATAATGAAAGGCTAGAATCTTGTCTCGGTGTATTTTTTTTCCTCTTCTCCAATATCAAAAATGGAAAATACTGGATGAGATTTTCAACTGGTATAAATCAACGCAGTGTTCAATGGAGCTGTGTCAACTTATACCAGCTAAAAAATTTGGCCAATATTGTCATACACATGGCATAAATAGATTATAATTCAGCTGTAAGTCACTGTAGTAGACCCTCGCTCTCCCACTTGGGCACCAGACAGTCACGGCCAGGCTTTAGTCTGGGTTTAGGGAGGCTTAAACTGCCAGCAACTAAACAGTTTTAAAGCTGGATTTAGCCTGAGTGGGACTCTGGCAGCCAGCCAAGCAACAGTTTACAGGTGGGCTGGGCCTGTGCTTGAATAGGCTCAGGCTGCCATCAAGCAAACGGTATTAAGGCTGGGCAAATTAAGGCAGCAAGCAAAGCAACAGTCTATAAGGGGGCTGGTAAGAGAGGCTCCTTCTTCAGAGTGGGAGCTTTCCTGCACAGTGTAGGGAGTCAGCCACCCCAGGGAGAGGTAGCAGTGGGACATGGGCCCACCCTGCTCCACCGTGTCCCAGCCTAGGGCCCTGGCAGGGCAGGATTGGCTGCTCCTGCATTGACAGGAATCCAGACACAACATGCTGACTGAGCCCCACCTGGCTCCATAGCCGGCTGCTGTGCAGCTGCTCTTGGGCCACTTCCTGCCTTCCCGAGGTTTGGTACCTCTTGCTTCAAGGGCTTCTCAGGGTCCTCAGGGTACATTACGGCTGGTAATTCAGGTCACTCCTTGTCAGGGTTTCCCACTTCTGCAGCTATCAGACAGCAGGCGGTAGGTTCTCCTCCTGGGCATGGCAGTTATGGCTGGAATGTCCTTCTCTTACAGGGATTACACCCCATGTGGGCTACAGGGTCTTCCTCATATATTTCCTGGCCACACCCTAGCACTTCTGGTGAGGGGTGGGTGGGTCAGCTAGGCTCTGCCCACCAAATGGATCCTCTCTCTCCCAGTCAAAAGGAGATAACTCAGCTTTAGTACAGTAACCAACAGAGAAATCACGGTGTGCTGGAACAAGTATTGTGGAGTGGTGTCCTATAACTGTGAACATCCACACTTGCAGAGTAGAGAATATGCTAGAGGAAGAAATGGGAGAATTGAGAGTAGCATATGTATTGTCTAGTCATGACTCAAAGATTGTGTCACCAGTTAGAATAACTGGATAGGAGTGACTGGGACAGGGGTTGGATATTGGGAACCAGAAGATCTCTAGTGTAGAAGAATATTTGCCCTTTTGTGTTTAAAGTACATTACATTTCATGTACACAGGTCACATTAAGTTGAGATAACCTCTTTCTTAAGATCTCTCTCAGGGAAGGAAATGAAGCTAGTGATTGTGAACATCAAAGACTGATGTCAGTTTAGAATAAAACATAAATTTCATCTAATGATGGATTACTGCATCCAATTTTGATCACCAATTTGTAGAAATGATATGGAGAAACTGGAAAGGATCAGGAGGCTAGTGACAAAGATTATCAAAGGGATGGAATGCAAACCACACAAAGAAGGACCTGGCTATGTTTAGTTTGAGAAAGAGGAGATGGGTGTGGGGAGATATGTTAGGGGTCTTCAAATACTTGAAAGGCTGCCATAAAAAGGATGAAGAAAAGTTGTTCCCTCTTGTCACAGAGGGCAAGACAAGAGGCAATGGGTTCAAACTACAGCATTGCAGATTTAGATTAAATTTTAGGGAAAGCTTCCAAACTGTATGAACAGACTGCTTAGGGAGGTTGAGGAAGCTCTTTCACTGGAGCTTTTCAAGAAGAGTCTGAATAGCCATCTGTCTTGGATGGTTTAGATACAACAAATCCTGCATCTTGGCAGGGAGTTGGACCAGATGAGCCTTGTACTCCCTTCTAACCATATGATTTGTGCAATTCCAAGGATTAAGCACAGTTTAAGTTGAGGTCACAAATAAATGAATAAACCTGGTCCAAAGGAATCAGCAAGGAATATTTTGGAAAGTTCTCCCATGTGTATGAACAAGAGTATCCACCATTTAAAGTTAGGTTTAAGATTAGCAGCCGTGTTAGTCTGTATCCGTAAATAAGATGAGAAAGACTTTGTAGCACCTTAGAGACTAACCAGTTTATTTTAACATAAGCTTTTGTGGGCTATAGTATCCAATGAAGTGGGCTATAGCCCACGAAAGCTTATGCTGAAATAAACTGGTTAGTCTCTAAGGGGCTACAAAGTCTTCCTCGTCTTACATTTACAGTTAGTGTTCATTATTCTTTTGTTTAACAGTTGTTAATCATGCAATAAGAAAACATGGAAAAAACCCAGCATCATGGGACTGATTCTCATTTTATATTAAGAGCCCTTACACTGCTCTGGGGCTCATAAGTGCATGTAAATTATTTCTTTGTGAAGAAGAAGAATTAATATTTTTATTCAAATAATTTTATTCAGGGTATTGTTATGTTCTTTTTAGTCTCCATTGGCCCTTTTTCTTCATGAATTTCATTTCAGCACAGGAACTCCAACTCAAAGTGTTCCACACGACTTAAAGTAGAAGTGGTGCAGGGAGCCTTGAGTGCACCTCCTATACCGGAATGAACTTCAGCCCAAATCAGAACTAACAATTGGTATTTAACAGGATATTATAATTAACAGATAAAATATTTTTTAATATCAAACAAAACCCATAAGGCATGGTTACTAGGATGGTTTGGGGGAGATTAGCAAGAGAGGAGCTGAGGGGACAGGAAGTAATTTGTTAGAGCCAAAGCTGTTCAAGTTAGGGACTCTGTTTTTTGTCTAGCACAATGGGGCCCTAAATCTGATTAGATACTCCAGATATTACTGTTTGCAAATATTAAACCCTTGTCTTCCTCTGAACCCATCCTCCTTTATTGTACTGAATGATCAAATTAAAAATCTTATGGGAACAATCATTTGTGTATTATTGTTGCCTAGCACTCACATTTTTTAAAAAAATTGGGACTGTAATATTCTGGTGGTTTAAGAATATAATTTTCAGTGAGATTAATAAGTGTTTTTCAGGGACTTCAAGAGCAGCAGGAAAAGCTCTATGTTTCACTTCTCATTGCAAGATTTGCCAGGCAACTTTCCCAGTAGTGCAGGCAGTAGTAATAAATACAGGTAGGTTAGTGCTGTCTCTGCCTTTCTTTTTAAAGTAGAGGACTACTGTCAACTGTCAACAATTCCACTACTTTGGTCTACCACAAGAGTAAAGTTAATTGGCCAGGAGCTTTCTTGGGGGCTTGTCCAAGACGCTTGAAAGAACTCATATGAAATCTAAGAACTGTCACAAGGCTTACTACTTCTCATTCCAAAAAGCACTTATTTGACCTTGTCTTTGTTAATATACATAATACAGTGTACATAAATTAAATACAGAAACAAACCTGTATTCAATTTTTTCTCTGGGGAAAGGAAGGAAGGAAGGAAGGAAGGAAGGAAGGAAGGAAGGAAGAAAGAACCATATATAAAATATGTTAATCATGTCACTTAGTGCACTGTTGGAATGTACCCAAATACTGTGTGTGATATAAGAATGTGAATAGAATAGCAATGGAGACAATTACCTTATTAGTAATAATGTCTAAGTGGCACCAATAGTCAGCACTACTTCTGGGTGTAGTGAGCCCAACAGAGACCATCAACTTTTCAGTGTCATAAAGCACAATGAGGAGATGCTTATGAGTTTGATTTTTTGAGGGGGAAGAGGGTGTGAAAGCTGGTCACTCAAGGAAACAGCTCACTTTTTTAAATGGAGCGTAATGAGTGGAGAGGTGTGAAGTTTCACTCTGGATATCCTATTATGTGAACTTTTCTCTATTAAATTCCATTTAATAAATTATGAAGCAGGACATGAACATTGCTAAGCAGATACACCTCTTTTGCTTTAAAAAAGGTTTCTTCTGATGACAATCTCTGAGTATCAGCAGCCATAACAGTCATAACTACAGCAAGATTATAAATGTTGTGTCCCAAAGAACAAACCCTAATGCAATTTTACAACAAATAAGCTACAAAGGGCCTCAGAAACACCTATAATGCTGCAATATTGATAGGGAGAAAAGTATGTAATTAGCTCCCTTGAAAGCCTTATGAAATCACACATATTAGCACATATAAAATTGTCCAATTAGGAGGAAAGGAGGGAAAAGAATATTTTCCCAAAGGCTTTTGTACTTAAATATTGCCAATACAATTGATACTCTTGACAATTATTACTGATGTAACTCACGATTTCTGTGATGAAAACATCTTCCAGCTGAACTGATACTGATAGAGATTCTCTAGGTTTTAGTCAGAAGGAGAAGATGGTAAAGAATAAAGGAGAGGCCAGATCAGATGACAAACTTTCACATAAAGAATGTGACACATCAGAAAAGGGCAGACATATAAACAGTGACCAGTTTTTAAAGTGCTTGTACACTAATGCTAGAAGTCTAAATAATAAGATGCGTGAACTAGAGTGCCTCGTGTTAAAGGCGAATATTCACATAATAGGCATCACAGAAACATGGTGGAGTGAGGACAATCAATGGGACACAATCATTCTGGGGTACAAAATATATTGGAAGGACAGAACAGGTCGTCGGGGTGGGGGAGTGGCACTATATGTGAAAGAAAATGCAGAATCAAATGAATTAAAAATCTTAAATGAATCCACATGCTCCATAGAATCTCTATGGATAGTAATTCCATGCTCTAATAAGTATATAACAGTAGGGATCTATTATCGACCACCTGATCAGGACGGTGATAGTGACGATGAAATGCTAAGGGAGATTAGAGAGGCTGTCAAAATAAATAACTCGATATTAATGGGGGATATCAATTATCCCCATATTGACTGGGTACATGTCACCTCAGGACAAAATGCAGAGACTAAATTCCTTGATACTTTAAATGACTGCTTCTTGGAGCAGCTGGTACAGGAACCCAGAAGGGGAGAGGCAACTCTTGATTTAGTCCTAAGTGGAGTGCAAGAGCTGGTCCAAGAGGTAACTTTAACAGGACCACTTGGCAATAGTGATCATAATATAATAACATTTAACATTCCCGTGCTGGGAACAAAACCGCAGCAGCACAACACTGTGGCATTTAATTTCAGGAAGGGGAACTATGCAAAAATGAGGGGTTAGTTAAACAGAAATTAATAGGTAAAGTGACTAAAGTGAAATCCCTGCAAGCTGCATGGACACTTTTCAAAGACTCCATAATAGAGGGCCAACTTAAATGTATACCCCAAATTAAAAAACAAAGTCAAAGAACTAAAAAAGCGCCACCGTGGCTTAAAAACCATGTAAAAGAAGCAGTGAGGGATAAAAAAGCATCTTTTAAAAAGTGGAAGTCAAATCCTACTGAGGTAACTAGAGAGGAGCATAAACACTACCAAATTAAGTGTAAAAATGTAATAAGAAGAGCCAAAATGGAATTTGAAGAACAGCTAGCCAGAAACTCAAAAGGTAATAATAACATATTTTTTAAATACGTCAGAAGCAGGAAGCCTGCTAAACAACCAGTGGGGCCCCTGGATGATAGAGATGCAAAAGGAGCACTTAAAGATGATAAAGTCATCGCGGAGAAACTAAATGAATTATTTGCTTTGGTCTTCATGGCTGAGGATGTTAGGGAGATTCCCAAACCTGAGCTGTCTTTTGTAGGTGACAAATCTGAGGAATTGTCACAGATTGAAGTGTCACTAGAGGAGGTTTTGGAACTAATTGATAAACCTAACTGTAACAAGTCACCGGGACCAGATGGCATTCACCCAAGAGTTCTGAAAGAACTCAAATGTGAAATTGCGGAACTATTAACTAGGGTTCGCAACCTGTCCTTTAAATCGGCTTCTGTACCAAATGACTGGAAGATAGCTAATGTAACGCCAATATTTAAAAAGGGCTCTAGAGGTGATCTCGGCAACTACAGACCAGTAAGTCTAACATCCGTACTGGGCAAATTAGTTGAAACAATAGTAAAGAATAAAATTGTCAGGCATACAGAAGAACATAAATTGTTGGGCAAAAGTCAGCATGGTTTCTGTAAAGGGAAATCATGTCTTACTAATCTATTAGAGTTCTTTGAAGGGGTCAACAAACATGTGGACAAGGGAGATCCAGTGGATGTAGTGTACTTAGATTTCCAGAAAGCCTTTGACAAGGTCCCTCACCAAAGGCTCTTATGTAAATTAAGTTGCCATGGGATAAGAGGGAGGATCCTTTCATGGATTGAGAACTGGTTAAAAGACAGGGAACAAAGGGTAGGAATAAATGGTAAATTTTCAGAATGGAGAGGGGTAACTAGTAGTGTTCCCCAAGGGTCAGTCCTAGGACCAATCCTATTCAACTTATTCATCAATGATTTGGAGGAAGGGGTAAAAAGTGAGGTGGCAAAGTTTGCAGATGATACTAAACTGTTCAAAATAGTTAAGAGCCAAGGAGACTGTGAAGAACTTCAAAAAGATCTCACAAAACTAAGTGATTGGGCAACAAAATGGCAAATGAAATTTAATGTGGATAAATGTAAAGTAATGCACTTTGGAAAAAATAACCCCAACTATACATACAATATGATGGGGACTAATTTAGCTACAACTAATCAGGAAAAAGATCTTGGAGTCATCATGGATAGTTCTCTGAAGATGTCCATGCAGTGTGCAGCAGCAGTCAAAAAAGCAAACAGGATGTTAGGAATCATTAACAAAGGGATAGAAAATAAGACAGAGAATATCTTATTGCCCTTATACAAATCCATGGTGCACCCACATCTTGAATACTGTGTACAAATGTGGTCTCATCTCAAAAAGGATATACTGGCATTAGAAAAGGTTCAGAGAAGGGCAACTAAAATGATTAGGGGATTGGAATGGGTCCCATATGAGGAGAGATTAAAGAGGCTAGAATTTTTTCGCTTGGAAAAGAGGAGACTAAGGGAGGATATGATAGAGGTATATAAAATTATGAGTGGCGTGGAGAAAGTGAATAAGGAAAAGTTATTTACTTGTTCCCATAATAGAAGAACTAGGGGCCACCCATTGAAATTAGTGGGCAGCAGGTTTAAAACAAATAAAAGGAAGTTCCTCTTCACACAGCGCACAGTCAACCTGTGGAACTCCTTGCCTGAGGAGGCTGTGAAGGCTAGGACTATAACAAGGTTTAAAAGAGAACTGGATAAATTCATGGAGGTTAAGTCCATTAATGGCTATTAGCCAGCCTGGGTAAGGAATGATGTCCCTAGCCTCTGTTTGCCAGAGGGGAGTGATGGATGGCTGGAGAGAGATCACTTGATCATTACCTGTTAGGTTCACTCACTCCAGGACACCTGGCATTGGCCACTGTCGGTAGACAGGATACTGGGCTAGATAGACCTTTGGTCTGACCCAGTACAGCCTTTCTTATGTTCTTATGAACAAAAACATAAGACTATAGCATTGCTAAGAATTTACCTAGGATTTTTCATTTTTTACTGGTGAGATTAAATTATTGCTGTACAGTACTTTCTCTTCCTAGAACAGCAATATAATGTACTGGTGAAAACCTGAAAAATCCACAAATTTATTTCACATATCCTATGATTATGACTATTTGCATTGGTTGAAATTCACTGGAGTGCAGGAGTGCCATAAAACACTAAGGGCTTGACCTCCTTTGCCCTACACTTTTTGGAAGTCGCTTACAGCTCTGTAAAGTGTAAGAAAAGTGAATAAGGCTTGGTCTGCAGCTATAGGGCCAGATTTTCAAAAATATTTAGGTACCTAAAGATGCAGAGAGGCACCAAATGGGATTTTCTAATCTGTTAAGGCACCTAAATCCCACTGAAATTAGACATGCAACTTTTTAGGTGCTTTTAAAAATCCAACCTGCACATTAGGTGAGTAAATATCTTTGAAAATCTGGCCCAAAGTTTAATGAAAAGAGTTATTTTTGAATGCCAACACTCTCAAAACAATTTAAACCTGATATATCAGGTTAGCTTCTCCCTCTAATTTACAAGGGCCATTAACCCAACATAAACCAGGGCTAAAACGATGTAAATGTGCCAACACAGACTTCATACTTTGTATTTTAAACGAGATTTAACTTTCAATTAGAATGATATCAAACCAATTTCCCTTGTGTAGACATACCCTTAACAATCTCACCATTCTGATTTATTATGATTTCATATCTACTTTGTGCTGGCATAAATAATTATGGAAGGAATACGTAAATGGTGAATTGGGTCCCCAAATGTTGTTTAAGTGGTGCCTAGTGTCTTTTGGATCTTCTTTTCATTCAAATGGGCTGCAAGTGGGATCTCCATAATAATGCTTCTGCCAAATCTTTTCAAATAACCTCTTTATTGTACTTTTATGTAATGGAGTATATCAACTTGCATTCAGTATTGATTTACCTGTCATACAGTAGTTGACTAGTAGTGCCCACAATAGGAACATAGGATCTGCCATAATGGATCTGATTGTGTGCCATCCAGTTCCAATATCCTGTCTCCAATATCAATATGTATGAGACACTTCAGAGGACTACATAAGCAATCTGCAGTTGGCAGTTATAGGATAGTTGGCAGTTATAGGATAACTATCTCTTTTTTAAATCCATGACAATACCCTGCCTATGACATTATAACTACTTAGTTTCTTCAATAGCCTTTTGAAAGATACATTTCAAAGTTCTTTTGAAAGTCTAAATAAGGATGCCAGCTGAGATTCCGGTTAATACAATGCAAAGGGGGCCATTAAAAACTGTGCATTTTACCTATAACATCTAGATATGACTTACTCTCTGCTGTATTCTGCTGTACTTAGTGTTGGGCTGTAATTCTGTAAAGGCCTGGTCCAGCTCCCATTAAAGTCAATGGAAAAAAAACTTCCATTGACCTTCTATTGGAATTGGATAAGGTTGTAAGATAAAAAAATTTAGGACCAGATTGTGGACTCATTACTCACTTTGATGAGCAAACAGTCCCATTGAGTTGGTGAGTAAAGACTCTCTGATCTGCCCCTTCATTATGACAACTGGCAGGTTTTTAAGGAGCCAAATTTATACTGATAATATTAGAGTAAGATCTTTGTTGTGGTAGAAAACATCTTTTCCCATTTTCTCCAACGCATCTAAAAATTACACCTCTGGATGAAATTTTTCATATTTTTTCCCCATAGACAAATGGTGAATATGTATTTTTAAAGTCTGACCAAAATATGCCTTGTCATTTTTGTTAAGGGCACAATATTATCCCATTTTAAATTATATTTAGAGCGTGGTTTTGCTCAGCCTTAGAGAACTTCTATAGGTTTATTATTTTTAAATAAAGATCTATCTGACTTCTATATATTTAAAAATTGGTTTTATTCATGCAGAGTAATAATTTTTTTGAAAACACTGGGAACTATAATACTATTTAGCATTTAAACTGGTTTGCATCATAGCTTGTTGTAGCTGTAGGCAACAGAAAAGCTTTAAGATAGAAAAGCCTTCACTTTATGCAAATTTTAGTGGAGAAAAATATTTGGCACTGAAATATTTATCCAGCTGTTGTGCTTGGGAGCTTCTTTCCTCCAGGTCTATACATCATAACTATCTGATTACATTTTTAGTGGCTGATGTGAAATGAGTTCCCATATTCATTTAACCAAGTAGACCTGGTCAAAAAAGGATTTTGCCAAATATTTCAAATGTATATCAGTTTTGCAGGATTCTAAAGTGACCAATTTATTTGGGAAGTGGGGATAATTTTTAACCACTGTTTTTGTCACAAAGTTAATAGAAGTATCTGGCATTTTTAATTTATTAAAAACACTTTTTTCTTATTTAATTTGATAAAACCTCAGTAAAAAATTAACACAAAACTGTGGAAATTTAATAAAACAAATGTGATAATGTCAACATTTTTTCCATTAAATACATTTTTTAAAAAATATTTTTCAATGAAAAAAATTGAGTTAAATTTTCTGACCACTTCTGCATCCTACATGACAGGATTCCCCATAAGAATATAAAAATGGCTATTCTGGGTAAGACCAAAGGTCCATCTAGTGCAGTATCCTGTCTTCTGAGAGTTCCCAGTGCCAGGTCCTTGAGAGGGAATGAAGAGAACAGAGCGATTACCAAGTGATCCATCCCTTGTCATCCAGTCCCAGATTCTGTCAGTCAGAATTTTGGGAACAACCAGAGAATGAGTTTGCATCCCTGACCATCTACTTTTTTTTTCAATTTTACTTTTGGCCTTCACAAAATCCCCTGGCAGGTTGACTCATAAGTAGCAATAGCTTTCACAGTAGTTTGAAGTCTTAGGAAAGAAGCTAAGAACAGGGAGGACTAGGTAAAACAAGGAGCTTCTCTTTGGCTCAACAGAGGATTTCAGCTTTCAGTTCAGTCTCACTTCATTCGTGTAACTTTAAGCAGACAACAATGTGGTGGTAGAACACCAGCACGCAACAATATTTCTCAGTAAAATTGTTTTCTATGCACATAGACTCTCTGTTCCACAATGTATTCCTTGTATTATGATTACAGGAGGCTATCAAGCAATGATACTCATCTCCTGTAAGTGCATTTAATCTATTTTTATTTCAAAGAATCAAGATCAGATCATCAGCTGGTATAAACCACCATGAATTGGCATTTGTTTCAATGGAACTATTGATTTACACCACCTGAAGATTTACAATATCCTTTTGGCAGAGCAAATACTCAGTTCCCAGGGCTCAATAAAGACTGGTTAACTTAATGATACCCCATTATTATATATTTTTCTTTCTATACAAATAGTTATTATGCATGATATGGATTCAAGCTATGTTGAATTTTCTTATATACATTTTCCCTTGAATCATGGTGGTATATCGCTCAAGTATTAAACAGCATGTTATTTCTATATGAAAATATTGACTTTGAATATAGGCAGAAGAAGTCAGACATATTTTCTCTATCTTCTTGAATGATGAAAGACCCCGGGAGATGTTTCACAGATTTCACATAAGGCTGTCACAACATTCCTACTAGCAAAGCTTCCATAAGACAGATCTTGCTAAATGTAGCTTCAGAGCCAGCACATCAGCATTTTCTGCAATGGAGGGTATTTATTCAAGAATAAAGATGCAGGGAAGAGGGACGTGGTGAAGTGGGTCCAAAAGTATCCCAATGTTAAAGGTATTAACTGTTAGAGGAAATTCACCTTCAGCTATGACCTACTTTGCACACACATGAGATGAAGTAATTCTAATGGCAAATTATCATTGTAACACTAAGAGATGGAACATACGTACATGGATGCTACTATTGTGGAATAATGTACCATATAGCTCCACCATATAGGCACTGAAGGGGTTCATGACTTCTGAGTTACACCTACTTCTCTAACTATTTTCAAAATGGTTTTCATTAATATTTCAGTCAGTGTTAAATTTTCTTTGAAGTTCATTGTTTCCCACGTCAACCATCTCTCTGGGGCTTTGTCAGTGATCTGTGAAGCAAAAGATTCTTTAGCTTAGATGTGACAAAAAAAATGAATACAATGGAAGATAGAGTTTATGTACAGCTCATTTATTTATTTATTTATTTAGATATATAGCTTGTGCTATGCCCTATTACTGGTTTTTGCATGCTTCATTTCTTCATGAGATTCAGTAAAAAAAAAACTATTTTAAGTATTGTTTTTGTCTTTATGGATTTTCCATTATAACATGAATTAAGCCATAGAAGTCATATGCTATTTAGAAAAAAGCATGGAAATTGAGTTATTTCAATTTTTAAACAATCTATTTGCCGACCCCTAGTTATGGCAAATTATCAGTTTTTTTTTCCAGTGGAGTTACTATAGATGGATGCTGTTTTCGGGTTCTTTTCTCCTCTCTTTGAGGAAGCAGCAGCAAAATTATCCAACCAATAAGAAGTAATTTGTCAGCCAAACCACACTACAGACTAATTATACCCACCTGGTACATGGGAACTGTGCACATGTGCTAAGAGAGGTGAAATGAATGTGCTGTCTTTTTGAATACAATCAACAATAATATGATTTTGCTTGCTGCTGTGTTGCACTAGTAGATTGACAAAAACAAGGTTTTCAGTTAGAAGAAATAAACTAACAAAATTCACCACATGAGAGAGAGAGAGAAATAAAGTCAATGTAACTCACTAATTTAATTCAAATAAAACACAATTTGTAAACAGTTATGCCCAGGGCAGAACAGTTACAAACAAGAGACTATGAACAATATTTTTCTGACCCATGAATGCACATAGAGTTGCTTATTTAAATCAGGGAGAAAGGCTTCTAGTTCAAAACTTGATTTACCAGATGATGGGGGAGAGGGGGGAAAGCTTTTTCACCAAAGCACTGGATGTCAATTCCAGTATTCACCTACCACATTATCTCACCTGAAAACTGTTAAATGGCATGCAGACATCTGTGTTGTCCTGTAGGTATGGGAGTACAAGAGGCCTGGCAGGTTTTCAAAATAATTTGCTACAGAAACATCATTTCGAAAAAGCAACATGATTATTGTAACTATAGTTCTGTGATCAAACTATCCTTCTGCATTCCAGACTGTAGGAAATAACAGGTTGTCATTAAATATTGAGCCACTTGAAAGCAGGAAGTAGAAGTGCATTCAAATAACCATACAAAATTTGGGTTCAGTGAACAGGCTGCACTCACCAGAGCTGCTGTCAGCTGTTGGCTAGCTCTCAAGCTATGCAAACAATCCCTTTTAAGTTTGTGAGGTAATGTCCGTGTCCTTCTCTCAGTAGGTTTCTTCTTTGCGAGACTGCAACTGTCTGTTAGGCTTACAGTGACAAGTGACCCTGAAAAATCTCTCACACTAAATAGTGACTCTAAGCTGCAGAGAAATTTATATCATTTTAACAGTCAGCGTGTAAGGCAAGGGTACAGTTAATCAAGTAACATCCAGTGGGATTTCAAAACTTGCTGTCATTAGGGGGTCATATAGGTTGGGAGAGATGCATGTGACCAGACACATATTGCACTGGCTGGTATAAAAGGGTTTGTAGTTCATTCTCTTATTTCTCAGGCCAGGGTTTTTGGTTTTAAATTATGACCTGGGACATTTTGAAAGATACATGTGCTACCTGAATCACAGAATAATTAGGGAAAAGAGCTATATATAAAAATGTGCTGTGCTTTTATGCATGTTTGAGTATCAAAGAGCTATTGCTTTAAAGATTCAATATGAGGCTAAGTACATACATGGTATGTATCTATGGTAGGTATCTATGCCTTGCTTCTCAGAATGGTACCTGCCTGTGTTGTGGTGGGGATAATGTGCTTTTACTGCACCACAGAATAATCAGCAAGAGCTTGAACACTTCCACTGGAGGATGGATGCCCTAAGGGAGGTGCATTTGCCATTCAAGATCGTTGTCAGCCAGCAGCTGGAACATGCCTCAGACTTTCAGACCAGAAAGGACCATTGTGATCATCTAATCTAACCATCTGCACAACACAGGCCACAGAACCTCAGTCTACCCATTCCTCTACTAGACCCATAACCTCTGGCTGAGATACCAAAGTCCTTATATCATGATTTAATGACTCCAAGTTACAGAAACTTCACCCTCCACTAGTTCAGATCAGTAACTGATCTGTGCCCCTTGCTGAAGAAGAAAGAAAAGAAAAAAACAAAAAAAAAACAACAAAAAAACCCAAGGTCTCTGTCAATCTGAACTAGAGGAAAATTCCTCCTTGTCCCCAAATATGGTGATCAGTTAGACCGAGGGAATTCAATAGTAGACCACAAAGCCAAATTGAGACCTCCAGGCACTTTTGAATGGACCTCAAAATCTCTGTATTTACTTATTATTATCTTTGTTATTTTTTAAAATTGTTTTCTCTGGAGTCTAGACCTTGGCTATATTTGCCCAAGAAATTTAGACTTTAAATTTTTTTTTAACTCCCCCGAGTTAGACCCTGAACACATTGACAAGACCCACTTGGGAAAAAAAATCACTGTAGTAACTCGGAGCCCTACGCATCTAGTGTCCCACAGGCCATTGGAGATATTTGTTACTAGCAGTCTCAGATGGGCCACATGCTATTGTAGGCAACCTCACTGTATCAGCCCCTCCATAAACTTATCAGTTTCAGTCTTGAACCAGTTAGATTTTCAGTTCCCATTCCTCCCTGGTGAGACTGTTCTAGAACTTCGCTCCTCTAATAGTTAGAAACTTTTGTCTAATTTCAATCCTAAACTTGTTGATGGCCAGTCTATATCCATTTGTTCTTGTGCTGTCATTGGCCTTTAACTTAAATATCTCCGCTTCCTCCCTGGTGTTTATCCCTCTGATGTATTTGTAGAGATCAATCATATCTTGCCTTAGTCTTCATTTGTTTAGGCTAAACAAGGCAAGCTTCTGAAATCTTTTCTTGTAAAGTTGACTCTCCATTCTGATCATCCTAGTCACCCTTCTCTGCATCAGTTCCAGATTAAATTCATTTTTCTTAAACATGGGAGACCAGAATTGCCCACAATATTCCAGATGAGGTCTGACCTGTGCCCTATATAATGAGCATTTATAATAGCATTTTCCTCTCTATTGGAAATACCTTGCCTGATTCATTTGAGGATTGCATTAGTGTTTGTCCCGGCTGCATCACATTAGTGGTTCATAGTCATCTTGTGATTGACCAGCACACCTGGTCTTTCTCCTCCTCTGTCACCATTATGAAGGACTGGTGAAGGATTTATTCAGGGCACTGCCTAGCTGAGCCACTTTGCTGATTAGTGGCCATGGGGAAAAAAAAAAACCCTCAAGGCTTCAGAAACTGCAGCTACTGCTGCTGGAGGATCTTTCTCAGATGGATGGGGAAAAAGAGGAGGATCAGCAAGACGCTCTGTTCGGTGGGACACCTAAGCAGTGTTTGGAGCCCCAGTGAAAGTTGCCCCCACCCCCAGAAATATGAAAGGGCACCCAGTCTGGGGCTTTGTCTGTGTTGGAGTTTTCACCATCAATGTAATCACATTAGTATGATCTCCTTGCTTAGATATGGTGCACCAATGTAAATTGTGAGTTACACGGATGCAGCTGTCCCTTCTTTGAAACAAACAAACAGCAGTCCATAAATGCTTTGGGGCAGGGATATTTTCATGTACAGTGCCTAGCACACTGGGCTGATTATGGAGTGGTGGCCTTTAAGTATGATCATAACACAAACAATAAATTAACAATAATAATGACAACAACTAAAACTATATTTCATAGGACATCATAGGCTTGGAGGTGGGGGTGGGAAGGGATAGGGCTCACACTCACTTCCCAGGTATAATGTTTCAGCTTTTGTATGTATAGCCATGACAGTGAGCTTGTAGTGCAAGTGTTCCAGCATATGATGATCAGGAACAGAGCACATAATCAGTGTCAGCAACACCAAACACTACACAGTAGTCTCATTTAATATATAATTATTAGTCTCCTAAATATTTACTTTTCAAAGTAATAACTGCTAATGCTGAAATCGAGCAAAGGCTGGAACCATTATATCCGGATAGTGAATGTGAGCCCTACCCCCCCCCCCCAACCCCCCCCCCCCCAATCCTGTGGTGTCCTAGGAAATATACGTTGAATTATTATTATTGTTAATTTATTGTTTTAATGTGTGTTGATGTAGTTGCTTTAAAATAGTGTAGAGTTACTCACTGTTTTTTAAACCAGTGGGTGGCAAAAAAGAAATGGTTCAGCTCCATACAGCCACTATTGCCAAACAGGAGTGTGGTCTGAAGAGGAGACAGCTGACTTCTCATTCTCTTTTTAAAAATCTAATTATTACTTACCAGTGCCTAGAGTTGCATTGTCTCATTTTTTCCTGCTCTTGGGATCAAGAGTGTTGCAAGCTTGTTTTAATATTATGTTGAAGTGGGCTGACATAAGCATGATATGTTTAGATGGATTTAGAAGGTTAGCTAGACAGTAATATATAATTTCTGCCACTTTCATATTTATGTATTGTATTACATGTCGTGCTTATGTATTTGATGCTGTTGCCTAGCAACTTTCTTATATAGTTATTTTATTTTACTTTCTTCGGTAATTTATTGTGACACTTTTTCTTAAATAAAAAGAAAGGTTAAAATGAAGGATTGCCCTTTTTTTTAGCTTAGAGGAATCTAAACAAAGTCAATAGCTATTTTAAAGATAAACAGAGATGCAATATATAAAATAAAATGCTAGTTGTATCTGAAACGAGTGTTAAAAGAACATTAGTCATCATTGATGTAAGTGCTGGGAAATATGTAGGACAGGGCTTTGTCTTTTTTTTCACTAGTATTTGGGCTGAATAAGAGTCTTGATAAATCACCGTACGTGGTGATATATATAACAATTGATGGTTGAAATACCTTTTCGATCTCTATCTCTATCTATATAAATGACACTTCTATATATGCTTTGTGACTTTGAACTCTCTATGATTTTATGAAAATATGCTGATGAGTGTGAATATAATGTAACTAAAATATGCTTCATACAAAAGGTCTCTTGTCTCATTACAAATCTTATAATCTACTGAGTACCGGCATCCTATTTGTATAAATGTATAAGCTTTATATAGGGCAAAACAGATTTGTGTGGGATTTGGACCCCATTGGGAGTTGGGCATCTGAGTGTAAAAGACAGGAAAACTTCTGAAGCTGCTATCAGTTAAGCCTACAGCTGTTAGGGGACACCTGTCAGACCTGGGTCTCGGTTTGCAGCAGGCTAGCGGGTCTAGCTCAAACCAGGCAGGAAACTGAAGTCCCAATATGCCATGGCAGGAAAGCAGGGGCAGATGTAGTCTTGGCACATCAGTTGGCAACCCCAAGGGGGTTTCTGTGATCCAACCCATCAGATGCATATCCATCTACGAATATTAATGTACAGTCATGTACATACACACACACACAGAGTGTTTGTATATCCCCATCTTTATTAAAGCATTAAAACACTTATTGTGAGATTTTACATTTCTTTTAGGCTCCTAAAATTTAGTTTTTGAGAAGTTGAATTGTTGGGAGAAAAAAAATAGTTAAAAAGTGCTCTTTCATCATGTATACATTTTTCATTTGTTATACACCACTTCCCGCCCCCCCCCCAAAAACCCCCCACCCCTGATATATTATATGCTAGAGATCAAAAGAATTTTTTTTTAAAAAAAACAACTTCTCTTCCTGGCTAGTCTTTGCCTTTATAAAGGCTACACACTAGGTCAAATTCAGATAGCTATTATAGGGGTTCATATATATATCATTAAAATAAATGAAAATCTCCTATTATCTTTAATAGGAATAGGATTTCACCCATAGTGCATAAAACTATCCTTACCTCACATTAAAATGTACCATACACCAATAGGTTTGAAATATGTAAGGTTGTGCCAATAATCCTTAAATGATTTTATTTATTATTGAACTTATTGTGGCTCTCTTGTTTTTCCTCAAATCACGTCCCTCTTTGATCAACTTTCCTCCGTTGTCTGCTTATTTCCCT
This sequence comes from Dermatemys mawii, assembly GCA_007922305.1. Taxonomy (NCBI): domain Eukaryota; kingdom Metazoa; phylum Chordata; order Testudines; family Dermatemydidae; genus Dermatemys; species Dermatemys mawii. The sequence continues at coordinate 75,945,022 of ML677326.1, forward strand.
GTTTTTTTTCTACAGATAACTTTCTTTTCTCTCATTTGAAATCTTGGCCTTTCATATATATTCATTTTTTTCATTCCAACGCTTACTCCCAGCCTGCTTCCCTCAACACGTCTATGGTTTATCACCTATTTCCCCTTCTGCTCTTTGGTCTGTTTTATTCTCTCCTCAACACTACTGGGTTTGTTCTTTGCTTCATTGCAGAGGCCTCATGTTCTCTCTCTTTCTGCTTCAACCACTCTGCATATCCTGGTTGCTCATTTGTAGCATCCCAAACCTTTTTATCTTCACCCTTTTTCCACTCATCTCTTTAATAACTCCATACAAACCACCTTCTGCCTCCACAAACCCTTTTATTTTATACTTTGCTTGGCCCAATTCACCAACTAAGTGATCATCTGTTTTCCCACACCCATTGATTCTCTGGCACTGTCCCACCTGCTTCAGCCAACTGATCACCTGCCTCCTCTGAGACCACCAGAATAATAGATATTATGCTTCCTTTGCTCTCCACAAACTGATATTGTGTGCCCCAATTTTTATGCAGTCTTTCTCCCAGGCAGGGGGTGGAGGTATGTGTCTATAAAATACCCAGCTGAGTAAAGAAACAAGATTAATTTTGACAATTAAAGATTGTTCCTGGAAAACCATCCAAGCCAGCAACTATCCTCATAGGAAATTTGGAAATAGTCAATAAATTCCTTCCGGCAATTTTTTAAATTAGAGGGGGGATGAAAACAAAAAATACCCACCTTGTCAATTTTGGCACCGTGGATATTGCAAGTATGTTGTCTAATTCCTGTGCTTGTATTAAACATTAAAGATTTTGATTTTATATACATATGTTTCACGCTCAAAATAATTGCTTTGCTTTGTTTTCTTCTTTGGGGATCCATGAATAGGAGAATCTTGAAATGTATCTACAAGCTTGTCTACAAATTGTGTTAGTCAGCACCATGGGTTACAAACTATAGTCCTCACTAGCATATTGATAACTGGCCCATGTGGACCCTCCAAGTGCTCACAAAAAGCACCCTTGTGCATATTAATGTAGTCCAGTTTCAAACAATAGTCCATTAATGTGCACTCAGGAATTTTTAATGTATGCCAGCGGGGTCCATACCAGCTAGTCGGTGGCTGAGATGCTGGTGCAGACAAGAATTTACACCTCTCTGATGCAGATCATATAACCCTGCATATAAACCCCAAATTGTTGTTCTGATTTATTGAATTAAGAAGAAGCATTTCCTCTTCTTAATTTAATGACGTAACTGCAACCATTTTATGTTTCATTTCAAGGTTTTTTATTCTGACTTCCTTATATAAAATAGTCAGTGAAATTATTTGCACAAGAAAATACTGTATTTCAACATCTAGCAGACTAACTGGGTCTGCAAATCACATAATTAGATACTGAGACCAACACCAGCATCCACTTAGGGCTTCCAGTGCACCAGGTCTCACCCCTGGGAATGCAGTTTCTAAAAAACAAGCCAGGTTGCTGAGCGTCACACATTTTTAGTATCACCCGGTAGGGGGGGACACTCTGATTGGTTTCTTTCCCCCGCTTGCCTACCTCCTAAGGAAGAGCAGCTAATCAGGGCTTCTGCAGGAAGTAGACAGTTTCCCTCACATGATGGCAGGAGTGGTGAAGGGAGCAGAAAAAAAGCTTGTCCCTCCTCTGCATTCCCCTCCTGTGAGCAACAAGATGGCTCCTCTGCTCCTTCTTCATCTCTCCCTTCAACATGTGTCCTGGGAAGGAGAGAAGACTCCACTGCAGTCTCCTCAGGCTTAGAGAGAAGGTGACAACTCCAGGAGTTGTAGAGGAGGCATACTTGAGGCTGGCAGTAAAACTGATGAGGGGATAGGGGGCAGAACAGATGTGGATACAGAATTGGTGGATGCTGGAGGCTGAACAGATATGGGGACAAAATTGATGAGAAGTAAAGGGACAGAATTAATGTCGAGGTTGGTTGGACAGGATTTAGTTGGGGGTTGAGACAGAATTAATTGCACAGCATGGAGATAGGCGCTCTTTTTGGGAGATGTCTATGTGAAATTACCCATAAATAGTCATCTTAACAAAATAAGCAACGAGGAAATGAGACAGTTAAACCTATCTATGTTTACATATCTAGTAAGCTAGACTTGTACGGCATTTTTAACTGTGTTACAGAGAAAAAGAAAACAAATAAATGAACAGCTTACATCCTTTGTAAGCAATCTACTCTCTGGTTGCAGAGGGGTAGCTATGCTAGTCTGTTTCAGCAAAAACAATGAGGAGTCCTTGTGGCACCATTGAGACTAACAAATGTATTTGGGCATAGGCTTTCATGGGCTAAAACCCACTTCATCAGTTGCATGGAGTAGAAAATACAGTAAGCAGTACTTTTCACTCACTACTTGCATCTGATGAAGTGGGTTTCAGCCCATGAAAGCATATGTCCAAATAAATTTGTTAGTCTCGAAGGTGCCACAAGAACTCTTTGTTTTTAATCTGCTCTCTAACTCTCTTCTGGTCAGACTGTCAGTATTGCTGGCTGTCCAGTGAAAAATTCTCTATTATATCCCAGAGATGTCTGTCTTTGCTGTTATCAAGACCTGCTTATCAAACATACCTACAGCTTGGTAAATTTATGTACCCAGACTTGCCTCTCCTTGATTTCCATACATCTCTCATGTGTAAGAATTGAGATGTCATTAATATTTATATAAATGGATGTTGAATTAGAATACCATTTTGGAGAAAGATTGCATGATTATTGTCTCCGTTGCCACAGGAAGGTTCCATCAGCTTTTCCTGAAGGTTAGTGGATCAAAAGCCCCAACAATTTTCATTTCTTGATACTCTATTGGTCAACTTTTGATCTGTTCTTTGCTGTAGGACTTAACTCCCTCCCTCTGGGCTGAATATATTCAGCCTCCATTTCTGCTGAACAGAAATATAGTTTGGATATGAGCCTTTTAAAGATATTAATTTTAATTGTTATAAAATAAGCTATTGATAAACCATATATCCTTTTATCGCAGATACCTAATTGCTAAGTATTTCCACCTGCAGTTAATTGTGCCTACCTTTCACCTCCCAAGTCACAGTTGGACATATTTAAAAATATACCTTTATTTTATTTTAGTTCAGATTGTGAACCCTCAAGCTTAATAGCACTTTACTCTGAAATTAGTCTGTTGTATTGTTTTAGATGGCATATATGGGCTCAAAGAGACAAAGGTGTTAACATGACCCTGACACTGCCCAGCATTAAACAGTGTTAAACAAGGTTGAGTTGCAGTGACTTCAGACTGCTTATTACTATGGCGAACATACCATTAAGATATTTTTAACCTTTTATTAAGCATATAGAAAAGAAGGGAAGAAAAAAGGTTAAAGCATTTGAAATGTAAACATTAAATAAGGCTTTCATTCCAACACCACTTCTTGGTCCCTATCTCTGCTTGAAGAGCTGAAGGAAAAGTCCCTTTGTTTGATGCCTTTTAGATGGTAATAACTGAACTTTCTGGGCAAAAGAGAAAAACTATCTGAGGTGGGCTGGCAATGCTGTTATTGTTGTAATTACAAGTCCAATCCCCTTTTACTAGAAGAGAGAACCATACAAACACAAAAAAGGGTAGAGAAAAGAAGAGCAAAGATAGAAAATACAGCTTGTGTTTCTGATGGTGACTTTCACTTGCAACCCCACTGCGTTGGTTGTTTAGGGCATTGTTTTTTAGTTGCTCTTTGATGATGGGATTACAGCAGTGTTGCAAAATACAGTGTCTTAGACAACTGAGCCAGACTCTTATTAGACAGAAGGAAAAAGAAGAGGGATACAGAAGAGAAGAAATAAAGGGAGAAGAAAAAGGAGACTTAGAAAGGACTGACAAAATCTCTCATTCCATGCAGTATTTGGGATTAAGCCAGGGATGAAAGTGGGCCGGTACACTTTAAGGGTCCTTTGCCGCGGCAGCGCTTTAACATTGCTCCCCCCATCGGCGGCCATGCCAGAATGGGAGGTGCAGCAAACCTAAAGCACTGCCATGGCAAAGGATCCTTAAAGCATTGCTGTGGCCCTCTCCCTCCCCCACCAACGACGGGAGTCGGGGGGAGCAAAAGGAACATCTACAGGCACTTACCGGTACGGGGTGGGACGGGGCTGGCTCTGACCTCCCCAGGCCCGCCCCTTCTGCCCAAGGCCCCGCCCCTTCCGGGGGCCAGAGCCGGCCCCAACACAGCCCCATACCGGTAAGTGTCTATAGCTACTTTCACCTCTGGATTAAGATGGTACCAGTGGAAGTGGCAGTGTCATTTGGAGTCACTTTCTTGGCCCATTCTGGTCAGGACACCTTTCAGGATTAGGATGAAGAAGGTCTGTGGTCCCAGGAGACAGTGGAAGTGGAGGCCATGATGGTGAAGCTCACTCCTTCTCTGATGTTTTGTCAAACAATGTATCCATTTGTTTGTGATTTCACTTCAAAAGTTTTTTCTTTTAAGGATCCTGAAAGGGAATGATGGAAGAATAGGCTGTCCTCATTATTTTGTCTAATACTTAGGCCTAATTTCTGTCAGATTAACTGTGGGTTCTTTATTTCCAGTCCCACACTTTTCTTGTTTCTAAGCTATGATCTTGAACACGCTCCTCGAGTGATATTAGTATGCTTTTCTGTTTGGATTAATTCAGGCTTTCCAGGTTCTTTTCTCTGATGTTCAGTGCCTCCACCCAAAGTGACTCCTCATTGTACCCAGGGCTTCCTTGTGCATCTTTCCTCAAACATTCATCATGGTGTGCGATTGGAACATTTTGTATACTTTTATCCACCTTCCCACAGTTGGGCTCCCAATTAATGTAAATTTGTAGGCCCAATTATTACAAGTCCCAGTCACAGGGAACCTGTGTTGAATAACGTACTAGTAGGACATCAGTAGGGTGCACTGTGACAAAATGTCTCTAGTTATTTATTGCAAATAAATTTTGGATAGCATATGTACAATGCTTAGTACAATGGAGCTGATCCTAATTGGAGACATTCTGTGTCAGCTACATAAAATTAAATTATAATTGTATCAAAAATGTTCAGATATTCAACATTAAAAGTTCTCCAATGGTACAAAAACTTACATCAGCGTTAACAAAAATTACCCTGGCACTTTTACTGACATGCATATTTTAAACTGATTTTACTGGCAACTTTTGATTTTTTCTTTTGTCTGACAGTAATTAAACTGATAGTTGGCAACCAAGTTCAAAGCTAACCTGCCTTTTTGTTCTTTTGTGCTTTTTGGAATTGTTCTTGGTCTTATGGAAGCACAATATCATTTAAAAAAATGCTATTGCACTCTATTATAAAAAGTGTTAAATATCAGTGTCTATAAACAGACATTTAGAAAGAAAAGGGATGAATAAAATATTTCAAACACAACCATTGCTACATGCTGTTTATTAAAACTCAGTCTATAATACAGCAATTAGCTACAACAGGGTGTATTTTAGAAGGGTATCACTTCTTTTTCCACATGTGTTAAAAGGCACTGACTTTTTTATTAGCATTCTTGAAGTATCCTTCCCTTCATGACTACTTGTGTCCATTTCATTGCGACTTTTGCAGGTATTAGATTATTAATGTATCTTCCACGCAGAAACATAATATACCTAACAAGCCTGCATGAATTTGGCATTCAGGGATGTCAGAGACCCTCTTATTGCCTCTCTTAAGGCACCTTAACATTATTCTTTTGTTTAAACCGTTTTCATGAATTAAACACAAAGTGTAGTAAGACGATAATAAAATAAAAGAGGATATCCAGGGATGGCTTTAACTTTTTTGCCACCCCAAGCAAGAAAATTGGGAGGGGAGGTCGGAGGAGTGTTGGGGGGGACGGCCAGAGGAATGATGGGGGAGGAGGGGGCGGCGCAGCTGCGGTGCAGGTGGAGGAGTGAAGCAGGGGGCAGCGTGGCTGTGGCACAGCGGAGGAGCGAGGTGGTGGGAGGGGAGGCATCGCGGCCGGAATGCTGCCCCTTACAGAGTGCCGCCCCAGGTACCTGCTTGCTACGCTGGTGCCTGGAGCCAGCCCTGAGGATATCTTTTATTACAGAAATAGAAGCAGGGATAGAAGCATTCCAACTGCAAAATTTGAATCCAAATTGTACAAAAGCGCACACAGCTTTGAATCTGAGCTTTTAGGCATGGCCTAGTAGAGAGGCTGGGGTTGGTGACAAAATTCACATCTGGATCAAGCTTTTTCAAAGTTTAGGAGCGCTGGATCCAGCAATTTGGCTGAGATCTCCAGATTTAACTTGTAATCAATACTTTAAGAACATATCTTTAAAAGGGATGCAACAGACAACTGCAAACTACCTGCCCTAATATATGATGTCTGTGTAGCGTTGTCTGGATTTGTGTTGTCTGATCTTGCAGCTTTGACAAATTCTAAAGTTGCATATTTGAATAATTCAATGGAGAGCCCCTGAAGAATGTGGCATTTTGAAATATTACATGCTTTAAGTCATTTACCTTTTTGTACTTTTTATTGTCTGTCTCTTTATGAAAATCAATGAAAATCAACATCTCAAAATATACCCCACATTTGTATGTCCAAATGGGCATTTGCACAGATATACTGTGTAATTGCATTTGCAAATCAATAGGTTTGGCAAACAAGTACTTGAGCTGTATATGCAAACATATGTTTAAACACTCAGATACTACTCTTTTGCAGGTGCACCTGCAGCAACTTCTTAAAAAAATTGATGCCCTGGGAACTTTACAGAAAGGAAGTTTAAGTTTCTCAATAGTGATAGAACTGATTAGACACTTCTTTTAATACTACACAGTGTATACAGCACCTTAGATGTGCATAACACTTTATAAAAACAGAGAAACTGAATCCCTGTTCTAAAAAGTTCATAATGAGTTAAATCTATTCAAATTAAATTACACTATATACACACACAACAAAACATTATTTAGATGCTGTGTTGTAGGAGTTTATCCATTCAGATCTGATTACAACACAAGAGACAGTATTTCCATCAATCCCTAAATGAATTCTACAATAACTTATTGCTGAATGCCAAAAATCCCACACATATTTAAATATATATATTTGAAATGTGTGTTTTAATTAAAAAAACACTAAACATTATGCCTGTAAACTTTATGCATGATTGTTGTTGCCAAACAATTATAATGTAGTACACATTATCTAGACACATGGAAGTCTTATTACTTGGGCTTAACTGAGCCCAACAAGTGCACCAGGAGAACAGAGAGGATGCAAGGAATGTCCCTGTCTTTGCACCTCAGCACAGCATCCTATTATAATCCTTGTGCTCAGGTGAAGGCTAGCACCACCACTGACTCTAATCACTACAGAAACAAGGAACCTAGCTACTGTGGATGGGACAATATGCTTCTCTCTCTTAAAGGTGCCTCAACACAGGGCAGACCCTAAAAAGCACAAGCTGAACACTTAATCACAAGACACTTCTTCAAATCCTTCCAAAAGAAAGTTTTATTTTTCTACAAAGGCAGATGTACCTTGAAGAAAATATTAAATGCAGCCAGCATCATCAAGAGGTTTAACCAGTGGCATTTCCCCTGTTTTGGGGAAGATCTAAATTCAGCCTGTGTTCATCATTTTATTACTAAACGTTTCATCTAAAATAAGCCTTATATCAACATGGTCTTCTTGAAAGCCTATTATCTGAACATGATTGTTTTAAGTAACTTTTTCTCTTTTTATGTAATGCAGGAAACAAATAATTTCACAGCTCCCAGAAGGTATGCTTTTATTCAGCCATAGTGCACTGGAAGAGTTTGGGGACCAAAGTTTCTCCATTTCATGAATAAAAGGCATGTAATGTAGTTGATCTTGTATTGCAATTCATGGACTATTTCATTTGAAACTGAATATACATTTTCTTGTAATTTTGTGATAGGTCGATTTTCAATTGAACTCTCAAGCTGAATTCTTGTGGAAATTCTATTACATTTCCTAGTGCCACCATCATCAATCAATGCTGCTTTGCTTTATCTCATATTTAAACCACAGTTGCCAACTTTCACACGGTAAATAAGCACCCCAGCTGTCATAATCAGCCAAAAATCAAGCTAATTGCATTTCAAAACAAGGCCAAAACAAGACAACCCCTAAGAACCCCAGGACTCTATGTAATTAGATCCCCCAATGTGCTGTCTGGGACTGTGGTGGGCCCATTGTGCACCCCAGACTCGCTCCCCTTCTTTACTTCTGCTTGCCCCCTTTGCCGGGAGTCAATAAAAAAAGAAGCTACAAGCCAAACAAGCAACCAGCTACAAACAAAAAACTAGCCAACAAGCAACTCACAAGCCAGTTAAGCCAAAACAAGCCCCATTTCTGCCCCCCACCGACCCCACCCCCATGCGGGGGGGAGGGAGTTGGATTTGGCATTTCTGGCTTAAACCATCAAGAAACAACAGCACAAGTGCAATGAGGGCATGTGAATTTTCTAGGAACTGTCCTTTGCAGACTGATATATATTGCATTTTCATTATTGGGATGTGTCAATGAAAAACCAGGGCTGCCTTCTACTGTTGAGGCTTGATTAAAGTACAAAATGCAAACAATAGAACAAATATCATGAAGCTTATTTGGGGAGGTGGACAACATATTAACTAAGGAATGGCCAATCTTTTCCATGTATGAAACTATAGTGTAAGCAGAAGATACATTCTCCTATGCCACAGAAAAATCTGCTGTTTGTTGAAAGAGAAATGGTTCAAGATGTAAATTGGTTATTTGTAATTTCATATCATGATTTCCATCTGTGGGCCTCCAGATGTGAATGAATGAAGTCTGTGTCACCTCTTATAAAAGAGGCACATTTATTGTCTCTCTTTTGAAGTATGATAAAGTTTTGAGGTACTTTGCTATAGTTTGATACTATAGAACGCAGCATTAATTCAATCTACTTAATGCATTAAACTTCAAGGAGGTGACGACAACTCTATATAGTGCATTTAGAAGTTCAGTAAGTTACAAGACCAGGCAAAAGAATGTGTAACAAATAATCTACTTAGTAAATTCAGACCTTTTTTCTTAAAGTCAATAATCTATGAAAAGGCTGAGATTTTTAATGTAGTTGTTCATTATTGATAAATGTCCAAGAAATCATTTGTGCAAACAAATAGCAACCTATAGCTTTCTCAGGAACTGGTTGCTCTGGGTTGTTATTTGATACATCATGTAACTGGTCAGTTCAGTCACATGGTAGTAATTTGTTTCCTGAGTGGATGACCTAAACTTTCTAAACAGGAGGCCTGGATGTCTATGGATCAGAGAGAGAAAAAGAGACAGAGATAGACATAGCAGGCCAAATAGATTTTTGAATATTGGACACTTCTTTTCTGACCTTTTGCATACAAAAGATCTTGCTTTGTAAATAGCTTTTCTGTGTATTCCTACTTTCCAGATGCGACATGTACTATTTCATGTATCTGCCAAGTACATCCACTGTATGATCTTTCTTTCATCAACCACTAAACACAGTCACTGAGTGTGCATTACATTCACAGATCTATTTGCAAAGGATGCAGTCACCCGTCTTTGTTTCATTTTTTTGACTGTTTGTCAGGTCTTTGAACAGGGAAGTGCGAGGAATTATCATTTATTGTTAAATATTCTCTCCCTAGACAGACCATACGCTATATAAAGTATCATAGCACTGCCTGCACTGCAATTGTCATTGAACAAACAATTTAGAAACTATGGGGGAGGAGTGTGCATGCACTCAGTCCCAATGTCCAATCATCCAATATTCAATCCTATTTCATATATCTGCTAAACTCATTAACTGAATATACTGATTTCCAGTTTCTGCCATTTAGCACCACTTACCTCATTCTCTGTCACAGTAAGTTTGGTAACCTGATGTATGCCCAGGATGCTAGCTGGAAAAGTCATGGTCACGCATCTCTGAATCTCTCATTCAGTTAACTGAATCAGTGCAAGGCCTCTGGGCAGGTATATTTGAGGAAACACTATTTTTAGGGTACCTCTTGTATTTCATCCATAACATGTTTCATATATATGTGCCAAAGACATTTTTTCAATATACTGGTCACCATTTCTATTCACTATCACTCTTCACCACACAGCGTTGCTAACCCTTGTAATTTTATCATGACTCTCGTGATATAGTTATGTGATTACATAAAAATACCAGTTTTCTTTCTTTTTAAAGCAGCAACTAGCCCCCTTGGCTGTGAAGAAAAGTATGAAAATGTGAACCCTAAAGGCTCAAAAACAAGACAAAAAAAGCCACTGATTTTTTCTAAATCTCATGATTTTTAAGTCAAGCCAAACTCATGACTTTTTTGGTCCTGACTCAACCCTGTTTAGATGTTGGAGGTTAGTCACACTGCCAGTCTTTTCTCACAAACATTTTTGCACCCTACTCTGCTGCCACAATCTTCTCCAGCTTGTTCTTGACAATCACTGCAGTACCGTTATGTGAGTGTGGAATCAATACAAAAATCTGTGGCAGATAGAGAATGTGAGGTCAGCACAATATAAATAGAATATAATATTAAGATAAATAACACAAGGAATACTATGCCTGTTGTAATATTTGTTAATATAGTAACATCCTCTTTCATTTACTTAAAGGTGCCACTGAATTTCTAATTTGCTGCAGAATTCAACATTATAGTGTTTCAGAAACCAGGATAATAATCAGAGTATTCAGAACTAGCTTCCTGTAAAGTACACAGGGCCTTGTCTATCACACCTGAACATTATCAATAGAGTGGCTGTTATGGCACCAAACATGAATTTTGATACATGTGGAATAATGTGTGATTTCAAAATCAAAACTGTTTTTTTGTTACATATAAATTCCATGAAAAAATACAATGCAAGAACAGCAGGCACCTCATCTTAGGCCAAGATTTTCAAAAAGGCACGACTTTATTCAGTTACAAGTGGAAGTGTCCAAGAATAAATTTAGCCTTTTCCTACACACAGTTTTCATACCAGTCTAACTATGTTGGTCAGGATGTAAATTTTTACTTATATAATCTTAGTAGCAACAAGGGCTGTGTCAAAGAGTTAGGGGGTCCCTTTTAAAACTAACTCCCCCCCGCAAATCTGGGATCACTGAATATCTTTCATGGGCACCCTTCATCAACAATAATTCCCTACTTACAATCACAGATTCTGTACCAAACAAGGAAAACTTTATTAGCAGGATACAGCTATTTATTCCAAAAATATATCTATATTAAGTATAAGTAAAACACTTTCCAATAGTAATTTGTAAAGTAATTTATTAACTTGGTTTCTGATCCACTATTGTGGATGTTCAATAGTCAAATGTCCCTTTATCACATCACTTTCCCTTTCTGTGTTTGCTAAACCCCATTCACCAATTTGTGTAAATGGATAGCATTATCCCACCTCCCTGAGGTGCACTCAAGGAGACCTTTCTCCACTCCCTGTGGAAATGCTGCCCAGCCCTATCCTGAGGTTCCACTACCTAACTCAGTTATGGTGATTTTACCTTGGTGGATAACAGAAGTGTCATCTCCCACTGTATCATCTCCCACTGTGAAGACCTCTGTTAATGGTTCTTGTAGCAAAGTTCTCTCTCTGAATTATCTCTTGCCACAAAGTCCTCTCAACAGCAAAGGACTTTTAGTTTCATAGTGTGCTGTTAAGTCTGGAGAATATGTTGAGTGAGACTGTTCACAACTCTTTGCTTCTTTCATTTATGTGTAATACAAAATTCCTGACAAATGAGACAAAAGATTCTCTTTGGCCTTGATTCAGCAATATGTGCAGAATTTTAAATACATGTAGTTCCACTGACATTAATAAGACAATTCTCTTGCTTAAATTTATGTATATGTTTCTATAGCTTGCTAATACCTTTTGCTAAGAGTCAACAACCTCTCTCCTACCACTGCACTCAAATTTCAGCCTACTATGAAATAAATATTCTACTACTTGTCCAGATCTCCAGAGGATTTTCTTGAAAGTTGTAAGATTGGGACATTTGCTATTTCTGATTTTAAGATTAAAAAAACACCAGAAAAATGTTCTGGTTATGCAGAATGCAATGAAATGGTAAGAGACCATTAAGATCCAATCCAAATAAGGCATTATATGTTACCAGTCAATAGTTTTAATTTTCAATAAATGAGTTTAGAAACATTGCTCTATCTCAACAACCCTTTCATTGATAAAGATGCCTGGGAAAATCGTACGACATGCACAAGCCAAGTACTTGCTGATCTCTTTTTAGGTCTGTGCGTATACTCAGATTGTTACATCTACCCTTGTCAGTTGAACACAAATCAATATTATATCAGATAACATAGCCTGCAGCTCTAAACCTGAAGTTCAGCTTCAATGCTCCAGTAAGATTCGATCTACCTATAAAGTTGAATATCTCAAAGTATGAACGTTGTGCAAGCTAGACATTTGTGCAAAAACGCCATTTCTAGTTTCCCTGTATAATAAGTAATGAGTTAGGCCAATCTGTTACCTCTGTTCTTTCAGAGAGGATACTTTAAATAAAATGTATGATCTAGTTACTTCATGAAACAGAGATAGAGTGCAAACACTTGGACAAAATAAGTAACTGTTGGAGCAAGAAGAAAGGACTATTCTTCTGGCAAAGGTTTTTCTCCTGAGAATGGTCATACTCCCATTGAACGTTTGCATGTTCTGTTAGAATATGAATACATCTCAAACTCATGCATTAAACATTTACTCCATTATTTAACATAATTTGTTGAATAAGTGCACTAAGCTACCAGACTACTAAACAGTCAGGGTTCAGCTACTCAACAGCTTGGAATGTGCTTCCCAACATGGGTACCCAGATACATGTTAGCTCATCACAAACAGTGGTGTGGCCACAGCAGCAAAAGCATTGTCTAACCACACACGTATATTCCCAGAGGGTGATGTGGATTTGTACTTGGGTGGTTAAGCCAAGCCACCAGAGACACACTGCTATTTTTAATGTACTAGCTCAAACACAGCTGGAAGGCATCTGTCTACCTATGCTGGAAAACATGGTTCCAGCTGCTGCGTAGACATAACCTCAGAGTGGTGCTGAATTTGATTGCTTGTACCACAATGTCAACGCTTTAAATATGTTGTGGTCTCAGAGGACAAATGAGAGCTCTGAAGGATCCCAGAGTTCTATGAAATTCTGGTTGCCATTTTGGATTTACCCTTTTCGTGTCTGTTTAAAAGCCCTGTTTTCAGCTGAATGGGCATTTTCAAGTGGAGCCAAAGCACAAAAAACAAAGGGACAAATTCTCACATGAAACTTGACTCTCTCACTACTTAGGAGGCACATTGTAGATGGAAACTGGTTGCAAGTACTCAGAGAATTCCTCTGGCATAGGAAAATTCTCTGCTAGCGCAAGTATGTCACATCTATGCACCATCTCCTCACTCGCAGGCTAGGGGTCATATTGGGGTGGGAAGAGAGTGTTCAGTGGAGACGTAAGGGTGATGACAATGAGAAATCAGGAGTGTGTGTAACTTGCACTGACATAAGCTTCCTATGCCAATAGTGCAACGTAAATCTGCCTGCTTAGAGCTGGCCCTCAGAATCATGGAGTCTGAGAGACTGGACAGACAGACACCTTCCTATGTTCAGAAGAGTGGCGGCACAGGTCAGAATCTGGCCCAACATGTATAAAGAATCGAAAGAGGCTTATGTTTTGGACTTCAGTTTTTATGCCAATTATATCCATGACCAAGAATTTAGAGCTGATCAGTAAGGTTTTATATCAATATTTTTTCTGAATACTTAATAATAAATGCTTAAAAAAAAGAAACATCACTAGTGTTAACTTGAAATTAGTATAATCTTGTTGTTTGTTCAGTAAGAAAATTCAAATAGGCAAGATGTCTGGCCAATCAGCATCTCTCACCCCTAGCTGCCTAATGGGTGCCAGAGACTCAGAGTGAGGAGAACCTTCCTGGTGTCTCTCAATCAATGTTCCCTCCCTTGCTGTTGACCCCATCAAGTTTCCCCACTGGTTGAGGCAGATGGGGGGCACTCTCTCACTTCTAGTTACACATTGATATGGAAAGTGATTTTAAAATAATCACCTCTAATTTCACAGGCATAATAATGCATGTACAATAGCATTGTTGTGCTATTTTTGTGTTATTTGTATATATTAAAATATTTTATTTTCACCTCAGAATTTCAGATACTGGTTTTCACTCCAAAACACTTTGAAATGTTTTTCTTTTAAACTTTCTGCCTGGCATGGACACTGTCCTGAATGAGAACTAGTGACTTTGACATAGTTAAAGAAACTTAGTTTTGGATTAACACTGATGTGTGTTTAAAAATAGCACATAGAACTTGTGAAGTATAATCTCTAAATATTCAGTGTTAGATATTTAATGAGATTATTTGGAGAGGAGTACAGAAACTTTTCTAGACTTCAGACATGAAACCTAAATTCAGTTTAAAGAGTTTCTAATTTTTACTCAGTGAGCAAAGGAAAAACCCTTTTGTAAAACAGGCAGTGAACGTTGCCATAGGAACCTTAACTCTGAATTTGTTGAACTTGATGTTGCATTAATTTTTTTTGCATATAATTGTATCTAAAACTTACTAGCATCTTTATTATTACTTAAAATTGTGATCTGTGCATGTATTCATATTTCTGCCAATTAATCTACTGTGAATTTATAGGAATGCGTATTTTGGTAATCTATACACACGCACGCAGTGAATAGAGATCTATTCTGCCCTCCATGCATGTGCTTAAATTCCATTAACACTAACAGCACTTACAAACACAGCTTGAAGAATATATTCTAAATTTTGTTAAAGACCATTGTGCAACATACTGTAAGCATTTATAATCAAATTCTATTTCAGACTGAAAAGGCATACATTGTTCAGATTCTCTCATATGTAAGTAGAAAGAACTGTGTATAATTCAGGAAGAAAGACACTAAAAATAAAATCAAATGTCATTTTCATTAAAATCTATTGGCACAGCCACCCAAATACGCAAAGGCATTGTTTCACACATAGAAAACCAGACATGCAAGCAAATATATATCTATCCATCAATTCACAAATGCTTTTACTCAGATTCTCTGCTATACCACAGAGATTTAAACATCAGCTACACTAAAATGAAACAGTACTGATCAGAGGTGACACCTCTAAATTCCATTTCATTTAGGAATTCCACAAGAGTTGTGCTGGTGGTCCAATGAAAAAAGCAGCCTTTATAGGTGATAAATTCATTTAGACATAAAATATTTTTTTCAAACAGAATATGTAGTTCAAAATGACACATAATACTTTATACAGAGTACAACAAAAATAGGTGACTTGATATGGCATTTATAAAAAGGAGGAGTGGGTGGAGGCTCTAACATTTTGTTCTGCAAGTAAATAAGAAGCACGACTTCAGATAAATACTCAGGAAATAAAACACCTGTAGACAAACCACTGATTGAAAATCATGCATGACAGTTTAGAGAATATTGCTAATAGAGAATGATGCTAAGGGTGAAGGGGTGAAAAGATTTTCAAAGGCACAAATTACAGTTAAATATCTAACCATTATTTGTACCTTAAAAAATCTCCTTCATGGTAAATATTACTAATAGTACTAAGGAACAGTGATTTTTGATGAATTTTGCCTAAGTGAATAGTGCCTGAATGGACTTGGGAGATACTTATACATAACATATCAGTAAATGTATGTTACTTCTACATGAATGTACAAGTAATGAACACATTTCAAATGGGTCAGAGATTCATATGTGCCACTAAAAGTCTGACTGCTTATCCAATCCTTAGAAGAACCTTTTAGCTGTTTTCTCTCCCACTCCTCCAGCTTTTTCTATATCCCATAATTTTCTTCTCACTGCCCTGATACAGGAGACCTTGATAAAGACCTTGGGACTGATCCAACTCTTCTGTAAGTTAATAGGAACTCTGTCATTTTTGATGACAGTTAGATCAGCCCTCTTTAAGAAGTTCTATACAATCCGGTCTGGTGTGATGTTGAATGCCCATCTAGGGTACTGAGAAGAGTTGTTCAGAACATCTTTGACAACCTGAAACTCCTCTCAAATATGTTGTTTTGATTAAACTTGAGAGAGAGAATGGGACTCACACTCTATAGTCTGGTAATTACGAAAAAATGACCTGGCATGCGGGAGACCCAAAGTTAAGTCCCTGCTCTGCCTGATTCAGAGAAGTGCTTTTCATGCCAGATTGCTCTAAATCGGGCATAGCAGGACCCTGATTTGGGTCTCCCACATCCCAGGCCAGTGCCTTAACTCCTACCCACCTTCTACTGGAAAAGAGACATTTTGACACCAATCCATTTTTGAAAAAATCATTTGAAAGGCTTTTTTTAATTTCAAATGTGGGATAACAAATTTAAAAACCTTGAAAGTTACTAGAAAACTGAATGATCATCTTCTGGTCACCTCTAATAATGAGCTCAACTTAAGTCAATGGAAGTTGAGGGCACTCAGCATGCCACAGGATGTAGTTTTTAAAATCTATTTTGCTTGTATTGCATGCAAACACATTTATTTACTGGAAGACCTGAGGGGGAAAATTTCTAAATTCCCCACCCCAACAGAATAGCCAATAATTTTCAAAGGTAGCCAGTGGAAGTGAGGAACTCTGGAGTATATGGTTGTATTATATGCTATTTATATTACACTAGGTCAGACAAGATAGGGATGCATTATCCTAGCTGTGATATGTAGACTCAATAAAAATAGTTTTGTGTCCTATATACATTACAATCTAAATATAGACATGAACAACAAGGTGTGGGAGAAAGTAAGTACTGCTTTCATCATTTTTCAATGGGGGCACAAGCCCAGACAGTTTAAGTGAGCTACCCTACATTGCATATCACCTGTTTAGAACTGGGAACTGAACTCAGTTTTTAGTGCCATCCTTAACCATTCTGCCTCTCTAGGTCTTGATCTTGTGCTTACAGAAGTCAATAGCAAAACTAATAGCAGATGCACCCTTAGATTCTCTATGTGACCATAATATCTAAGTACAATCCTGGCCATCTGTTGTCCCTGATGTGTAAACTACCTAATTTTGTTCTCAGCCTTACAAGGTTTGACTCACCCTATATAGTAGTTACATCTCTATACTAGATCTTCTAGTATGACAATGATTCATTTACTCTGAAACATAACACTTTAAATGTCAACTCTCACTCACTACTGATCATTTTAGCAGAAATGTCTGGCTAATGTGCTTATCCTAAAAATTGCTTCCCATGCCTTCCCAGATGCCAGAAGACCCAAGTAAACCTCCTCACTCCCCAAATACCAGAGAAAATCTACAGGGAAGTTACATGTTATACTGACAATTGGAACTGTGGGGATAGCACAAAGTAAACTGAATTCAGTACCAAAATAAAATACCACAAGAAATACTGTGCTGATTGTGTTACTCACTTTCATATTTAATTCAGTAAAATCCTTAGTTATTTTAATTCTAATAAGATTGGCACAGAATTTCCAGTCAGCTTCACAGAATGCTGACGAATATAAGGACCTTGACATGAATACCTGGGTACTTACACTACGTAATTTTGGAATCAAATTATATGAGATGAAAGGGGAAGTTCCATACCTCTCATGTCTTGTTTTGTGCTGTCTGAAGATGCAACTGGTTCCCATTTTTATGGTTATCTCCACAACCATATGGCTAAACAAACACACACTGCGCACACACACTTTCTTATGAAAAATTAGTGTGATGAATTAGCAAATGTATTTGAGAAATGTAGTAGCATGGGATCCTTTATTAATAATTGGAGAAATGTAGTTTATATCTTTATTATTATGACCATACCACCTAGACATCCAAGCCATGGATCAGGACCCCATTGAGCTAGGTGTTGTACAAACATAGAACAAAAGAGATGTCTTGCTGTCTCAAGTGTATTTTAAAATTTCAGAAAGTGAGTCTTTCTTGTCTTCACTCGGAAAAAAGGGGTATTTTCAACATGTTAGCTAATACATGTCAACTAAAATGTTAAAAATCTAGTTTGGACAAAGCGAGTTGTAATTACAGCAGATTAGTTGGCTGACATAACCTTTAGGGTTACGCTAGAATTTACCTCAACCCCCTAACTAGTTAAAATGACAGTTACCCACCACTAGGATTTTAATAAATTAATTGACATATTTTTAACTAAAACATATTAAAAATCCTCCTTGATTACCAGTGTAGACAAAGTCCTTCTTGTCCCACTCTGGCTGTCTTTAGACACCGATTGCGACAACCAAGAACTCTTAAGGCACTATGGCTATGCATAACAGTAGGATCCTACTCATTCTGGAATTAGAACACTTTTATCCTTTTGTAAATAAAGATGAACAGCCAGTTCAACTTCCATTTTTATCAAAGTGTAACATCTAGTTAGGATTAGATAATTGTTCAGTTTTGTTTAAAACCTTCTATCGACCAATAAAACTAATTTAACAAAGGATATAGTTATAAGCCTAGAATTCCCATGTCATTCCATCTCTGAAGAGATGGGATCTCTGAAAGGGACCTGAAAGGGAGACGTTCTGGATTCTGATACATCCCTGCTCTGGCATCTCAGGGGCCAGGATGAAAGTACCCTTCAAGTGAAGAGTGAATTGTGAAGAGGCAGGAGAAAGAGATGTGGTAGAAGACAAGCAGGTAACAGATTCAGGATAATACTGCATATTTTGTAGGCAATTTTGCAGAATTGAATTTTGGGGAGTAATTTGAATGAGGCAAGGATGAAGATTTACAAATGTGGTGGATTTTGGAAGGGCATTGCCACTATAAGTGCCACCATGGAAGACACAGAGAAATTTATGAGAGAGGACAAATGGCATGCACATCATCAATGAAGTACAAAAAGGCAGTGAGTTGAATATCCCAGGGGACCAAGTCAGTAGGGGCCCTGCTCAGATACAAAATTTATATCTTTTAGCATTTCAGGCCACTGCTTGCAGGAGCCAGCTCCCCACACCAGCGGCTCCTTTGGCATGGCTGTACTGCCCTCAGCCCCACTCATAGAAGGATGAGCCAGCCTCTCCGGCAGCTGCAAGCAGTTCACACGCTCCCAGACAGGCGACACAGAATGCTGTGTGAAGGGCCCAGGATCATGCGAGCCACTTGCACACATTAGCATGACTAGGGACCATTCCCAATGGACCTAGTGCCTGCCCCCGTGTGCAGGGCTGGGGGCAGTACACCCACACCGGAGGAGCTGCCAGTCCAGGGCCCTGGCTCCTGTGAGCAGCGGCCCAACATGCTGCTTCTTTCAATGCTGCAGTTCCTGGCAGAGTCCTGGAGCTCCACACATACAGTTTTATAGCCTCAGATATCCTTATCCAGGGATATCAATTTTGTATCTTCAAGTCAGGGATGTAAGGTTTTGTGCACAATGACTGGCAGTTTGAACATGACAGGAACCACAATAGGTTTAAAACTTTCTCTTAGATGTGAAAGTTAACTGCTTTCTCCCTCTCACCACCTGGTGTGATTTAAAAGCCCAAATGATAATGTATATATAAAGGATAATGCATCTGTATAACTCACATGTAAGGCAAGGAGATCACAATGCCTCTTTACTCAATCTCACTGTTGCATTCATACCTATACCTCAGTATTTTCTGCTCTGTAAAAACTTGCTTACTGCTCTTTCCTCTTAGCTAATAAAGCATCCATTTGCAGGCTCCTGTTTCTGAGCAGATAGTGCCATCTATATTCTCAGAATGTTTCCACAGTCACTGCCTGAAAACAATCACTCTGACTATCCTAAAAGTTGGCCACATTATAAAGCTGTTCTTTATAGGACCAAACGGAGCCTGAGCTCACTGGAGGGAGATGGACACAGGTTTTTGACTGACTGTGTGGTCCCAAAAGAAAGTATGTGCCTTAACCTTGGACCAAGGTACTGTAGCTGGAAGGACAGTCAAGACTATTTGTTTATGAGGGAATTAGAATTTCTTTAGCCATCTTGGATTTGTGTCATACTTCCACTAATAGTTCTTTACAGTGATACTATGCTAATAAATGTTTGGGGATATATCTGAATTGGAGCAATTCCTGGATAGATTTCTGCCTCCTGAAAAGTGATAGATGTTTGGAACAATCTAGCAGAGAAGGGAGTTCCCAGAACAGTAGCTGAGATACTCTATGTGCCTTTTGGACAAGTCTGTACATGACCCTTACACAGATGCAAAAGGGGCAGTGCACAAGGAGCCTTTTCCTCTTACAAAGTTCACATAAAGGCCAGGTACAACTGCACATGAGTGCAACGAATGCCATTTTCCTACTTCTCAGGTGTGTCCAACAAAAAAGGGTCATACAAAAGGGGCAGATAAACTGGACCTCTGGATTCAAAATTCCTTCTAGTTCTTCCCCTAGGATGAAAGACTTGTTTGCTACCCCTTCCACATTGTGTCTCAAAGGCCCAATTAAGTACTTTGTGATTGAAATAAGACAATACCCTTACTATATACTTGGCAAAGGAATGTATATTCTCAGTACATGCATAAGAACATAAATACACTTGCTCCATGTTCCAGTCACAGAAACAGTATGAAGCAAATTCAGACTAAGTATTACTCTTGTTTGCAATTCTGTTTTCAGTTTTCCAAATCATCAGATTATAGCAATGGTAAAAAGAGAGATTAGAAAAAGGTATTAGGTCATGTTGAATGTCTCCTGGCCATTACAAAATCACTCCCTACAGTAAATATTTGAGTGTTTTGTTTTGTTGTTTTTAATGACTTGCTACGGACTTATCTACAAACATCATTAAAAATTGTTTCCTTATATTCAGTCCAAATTTTCCTTTTCTCAATTTAATCCTATTCTTCATTGCTCTGTCCCTTGGACTTTCTACACCAATTAAACACCAGTCACAGAATGGAGTTTATCTCATTCAAATATTTTTACATCATCTCCTCTTAATGGACCAAATTATGGAGTAAGTGAGCATAGCAAATAGAATCCCCCAGGCACGCCTGGACCCACAGTAATTGCATCAGCTCACTCCCTACGCTCCAAGATGGGTTTTACTGACTGCATTCACAAAGTTAAAGAACCACAAGTGATGCCCTGCCCCTACCCTCGCTACTTGGCCAGCACCAGTCCCACTCCAAATGCTTTACACCACACTGGGGAATAGAGTTCCCTTTGCAGAGTCTTCCTTTCTATGGCCTGTGGCACTTTGGCTACATTAAGGATCTGGATATCTCCTGAGAAAGATCCAAAGTTTCACACCATGAAGCTAATTCCCCATGAACACCACTAAAGTGTAATTCTCCAAAGGTCCAGTTCCGCTCTGTGTGATTCTATATGTGTGCAGATTGAGCTGGTAAATGATGTTACACTGCTAGGCCAGTATTTCTCATGTAGGTCAATACATTAAGGCAGAATTTTTATTTGCATTAAAAAATCCAAGCCCTTGTAGTTGAACAGTAACAATGGAGTCATATTTGCCTTTACCTGTGGATAGAAGTGTGAAGTGCATCCACTCTCCTCAATGTGTTGTTAACTCTGAAACCTAATTGTGATAATTTTAATGTTAACATAATTAACTACTTCTCCCACATTTGAATGGTATTGAACTGTTAGAATATCACCACTTTTCCTTGCCCCCCACCCCATCTGCTCAAAAATCTTTTGTTTGCTTATGCTTAGAAAGACTGTCTATACATAAAACAATTTCATGGCTGATGTTCTTTTTTCCTCTCTAAATTAGCTTTTTATTTCACGTGTGATTATAAATGCAATGTAAGGTTATCATCTTTAATATAATAGTACCTTTGTGGATATTTCTTTCCATTTAAATTTCTACAGATCACAAACCATTTGCTAAAATCTTAGTTTTATGTGATAATGAACAAATGAAGTACCCAAAAATTATTACTCATCTTGCTTGTCCCACTTAGAAGTCTGATGAAAGAACAGGCTGTATTTCCTCAGACCAGCACTATTTTTAACATGAACATTTGGTTTGAGAAACTCTACATCTAAAAGATTAATATACTTTTTAAAAAGTACCATAAGCTGTGACTATCTAAAAATCATTGCTGTGGATGATTTCTTTGAATCTTCAAAAAGGACAGATTTAATCTACCATCGCTGGGTTATCTCACCAATGAGTTTGTAACAATGATTCCACTAATGATTCTCCATCAAAAATCACTTAATCACTGCGGGGTGGGTGATTTAAACACAGTTCTTCAAGGGGGAGTACTTATAATATTTTGCTAAGAGTTGCTCACTCTATCAGGTTTCCAGGAATTCTGAAGAATCAGAGAGGTAGTCGTGTTAGTCTGGATCTGCAAAAGTGACAAAGAGTTCTGTGGCACCTTATAGACTAACAAACGTATTGGAGCATAAGTTTTTGTGGGCTAATACGCACTTTGTCAGATGCATCCGACAAAGTGGGTATTAGCCCATGAGAGCTTATGCTCCAATACATTTGGTAGCTATAAGGTGCCATGGGACTCTGTCACTTTTGAAGGAATTTTGAAGTAACTCAAAGCTACAGACTTTATATTGTACATGCCTTTCTTCAGTCCTTCATTGAAAGGAATGTTGTTAGCCTTAGATCTGAACACCACACTCTGTAATCTCTATCAAATATTATAGAAGTGAAAAGCTTGTATAGCAGAGAAAGCAAAAAGCTAAGAGTGAACCTGCAAAACATAATATATCTACAGTCTGATGATACACAGCACAAGCTATAAGAAAAATATTATATTGTATGAAGAATTATGCATAAGGATGGATCACCTTATACCACACAGCCAGATGAATAAACTACAGTACAGAGGATAAACAGTAGGCTGAACAAATGGGCCATGCTGTACTCTATGCACTAATGAGGCAATTTATACATAAGGTGCATTCTTGTTTAATAAAAAATACTCTAAATTTAAATGACTTGAGTTAAGTCTGACATCCCTATAGTCAACTGGATCAACATGTCATTGGCTAGTAGTTGAGTTAGTCAGTTCAGTAATACTGTACTCTTTCATTCAACTAAAATGAGAAGGTTGTTTCATGGCAGTTCATTTATTTGGGTCTCTACTCTCCTATCCCCATGCCCATTTTCTGATGCCATCAAGAAAATTGCCTTTACCACAAATGAACATTTTGCAAAATTTTGCTGTGTTCCACTTAGCACTTTTTTAAAGGGACAATGTATGCCACTGGTTGGAATTTGTTCTTTTCTGAAGATGAACAACATTCTCCCTTTCTCTATTCTTACTATTTATTATAGTAATTAAAATGTAATTAGAATTCTAATTTTTTAAATATTAGAGCTGAAATATACGATTCTTTCCAGAATTAAAGCTCTACAAAAGGAGCATCTGCATACATGACCACACATAGAATTGGGTTGTGGCCAGAGCATTTGAATTGTTTCTAGTGAAATTATCAGTAATGAAATACTTGACATCATAAACTGGTAAAGTTAGGCTGCAGAACTAATACCCCATGGAGATGAATGGGGCTTAGATCTGTCTCTCTTCTAATTTAATGCTTAGATACCATTATGAGAGTGCCTTAGAAATAAAAGAAACATTTGCAGACTCTGGAAGACAGTGGATTCACACTGAAGATTTTGTTTGAAACCATACAATTTAAAAATGAAAGTTTAATTTTTGTAGTAATTGATGAAGCCACCAGATAAGTGCTAGGAAAACATACCAGTAGATACTGTATTAATTTAACCCTTTCCCAGCAGGCCCCTCAACACATACTTTCCCAGACACAGCATCATCCACCACACCGCACATATATAAGTAATAGTTATTTCCATGTGGTAAAACAATGAATTTGGAATGCTCATGCAACATCTTTGCCTCCTCTGTACTCCGCCCACTAGCTATCTCATCTGAAACTGATGATATTTCAAACCCTTGAGCCACTTTAGTCAAAAATATAAAAATAAACAAACCAAAACCTGACAGAGACAGGTTCTCTTTTTTTCTTCAAATGTGGAAATTTCTCCCCATAATTACACCTTTCCAAAGTCTAGAATAGATGACTTTCAATCCTTCAGCATATACAATTATATTATGACACTGCAGGAATAGAAACAGGAGTTTTATACCATTGAAAAAGAAAATCCATTTGCAGTGGATCAACAAATTCAACCAGAACCAGTAAAATAACCTGTCTAAATGATGCAGTCCCACAACAAAACATTCATTTGTGATAACTTGCATAAGTTAGGAACACCCACAATTCTCAGGAGTAATCTGAAAAATCATGCATAATGTTGTCAACTCTCATAATTCTATCACAAGTCTCATGATGTTTGTTTTTTCTCTTAAATCTCTAGCTCCTGAAGTTACGTGACAAACATGAACAGGTTTTGTCGGTTTGTTTGTTTTACCTTCTGCACCACACAGGCCATTTTACTTTCCTGAATTAATTTCTGTTTCAAGTATAGCATATCTCTTAGGAAAACATCCAATTCTAATTTTAAAATTCCCAGAGCTGGAGAATCCACCAAAGCCTGCAGACTGCAGAGAAAATCTTGAACATGTGACATGAATACCCTAGAGGCTCAGAAACAAAAAAAAAAAAAGAAAAGAAAACAAAATTGGCTTAAAACAAGAGATTTTTCAAACTAATCAATCTCAAGATTTTAGGGAGGATAACTCAATTTTTGAATGCTTGGAGTTGGCACTATTATACTGATAAACATTTATACTACACCACCTCAAAACACATTCCCAAATAGGATAGCCTCTTTATATTAGCTACACTCACTAAAATACAACCAAGATGACACTGGAAAAATAATGTTTTCTTGCAGTCATGCTGACAGATGGTCACCTTTCTGCTTTTATGAATCATCATGTTGGCTGACATAGTATTATCAGGATATTCTTAGCTTACTAGTTAAAATATTGCCAGTGATTTGCAACAGACCAACATACATTTACAACAGTGTCTCTGATCTTTCCTTATTCAAATCCAACTGATTATCAAATGAAGCCAACTACACTTATTGATATTTTACAGACACGTGTGACTACAGATTTAAATGTAACTGGCAATGTTCATAAAGAATTTGCCAAAGCCTTGGCAATAACTGGGATTTCATATACTATAGTTTTCAATTCAAAAATTGAAGACATCTTATTAATTAAGAGCAGTTTTTCTGCAAGCATAAATCGTGATGTAATAAAATTCAGCAGGCTGTGGTTTTGGTGTAGCAAAGAAAAAAACTAATAGATCATCATTTCTAGTGGTCAGCACTCAATGGAACATTCAGCCTGACAGCTACAGTGGAGGTTATTTTGGCATGAATGTCTATTGGTCAATACTGTTTTAATATAGTTCTTTGCCTTTATTCCGTGCATTTCATCTGAGACTGTCATAATGTTTTAAAATGCAAATTAAATCTTATAACAGTGGACATCCTTTAAATGTTTCTGCCAGTTGCAGAGTTATTACTAGTTTTTTGTTGTTTTTTTTTAAGAATTCCCTATATTTAACATAGGGAACCTCTTTCAAATATTCTGCTTGTGAAGAAACTTAAGTATGACCATTGCATTACAATGACTCCCTGATTCAGAAAACCATGTAAGTACCATGGATTTACATAATTATGTAACAAATCAGTGTCAAAGGTAGGAATCAAGAACTCCTAACTCCTTGAGTCCTTTGTTTTAAGCATTAGAACATACAATCCCCATGCATAGCCTGGATGATTTGAAACGGAGTTTCATGCTGTTCACTATGGGTAAAAGTCTGGCTCTACTATAAGTTAGTAAGTATACTGGCATTGACTTCAATAGTGCCAGAATGTCATCATTTGTGTAAGGTGCCAGATTCACTTGTTCAGAAAAATCCATGTTTCTCAGAATTAGTATTGTGCTCAGAAATCCACAGGCCACAAATGTATTTTGGTACCTGTGCTTCTTGGCGGCCATGTAACCCTTTCTGAAACCTCAGTAATGCATTAACTGAATCTAATCCCAGTATGCTAGGCTTTGCCACACTCCATTATCTTCCGGCTCCATTATTTTCATTGCCAATATACTAGACACATAAAATGGACTTGTTGGGAAAAATCGTCTAGCCCTGAACACACTCTACCCTTTTTATTGCTTATATCTTTGATTAAAAAAGGAACGGCACCAAAGTGTGAATGTAAAAGCATGTCAGGGATATAGGTTGCAAATGTCACTCTTGCGTATTTGCACTGTGCCTGTAGCATCAGACATCTGTGCCAAACAATCCAGACTGAAAAATAGTAAATCACAAACATACCCCTGTGTTTCTTACCATACATTTACCATAAACCTGTGTATACTTTATTCAGTATATTTTGAAGATGGTGCAAAAAATGAGGGAAACATCAATATTTCTCTCTTGAATAGTTCATGGTACCTAAGCCACCAGTTATTAGATAGTAAAGATTTTATACACACAGTGCCGGATCCAGAACCTATTAAAGTCAATGTAAATTTTCCAGATGACATCAGTGGAGATTGGATCAGGCCTTTATGATCTGTTATTAATCAAAATGATCATGGTAGTAGCTAGTAGTCAACTGAGAAGGAAGACCTATTGTATTAGGCCCTGACAGGCAATGCCTACACTTCAGTCTAGAGTGTAAATTGCACATAAACTCTGCTTGAGCTAGTTTGCTAAAATAAGTCTAGCCACAGTGGCATGAGAAATGGAATAGGCTAGCTGACCTAGTACATATTTAGTTACTTGGATGGGTATGTATTTTGAACAGTAACCCCTCCTGCCAATCATGCTGCCATGACTACACTATTTTTAGTGCATTATCCCAAGCAGAGCCTATGCCGATATGGCTTCTTGAGCTGTAATTTCCACTTTCTAGACTTAAATTGTAGAAATACCCACAAGCACAGCACTTGCTCTGAAGAGCTTGCAATCTAAACAGATGAAACAGACACATAAAGGAATAGAACATGGAAGCAATACGATGGCTGCAAACCCCATGTTAGGATAAAGTTGTTGGGTTTTTTTGGCTTTGTTTTGGTTTTTTTGATCCTTCCAGGGGGATTACGTTAGAAGGCTATTAGCCAGATGGAAAGAGAAAATAGGGGAGAGGAGGAATGCTGGAGGATTGAAAAAAAGATGCCATTCATCCATTCATCAAGCAGAAACTGCAGAAAGCAGGATGATGACATCAGCAGTGTCTGTTGGTCCAGGTTAGAACTCCTTTGTGCAGATTTCTACAGCTTCAGGATAATAATAATAATCAAGGTTAGAAAACACTGTAAATTATATTACCAATCCCTCAGACTATCAAATCCATCAATGATTTGATTTTTTTTAAACAGAAAAATCTATGTAAGGTCCCATCATATGGTATATCAAAGAACCACATCACATATTTATTTATAACGTTGATTTATTTTTCTCATCTGTTTCATTTGATGAATAATGATGGTCATCAATGCATAATGCATTCAGGTAGTAACAGCCCCATGAGAATCTACATTGTAAACGCAGTAGGCTGGCTGACTATCAGAAGTCCCATGAAGGACCAGAGGTTGAGAGCTGCAGCTACGGTGATTTGTTCTTTAAATCCTTACAATATAATCCTTCTCCGGATTTCAAGAGTTTCATTTGATAGAGAGATTTTTTTCCTCAAGGAAAAATGTCAGGTGGGGTAGCACATACCTTCTGTTTCATAACAGCAGGTGTGTGCAATCTTCCCACTCACATCTGTGAAGATCTATCCCTTCACACCTAAAAAAAGAAAACCATCTAGTGGGAGGAATCCACAAAATGTTACACTAAGCATGAATCTTTGAATATAAATAGCCTTCAAGAACAGACTGCTGGCACAGCAACTGCTACTCACCACTTGGTAGCACCTCCTCATGGCTCATCTCGGGAATTAACTTGCCATTGCCCAAGCCCCATCTGATGGTCACTCAGTCACCTGCTCCAGTTGCTGTGCAGCTGCTCTCTTGCTAGTGTGAGTTGTGACACCTCTGCTTCACGACTTATCTGTGCCCAAGTCACTATCATTCTCCCTTTCCAGGTATTGTCAGGGTTTCCCTCCTCAAAGTCTGAGGCAGTTTTAATCTCCACTGCACTGACTATACTACTCTCACAGTGGCTGACAGGAGAACCTGAGCCCGCCTGGGTTCCAATTCAGGAGCCCTCAAACCAGCCATTTAGGTTTTTCCCTCTCAGACCTTCTCCTTCCTTCCACTTGTCCCCTTGTATCAGGAAGTGTAACCGCAGCCCCCTCCAGCCTGAGATCCTAGGTTTTATAGAAGGTCCACCTGTTCCTGCCCAGATGAGCTTCATTCTCAATCAGTCTGATTGTTCCTTAGTTCCCTAGCAGGTGAACCTAATTGGTCTTTCTTGCCAATTTAACATCATCCATGCTGGCGTGGGGTATGTAGCCCATCACAACCACACAGATCTTTCAGTTATAATATCCCTTTAATTTTAATAATGTAATAATGAAAGCTCTTTACTGCAAAGACATTTTCAAGCTTATCAGTATAAAGGCATGGTATTTTCATAAACATCTCAACAGTCATTATAGACTTACAGTACATTTGGGCACAATTTTAATGTATTATTCTTCCACAGCTTCTATTGACAACAAAAGATTTGGGTCTGAAGAACTGCAGTCCTAAGTACAGTACCAAGTTATCCATTATTCATACAAGCACAGCAATTCTGTAAGGTATTCTGATGATATTGAATGATCTTCCTCACAATAGTTTTGTGAAACAGTAAAATATATGCAACCCATGATGGTCACTTATATATGGGAATATATATATGCTCTAGTTAAACTTAAAGAAACGTTTTCAATAGCAGTAGACACAAAATATTACCTATGGCTTTTTGTCCTTAAATTTGTTCCCACAGTGCATGAAAACAATCCCGTCAACCTGCCTGATTTCTTTTTAAAGGAAAGACAAGGCTTGAAGAACAGAGAATCCTGTTCTCAACACCTGATCCAATTTATCATATGAAAGTCACTTCTGTACCCAGAGAGAGAGAAAGAGAGAGAGAGAGAATTATGAGCTGGATGAAACCTTGTTATATGGGTTGATTTAAAACATTGTTAAAATTGATGTGCAAATGGACATTTCACATAAGATGGTTGTAAGAGACAGGTAAGGGGCCCCACCTAAAACAAGGTGCGAGTCTGGCCAGCATCTAGTACCATATGGGTAGAGAGTTCCTCTGGCTACTGTGACCAGGGTTTGTATGTGCGAGGGAACACAAAAAGGTGGAATAGACCCTCAGATAGAAAGCTGGAAGGGAGCAGCTGAAAGCCCAGTGTCTAAACCTGTAATAAACCAAGGGAGAGGTTTTTGGGTCAGGTGCAGGCTGGAAAGCATATTCTTGGTGCTATATAAAAAATAAGTTGTTTCTTCCTATTTGATTCCTTATGCATTCAGAGACACAGTACTTTGTACATTCTTTGTAAATGAAATGACATCAAAGAAATACCTGACTACTGCCAATTTCTTCTTCCACCTGGAACATCCCCAACATCCCAAATTTTGACTAGCCACTCAGGTCAAAAAGAGGCAATAGATATGCATTTGTGTGTGCACACACACATACACACATACATCACATGTACAGTCTGGGGACTCCTAAATTGTATTCCCACTCTGTCATTGGCTCATGGCTTAACTGCCAGTAAGTATGACCAGGCACAAGTTAAATAGGATCCACCAAATCATGTACAAAAATAATCACACTTCTTTTCAAGAATTAGAAGGCCACATTTTTGAAGCTTCATTCTGACTCCTTTGAGCCATTCAACTGATGTAAAACATTCTTAATCCAGCCTCATATCACCAGCAGAGAATTCCCTGGCTGTGGGGGAACTCCTTGCTCATGCATTTGTGCAGTTACCAGTGCCTGAAATTGTGTTCCCTCTTCTCAGTCTAGGGATTGTGTGGGTCGGGGGTAGGGTGAGGATGGGGTAGTGAAGAAAAATGTCAAAGCTTCATTCTTTTCCTGGTAAAAAGGTTCGTTAAATACCCAGATGTACCATTCCTGCTGTGGAGGTCTGTTACAGTAGAGAATTGGCCCTAGAATGTGTATATAGTTTTATTTGTAGTCTTTGGAAGTATTTACATAATCTTCTTTGTCCATTTTACTTATAGTCTATTTTTATTCTCACGAAATAACATAATATTAGCAGAAAAAAAGTTTTCCTTGAAGCATTTTCTTAGACTGCTAATTAGATTTGTGCTGCTATTTTCTTCTTGGTAACATAATTCTATTTAACATAATTAATACACATCCGGGACAAAATTATTCTCTCCAATCCACAGACTGGATCAAAGTGGATAATTTTGCCTTGTGCTCTGAAACACTTGAAAATGTTTTAATTCATATACAGTCTGACACACATTCAGTATGCTAGAGAAAAAGTGAACATGTGTTATAGATGATTTTTTTCATTCTACTTTCTGCCAAAAAGGCTTAAAGCAAACAAACAAATGCTTATTTGAAGAACTGTGCAACTGAATCAGACAAAAATCACTCTGAAGTACATTGCAAATTATTCCTTTCCTGAGGGACTGTACCTAAATGTACTGGGAAGGCTTGTGTGTTCCAGTGACCCTGAGAACTATGCCAGTGGGAGCTTTAACTCTTGGTAGGGCCACCTAAGCTGGACAGATCAAAGGTAGGAGACTAGAGGAAAAGAATCCACTGCTTATCCAGATTAAGGGTTGAACAACAGGCCAACAATGTATAATCATAATAAGAAGATTGACTAAGCCTGAGCTATTCTAGGGCACTAAGTCTATCTCCATGGAATCATAGAATATAAGGGTTGGAAGGGACCTCAGGAGGTCAAGTAGTCCAATCCCCTGCTCAGAGTAGGACCAATCCCCAACTACATCACCCCAGCCAGGGCTTTGTCAAGCCTGACCTTAAAAATTTCTAAGGAAGGAGATTCCACCATTTCCCTAGGTAACCCATTCCAGTGCTTCACTGCCCTCCTAGTGAAAAAGTTTTTCCTGATATCCAACCTAAACCTCCCACACTGCAACTTGAGACCATTACTCCTTGTTCTGTCATCTGGTACCACTGAGAATAGTCTAGATCCATCCTCTTTGGAACCCCCTTTCAGGTAGTTGAAAGCAGCTATCAAATCCCCCCTCATTCTTCTCTTCTGCAGACTAACAATCCCTGTTCCCTCAGCCTCTCCTCATAAGGCATGTGCCCCAGCCCTTAATCATTCTTGTTGCCCTCCGCTGGACTCTTTACACTTTTTTCACATCCTTCTTGTAGAGTGGGGCCTAAAACTGGACACATGAGGCCTCCACAGTGCCAAATAGAGGAGAATAATCAGGTCCCTTGGTCTGCTGGCAATGCCTCTATATATACAATCCAACATACCGTTAGCCTTCTTGGCAACAAAGGCACACTGTTGACTCATAGCCAGCTTCTCATCCACTGTAACCACTAGGTCCTTTTCTGCAGAACTGCTGCCTAGCCATTCAGTCCCTAGTCTGTAACAGTGCATGGGATTCTTCCATCCTAAGTGCAGGACTATGCATGGACTATGATGATATTGCTAGAGTTGATATAGGGACAGAGAAGGCAACAAGGTTTGTTACAGAGATTGGTTCCTGGGTTAGTATTTCTGTGGTGTAGTATGTAGTTGCTGATGAGTATTTACTTCAGGTTGGGAGTCTGTCTGTAAGCAAGGATTGTCCTTCCTCTAAAGGTCTGTGAGAGCGGGGGATCATTTTCCAGGCTAGGTTGTAGATTGTTGATGATGTGCTGGAGAGGTTTTAGCAGATGTCTGTAAGTGATGGCCAATGGTGTTCTATTATTTTCCTTGTGGGGCTTGTCCTGTAGCAGGTGACTTCTGAGTACCCATCTCACTGTGGCAATCTGTTTCCTCACTTCCCCAGGTGAGTATTTTTAAGTTGTAAGACTGCTCGATAGAGATATTGTAGGTGTTTGTCTCTGAGGGATTGTAGCAAATGCAGTTTTTGGCATGAAGAGCAGTAGGCTGTATGTCACAACTCATTAGTTAAGTGTAGGGTGGATGTCCAGTGCAGGTACTCCATAGGAAAGATATATAACGACCGCATAAATGGTTTGGAAAGGGACTTAAAAAGAGGTGCTCGGTAAATAAATGAGGAGTGGCTGGGGACTCAGGAAGCCAACCCCCATATAGCCCACCTTACCCTTTCTATGGGGGGTGGGGCAGTGGATGGTAAGGTACCAGCAAATTGTTTCCTGGAGGGACCTGGGGGAGCTGTTCAAATCCTCCTGGCTAATAAATGGAATAAACATGAGGTTATCTGCACTATACGCTTTTATCTGCCAGGTAGTCCCAGACATCTAATCATAAAGTTGTGGCCTGATTAAACCCAAATCAAATGTCTTCTGTCCTTCTTTCAATATAGGAAGACAATGTGTATGTGTGATGCTTCGCTTAGGGTTAGAAAGTATCAGCTACCAAATTTTTTACATGGTACTTCATTATTTTTAAAGAGCCATTGCTGAGATCTGTGTTCATGCACTAGAATGTTTGAGATATATGATTAAAAAAGACCAAGTTCATACTGCTTATACAAAAGGCCACATTCTGATATCCTTATTCCTGTTGATTAGTGTTTTACTTCATAACTGGTTCCTTTGTAGTCAATGGATCTAATCATGTAGTAAGGTGCCATTCAGTGAATAGGACTACATTTATGAGAATCTATTCCTACTGTTCAAACTGAGATGTGGCTTTTCTTTGAAAGTCTGTGAGCATCCAAGATATACTGTAATGTACTTTTAAAAAAAATTAAATTATTAATTTAAAATTAATAATTATTTTAAATGTACAGTGTTATTTAAAGTAGCCTTAAATATCCATGATTTTGGCAATTTAGTTCTAAGAAAGTGCATTTGATATCCAAATGCACCATCTGCCAATGTGAGTGTATAAACATAAGGCTTGGGAAAGGCTGGAAGACAACTTTTGTTTTTAGTATCACACACTTAAAAATAGTGCCTGAAGGCTATCATTGCTTATTCACTGCTGTTCAAACTACTTTGGTCTGGAAATTAAGCTGGAACTCTTGCAAGAATAGGCTCACTAGTCAGATTTCCAGTGCTGTTACTGCTCAGCTACAAATAATTCCTACTACAAAACTTGTACGGATCTTTCTGAATACTAACAAAACCTCATAACTGCTTGGTGATGTAATAAGTAAAGTTGGGTAATATTTTTTTTTTAGTGAATAGTAAATTCACCTGAAAATATGCATTTTGGGAGGACTGATATTCATGAATTCTGGTCAAATTTAGCAAATAGTTTTGCCCTTAAAAAGCAGAAATGATTGGTTTGACATTTTTGAAACAACCTGTTTTGACACATTATTTCAAATTGATATTTCATTTTGAATTTCTTTCAGTTTATTTTTGTGAGAAAAATAAAAAAAATATCAGATTTGGTTTGAAACTAACTCTCTCTCCTGCCACATCCCCAGTTTGGCAATCAAACTGTAAGAGAAAGTATTCATTAAGCTCTAATAGTAAGTATTATTAGCACCATTTTTCACAGATGATAAACTAAGGAAGATAGGCTCTCATTTCTGAAGTTTTCAAATTTCATTGTCTTTCACACCATTCTAGCGAAATACTTCTAAGAACACAAGAATGAGAATACTGGGTCAGACCAATACTCTATGTAGCACAGTATCCTGTCTCTGACAGTGGCCAATGCCAGATGCTTCAGAGGGAATAAAGAGAATAGAGCAATTATTTTGTGATCCATCCCCTGTGAGCCCCTCCTAGATTCTGGCAGCCAGAGACTTGGGTACATGCAAAGGTTGCATCTCTGGCCATCTTGACTAATAGTCATTGGTGGACCTATCCCCCATGAACTTATCTAATTCTTTTTTTTTAACCCAGTTATAATTTTGTTCTTAACAACATCTGCTGGCAATGAATTCCACAGGCTGACTGTGCATTTTATGAAGAAATACTTCCTTTTGTTTGTCTTAAACCTGCTGCCTGTTAATTTCATTGGATAACCCTTCCTCCTTCAGTTATATGAAGGGGCAAATAACACACCCTTCACTTTCTCTACTCTATCTATGATTTTATAAACCTCTATTATATCTTACCCCTTGGTCATCTGTTATCCAACATGAACAGTCCCTGTCTTTTTTAAAAATCTCTCCTCATATAGAAGCTCTTTTATATCCCTAATCATTTTTGTTGCCCTTCTCTGTACTTTTTCCATTTCTAATGTATCCATTTATTTTTTTTTGAGATTGGGGAACCATGACGCACATGGTATTCAAGGTGCGGGAATACCATGAATGTATATAGTGGCATTATTATGTGCTGTCTTATTATCTAATGGTTCCTAACATTCTGTTAGCTTTTTTGACTGCCACTGCACATTGAGCAAATGTTTTCAGAGAACTATCCACAACAACTCCAAAATCTCTTTCTTGAGTGGTAACAGCTAATTTACACATTATTTTGTATGTTTAGTTGGGATTATGATTTCTATTATACATTACTTTGCATTATCATCTTTAGGTTTCATCTACCATTTTGTTGCCCATTTTTTGAGATTTCTTTGTAATTCTTAGTTCAGTCTAAAGTAGATAGTTTACTTAAGATTGTAATCTTTCTTGCTTGTAACTAGAAATTGGATAATAAACAAGAAGGTAACTATGAATGTTATTATGACTAAGTGTTGATTTATTTGATTAGTAACCTCAGCCTCTCTTGCTCACTTAACTGCAAGCCTGTTCATCAGATAACTGCAACAAACAAATTTGTAAAAATAAATAACAGACAAATGGCTTAATTCATCAAATAACTTGTTCGCAGTAAATTATTCACCCAACTCTGCAAGGCAGCAACTGTAGTATTTTAACTCAGTTTATCAGCCACTCTATGCAAAATCCCTGCCTGTGTCCACAAACTACCTCTGCAGCACCCACATAAATTGTTACAAGCTCCTGTTAACAGTTGCACTACCTAGTGACCAAGAAGGTTTGTCACTCATTTCAAATGAGAGAAGGAGATTTGCATGTATCCTTCTTTCAAAATGTTTCCTTAGCACTATGACTTTGCATAATGGTGAATTGCTTTACTTCTGATGAAACTGATGGAGGAGCATGTAATAATAACAACAACAACAATACCTAGCTCTTATACAGCATTTGCATTTAGATCTTAAAAATGCATTACAGAAGAGATCACTCTCTCTCCATTTCACCAATGGGGAAACTAGGGCACATGCAGGGAAGAGTCTTTCCCCAGGTTGCCCAACAAGCTAGTGGCAGAGCCAGAACTAGAACCTACGTTTTCTTTTGAGTCCTTGTTTTGTGCTTTAGCCACCAGGCCACTTTGGTATGAAAACTGAATGTTTTGTTTTCACATGACCAGAAACTGCATTGGAGGGAATTAAACATTTGTTTCCCCACAGATGGCTAAACTACAAAGCAATCAGCATCATTTAATAGGGAATATAGTTAACTGGTTGTCTACTGTGTACTAGCAAGGGAAACAAAATACAATGCTATACAATTCTTATCTATGCTAAGATACTCTATTGAACTCCTAGATAATATTGCGCAGTCACAGGTAACTTAGAAAATACCTGAAGGGTCTGGAGTTAACTTATCTAATTTATCTGTTCACAGTGGCGGTAATAACAAAAGCAATCATTTTTCTTAGAGATATTATGAGTTCCACCAGTATTTCCCATTTTAAGTATAGAGAACCTCCCTCCAATTACTAGAATCTTTCAGAATGGAATGAACTTCTTAAAAGTAACCTCTGTGTTTATGCTATGATAAGCAACAAAGTGTGGTCTGAATTCTGCCCTCATTTTTTACCATGAAATCTTGTAGTCATAATTTGGGTTGCATCAGTGTGACCTGAACACAGAATATAGACCTTAACTGGATGTGTGTCTGGGAATACTTTTCCTGCAATGAATTTAATAAGCTTTAAAAACAGTTTCATTGACTAACCTCTGGGACCTCGTGAAGAATAACTGGAATGGCTAAAAGCAATTTTTTAAAATTTCTATGCACAGCTGAGGTGGAATTAAAGTGCAAAGGCAATTTTAAAGTGTTTTCTTGATAGAGGCTCTAAAATGATTCTTTTCATTCACTTTCAGAGATTTCTGTATGAATACATTTGTTCCATGCAGTGCAACTTTAATTATTTTAAATAAAAGTTCATGCAATAAAAGTTCAAACACAGTCTAAGAGCTAGTACAAGTTAAGTACTTTAGAAGGCCAACCTTTATGAATCTATATCTTATTAAATGTACTTTCATTTTCTGCTTATACCATATTTCTTGAAGCTTTTACCTCTTAGTGGGGTTGTCTGGTTAATAAAGACTTCCTCCTTTTGTCACAGCAGTTTCTCAATGAATGGAATTCTGTGGTATCAAATACCATAGTTATATTATTACTACTTTATGTGTGTATTTATTAAACAACTTTATTGCAATATTGCCAAGGAGCTAATGGGGTAAGAGTCTCATTGTGCTAGACACTGTAGAAATATATAAAACATGACAGTCCTTGCTGCAAAAAGCTTACAGTCTGAAAGACAATATGTAACAAGTGGGAAAAAATAAATAAGTGGCGATTCGGGAGAGACAGGGAAAACACAAAATAAATGCTTGTGTGAAATTCATAGGGGCAGTCATCAAAATAAAAATGAAATATATTTAAAATATTACAAAGTGCAGATTTTTAAAAAATAGAATCTACAACTCTTGTAGGGTAAAACATAGTATATTATGAAATTCAGACTCAGTGCCTCTGGGGTGAGTTGGAGTTGGAAGGACATGTTTTGTCCCATTTTGTAAGCATAGGGTGACATTCTGGCCCCACTGAAGTTAATGCAAAAGACCTACTGATTCCAGTGGAGTTAGGATTTCAGCAAGTCAGGATTATTTATCAGGTAAACTGCCCTCCTCTAAAGCTCATAACTTCTGGTTGAGCTGGAACACTTATTTTAGAAAGACAGAAATTACAAAAAGGAACTCCATAAAAACATCTGGACCCCTATTGTATACAGGACTGTATATCAGAGCAGCTTGCTTGGTAAGTCTTTGATACCTTAAAGGTAATTCTGAATGGAACTAATAGTGCTGGCGAGGATATAAAGCAGATGGGAATATTCATGAGAACTGATGATAACTCAAAACATCCAGTGGGCCTCGCTGGGTTGATAAATCCATGTAGGACTTAATGCCAAGGATACTCATTAATTAAAGAAAAAAAATGCAATGCAGGTGTTCTCCTTTTCCCCAGAGAAGCATTGGGCAGTGAAACTAATATATCTATCACTCAATTCAACTCCAGCCATTCTCCTTCTCTTACACTTTGTTTTACTTGTAACCATATCTGTGACTTTTATTCTTACTTATCACATAAATATCTGTTCTTTGTTAATAAACTTATTCTTGTTTTATTACAAAACAATCTCAGTGTTGTGTATTAAATTCAAAGGTTAGATCCTCAGCTAAACTAACAGGCTCTGTATTAAATTAACAGGCTAGTGTCACGGCTCTGAGCGAAAGTTGCATAGCAGAGAAGCACCCAGTGACAGAACCACTTCCTGCTCTGGGTGTAATCCTAAAGCATCACAGCACTACTTTTCCAAACATGTTTTCTCCTCCTTTTAGTTCTGTTTTTCTCTTGACAGTATTTTGGAATCCTACAAAGTATATAAAGAGAATGATAGACTTGATCAAATTTTTTCTGACAGAACAGGTTTCCATCAGAAATGCTAAATCAAATGTTTCATGGGAACATATTGACTTTAAAAAAAAATTGACAGAGAATTATCAAAATTTTTCATTATGATAAAGATGAAGTGCTTCATTTTGACTATTATATTAAATTGTTCAGAAATTTCATTTAGCGGGAGATTTTGTTTGGATTCAGGATTAAAAGAAATTTTGAAATGTCAGAGTGTCCCACAAAAGATTAAGTCCAAGTTTTTACCAGTTGTAGAAAATAGTTAAAAAATCTGGGAGTGGGAGGGGTGGAATCCTGGCCACACTAATCGATAGCAAGAACTTTATACA
Source organism: Dermatemys mawii (assembly GCA_007922305.1). Taxonomy (NCBI): domain Eukaryota; kingdom Metazoa; phylum Chordata; order Testudines; family Dermatemydidae; genus Dermatemys; species Dermatemys mawii. The sequence continues at coordinate 75,983,134 of ML677326.1, forward strand.
TAGCTGTGCTTGTTCTGTTCAAAAGTGCTCTGTATATAAGAGGTACTGTATGACCCTTATGTTGATTTACGCATTTGAAAGCTACTCCCGTGTGTACGTACAGAAGCATGTTATGAGATAATTTCATTGTATATTGTTTTTCAAAATAGGCTGTTTCACAAAATACGTAACAGTTACTGTACATAATACATTGCAGAGCTAAATAATAAATAGAAGCACAGGGATCACAAGAAAGGATTTTTTTTCTTCAGCTGAGAGCTGAAATGAAATGGAGTATAGAGGAAGATTGTAAAGGAGAAAGTTCTTTTACCATAAGTTTACAATGACTTCATCTGCACCTAAAACATAGGTCAACTTAGCTACGTTACTAAGGGCTTTGATAAATTTTGCACCCTTACCACTGTAATAAAGTTAACCGAACTCCTCCTCTAAATCTGTCAATCTAGATACTGCCTGTTGGAGAGGTGGATTACCTATGTTGATGTTAAACTCCTTCAGATGATGTAAGAAATGTCAACAGTGATTGTACAGTGGCATAGCGGCAGTGTTGCAGCTCTGTGGCTGTGTTGTAGACATACCCCAGGACTGTGAACATAAATGACAATGAGGAAATAGGGAATGGGTTGGGGGAGGAAGCCTGGGGAAATCAAGCAATATTATATGAATTCTACAGCAGGTCAAAATTTTTGAAATTTTCAAAATGTCAACAATTTTTCAATTTTCAAAACATTTCTTTAAAAATTGTTAGTGGTTTTTAACCAGTTTATTGCATTTTAAATATTATTCAAAGAACTGAAATTTTGATAATAAGTTTTGAGAAATATTTTGAAAATGTTTTGTGAAAAAAATTATTCTTTTTTTACCAGTTCTGTTGAATTCTACACAGCCTCTGATTACACTGTTCATTGCATCCTTTTTAATTCTCACTTTGTGAACACTCATGCAAGCAAGATTTTACTTATATAAATATTTGTGAGGTTCTTATTCCTGTGAAAAAATGTACCCCTGTTAAAAGTGAATGTAACCAACATATACTTGTGTACATGGAACATGACTTATCATACTGTATCACAGTCTGGAACTTTCACTGAATATGAACTGGAAGGATTCTAAAAACATAGGATTGATTTCTTTGCTGAGTTTCTGAATGTTGCCAAGCAAATTGTGGAAGAGATGAGGAGGGGAAATATTATAAGCAGAAAAAGGAAATGGAAAATTGCCTTTTGTTATATATTAAAGTATTATGCCCCTGCTAATTATAAACATGGTTTTAAAGGCAAGAGGGAGTTTAGTTTGAAAGCAAATATATTAATCTAAATACACAAGTGGTATAATTTATAAGCCAGTATGGCCCAAATTGTTCTCTCATTGGTGTAAATTTAAAGTAACTCTGACTTTAGTGCAGTATAACTATTAATTTCATTTATTTTCTGTTTGTATTATAGTAACACTCAAATGCTCGAAAGAGGATTTGGACCTTGTGCTAGGCACTGTGCAAATACATAAGAGGCAGTCCCTTCATTATTTACTGTCTATTGCTCTGATTCAGCAATGCATGTGTGAGATTCTGAAGATAAGAAGCTCATTAGACTTTGAAAATCGCCTTCTTAAGAATATGCTTAGTTATAGGAAGTGCAGTAGTCTGACTGACATCATTGGGTGAACTTGGGTTTAAATAGACAAGACAGACAAAACAGTGAGAGAAAGAGATTCAACGAATAGGCAGAATTTTATTTGGCAAATGACATTTTAGTTCTACTTTGTTTTTGTCTTTTTCCTTATCTTTTTCAAGAGAAAAAGATGAGTTTAATAGGAGCAATAGAGTGGGATGGACCACAGAAAAGGAAGAATAACATTGAAAGTGGAGGAGAAAGGAAAAGAAGACTGGCAAGGAACATGGACACCAGGCAGAGGGAAGTTGAAAGCCAAGTGCCTAGAGGAGATCAGAGCAAATAGCCAATTAATAAATAAATAATGTCCTGAAGCTAAATTTGGCACAGATTATCCTCTTGAATGTTGCCTAACTATACATACATACAGCAGTTTACACAACACACAGCAGCTTGTTGAACAGGGTCACAGTGTATCACTTATATTCTGTATTTTTTTTTTTTTTGCTGTTACTTTTAGAGTGCAGAAGTCTTATTTTAATGAAATATCTAAGGAAAACAACATCAGAGACTTTTACTTCTTAGCCTCTTAATAAGCCCTATTCCCAATTCTATAATTCCTATTAAAAGATCTCCAGTGAAGAAGCGGGGGATACTTTGCTATGTTTCTTTTGCTAACACTCTTCTGATAGCTAATCACCTGAAGAGTCAGTGCAGGCTCAATTTGTCTGTATCTCAACCCTCTTCTTCATTACCACCATAGCTATTAATTATTTTCCCAGATTAAGGAATGTACTATGTTTTCAGCCCAATATACGTTACAAGGGGTTAACTAGGTACAGCTCCATGCGTCATGTCTACAATATAAACCTAAACCACTCTAAAGCTTAATAGAATCAGAGAGGTAGCCGTGTTAGTCTGGAATTGCAGAAGTGACAAAGAGTCCTGTGGCACCTTAAAGACTAACTAAAATTTTTTCAGAGCATAAGCTTTCGTGGGCTAATACCCACTTCGTCGGATGCATGCAGTGGAAGTATCCAGGGGCAGGTATAAATAGGTAGGCAAGAACCGGGTGGGAGATAACAAGGTTAGTCCAATCAGGCTGAACCAGCTTGTTATCTCTAATCAGGAAGGGTGAGGTGTTCCTCTAGCAGTTGAACTGGAGGTGTGAATAGCGAGAGAAGAGAAGCTGCTTTTGTAGTTAGCTAGCCATTCAAAATCTCTATTCAGTCCCAAACTGATTGTGTCAAATTTGCAAATGAATTGCAGCTCTGCAGTCTCTCTTTGCAGTCTGGACTTGAAGTTTTTTTGCTGCAAAATGCTGACCTTTAAATCTTCTATGGTGTGTCCAGCGAGGTTGAAGTGCTCTCCTACAGGTTTTTGTATATTGCCATTCCTGATATCTGATTTGTGTCCATTTATCCTTTTTCGTAGGGACTGTCCAGTTTGGCCGATATACATAGCAGAGGGACATTGCTGGCACATAATGGCGTATATTACATTGGTAGATGTGCAGGTGAATGAACCAGTGATGGTGTGGCTGATCTGGTTTGGTCCTGTGATGGTGTTGCTGGTGTAGATGTGTGGGCAGAGTTGGCATCGAGGTTTATTGCAAAACTACAATACCCGCACAAGGAAATAAGGACACAGATCAACAGAGCCAGATGTGTACCCAGAAGCCTGCTGCTGCAAGACAAGCCCAAGAAAGAAAACAACAGAACACCACTGGCCATCACCTACAGTCCTCACTTAAAGCCTCTCCAACGCATCATCAGTGATCTACAACCCATCCTGGACAACAATCCCTCACTTTCACAGGCCTTGGGAGGCAGGCCAGTCCTGGCCTACAGACAACCTGCCAACCTCAAGCATATTCTCACCAGCAACAGCACACCGTGCCATAATAACTCTAACTCAGGAACCAATCCATGCAATAAACCTCGATGCCAACTCTGCCCACACATCTACACCAGCAACACCATCACAGGACCAAACCAGATCAGCCACACCATCACTGGTTCATTCACCTGCACATCTACCAATGTAATATACGCCATTATGTGCCAGCAATGTCCCTCTGCTATGTACATCGGCCAAACTGGACAGTCCCTACGAAAAAGGATAAATGGACACAAATCAGATATCAGGAATGGCAATATACAAAAACCTGTAGGAGAGCACTTCAACCTCGCTGGACACACCATAGAAGATTTAAAGGTCAGCATTTTGCAGCAAAAAAACTTCAAGTCCAGACTGCAAAGAGAGACTGCAGAGCTGCAATTCATTTGCAAATTTGACACAATCAGTTTGGGACTGAATAGAGATTTTGAATGGCTAGCTAACTACAAAAGCAGCTTCTCTTCTCTCGCTATTCACACCTCCAGTTCAACTGCTAGAGGAACACCTCACCCTTCCTGATTAGAGATAACAAGCTGGTTCAGCCTGATTGGACTAACCTTGTTATCTCCCACCCGGTTCTTGCCTACCTATTTATACCTGCCCCTGGATACTTCCACTGCATGCATCCGACGAAGTGGGTATTAGCCCACGAAAGCTTATGCTCTGAAAAAATTTTAGTTAGTCTTTAAGGTGCCACAGGACTCTTTGTCACTAAAGCTTAATAGTTCATTAAATGACTTAGGGATAGTTGTCCTTTTCCATCAAACAATGTGCATTAGATCATTTGTAATTAGAGCTTGTTGGGAATTTTTTGACAAAGTGTTTGATGTGGGGAAAATGCTGATATGTGTAAATTGAAATATTTTCATAGGAAAGGGTTCGCTCTCTCACACACACGCTAGACTGGTGGCTAGTGAGTCAGAGAAAAAGACACTGGTGCTCCAGTGCAGCGGTTAGAGTATTTGCTGCGGATGTAAGAAGCCTGGGTTCAACTCCTTGGTCTAATGTTCATTTACAGACTGTAGAGAACAAAAGAGACTCTCACAAAATAGCCTGTTGTTTGGGGCATTCATGAGGAAAGGAGACCTGTGTTCAAGTCTGTTCTATATAAGGCAGAGCGTGGATTCAATCCTAGGTTTCCTACACCTCGGGTGACTGCTCTTTCATTCATTTTGTTAAAGAAAAATTATTTGGGTTTGTCCTGATACAGAATGGGAATTTTTAAAAAATTTTGAAAATATTCACTGAACAGGAAAACCATGTTCTGCTCAACTCTACATGCTGTTTATAACTGTTCTCTAATTTTATATTGCATGTCTTTCGTTCATTTAGAATTACAATGTTGAAAATGATTTAATGTGTTTTATTTGTGTGTGTGTATGTTGCTTGTTTAGGACTGACAGCCTTTTGCCGAGGAGCCCACTGTCTAAGGACCCAACCCTAGAAACAATAACCCATGTGCTTAATGTTATGCACACAGTAGTCCCATTGAAAGCAAGGTGCATAAAGCTAAGCACATGTATTATTCCTTGCGAGATTGACTAAGTCTCTGATTCAGAACACATTTTAGTCAATGGGAATCTTTCTTTCTCCTTCTGTAAGTACCTGATCTTGCAAGCTCTCTATGCTTGGCATGCCTGCTGAAAGTGGGATTCCCAAGTATTGGGGAGTTTGCAGGATTGGGTCCTAAATTAGACTATAAAATTCATACACATGGTACAATGGATGACACACGTGCATTAGTAGGGAACTTTTGCATTGCCAATATTATACTGTCCACTCCTGAATGAATAAATAGACGGCTTCACTCTCCAGTGCTGTCAATGAGTACTCTGCCATAAGCATTAAGAGTTAAATTCAGGCCCCTTTACACCAAGGACTGGATTCAACCATAGAATAAACTATACTATTCAAACTAAACCATTCTCTCACAGCCTTTTTTTAAACAACATTTAATTCTGACCTTGTGTTTTCTTTAGACTTTTAATGTCTTCAGCTTTTGAACTCTGTTACCTTTTATGATGAAGATTTTCAAAGAATATACTAGAGTCAGATCCTCAATTGGCGTAAATCAAAAAGCTCCACTGAAGTCAACATTCTCCCATAAATATTTTCTGACTTGCAAGATAGTTTTCCTTATTATATTTTTATGTGGAATGTTCATGAGGTTGGGGTTTTTTTCCAATTCCATGATTCATTGTGATGTAGGCTTTCCTTTTTATTAAGAAAGATCTCTTACAAAAACAGAGAATAAGGAAAATGTCAAAAATGGTTTGTACTAAATTTCTTACAAAACTTTGCTATAAAATGATCTCAGCCCTTTAGAGATGCATATCTATTTTCCTTCAGAACATTGTAAAAGTAAAAAAGGTTCATGAGACTAGTCTTATAATTACATCCCTTTACACAAGGTTGTGCGCTCTCTCTCTCTCTCTCTCTCTGAAGTCCTAGCGCTTGAAGGGAAAATTCTAACTGTGAAATTGTGACAGGGAAGCCAGATTTTCACTGATTGATAGTTATTATGATAGTATGCTTCATCTCAATGAATATACACATTTTTTCTGTCAAGTTGGGACTTAAATGAAAAACATTTGTATTTGAAATGAAGTTCAGCTACAGGATTTTTCTGAAGATCTTTTGGAACATACAAGTGAATTTGTATATTCCCTTCCATTCCTCTCTCTCACAAAAAAATCACATACTTAGGAAAATCATCCAAAATAATGTTTGATATAAATGTATATAATATGGCTACCAGTGAATTATTTTCATTATAGGGTGGAGGACAGTAATAAATTGGTGATTCTGAATAAGAAATAAGGTGAGATACATTTGGATTAGTTACAAGGGAGAGCTTGTTCACACAAAATGTCATTAGGATATGAAATAATCTGTTAGTGAAAGCAATTGAAACTGCAAGCACCAAAGACATGAATGTGGAATGGTTGTGATTTGCAGATTTATTATTCCAGGTACCTTTTTTCTGCCAGTTCCATTTTTGTGCTTCTCCTTGTTCAACACTTAATGGCCCATTAGAAATTTTGGGCACATTTTCTTGATATATTAATAGTACTGGTTGAAATTTTTTCAGTAGTTTTCCATCAGAAAATGTAATTTTGTGGTAACATGATGATTTCAAGAAAAAAAAGTCCACAAAAAAATGTCAATACACTTTCTATTTTATCATTTAATGTTGATAACGCTGAAACATTTGTTTTGAGTTTAAAAATGTTCTTCTACTGTTATTTGAAACAGTGTCAATTTTAGTTCCGCTTAAAGGACAGGAAAGGAGTGTTCATGAAAGTCTAGAACATCAAACCAAACCTGTTGAAATATCTTTTTTTAAAATCCAACAATATATATTCCTGTGGACATGTAGCGGGGCAGTCACCCTGCTCCAGCCCTGAAGGGGTTGAATCAGCGCTGCGGAGGGCTGTGGCTGGGTGAGCCAAGCACCTCCTAGGCTGATTAAAGAAGTGAGTGCAGCTGCAGCCAGCTCAATCAGGGACCAGCTGGCCCTTACAAGAGGGCAGTAGGCCAGAAGCTGAAGAGTCTCCTCTAGCTGTGGAGGAAGACAGGCCTGGCTGCTGTGGAGCTTGACATGGTACCTAGAGTGGAGCAGGGCTGGGGGAAGGTCAGAGGAGCTGGTGAGCTCCGGCCTGGAAACCCCACAGGCTGCTGGCCTAGTAAAAGACTGAAGGGGGTACTTGGGTTGCAGGGGTAGCCCACGGGTAGGCAGAGGTAGCAGGCCAACTCCTCCCTTGCCTACGATGACTGGCTTATACCGATTGCAGTCAGCCCCAGTGAAAGGGGGCTTGATGGTGATTGGCAGTAGCCCATAGGATAAGGCAAGGTGCAGATGGTGGGTGGGGGGGTTCCCCAGGGAGGGGAAACCCAGTTAGCCTGGGGGGGTACTGCAGGGGGTGCAGCACCCCAGGGAAGAGGGCAAGGGGTCTGGGAGGGACACGGGGCCAGCGGGACATCGGCCTGCAGAGGGCGCTCTGGAGGCTGGAACGCTAATTGCCTGAACAACCAGCAGGAGGCACCGCAGGGGTGAGTCATCCTGCTGTTACAGGGCAATAAACCTTAGAAAAGAATAAAAAATATTTGATAATTAAAAAACAAACAAACAAAAAAGAAGTGTCTGGAGTGTTTCAGTGCTCTGGAAGTATCTCCTCAATCTCCAAAAGCTCTGGAGAGCACTCCCAATGTGAAACCACTTAATTCTTGATGTGCTGGAAGGGTCTTATGTAGAGACATAAAGAAAAGGACAAACATCTTTTAAAGTTTTATTATTGTATAAGCTTCTTCATAGGAGAAACTAGATCGTGCCATTTAGTTATAGCCCTTCATTGGCACAGCTGAAAGCTGAACTACCCCGGCACAATTTTCACAAATTGAAAATCTACCTATTTCTCCCAGTTCCAGAACTCAAAATTGGTTTATCTGATTAATCTCAGACTTCTTTTGGTGGGGGGAGGATAGGGGGGAAGGGGATTGTTTAAAGTATATGTAGTTATAGTCTGGAAGGAAATTGGTTTTTTTTTCCTCATAAAAATAGGTATGGGCTATCAAAATCTGACTTAAAATAGAACTCTGTCAAATCTAGTGCTGGAACAATATTTTAAAATAACCATTTTGAAATAGTCTCCTGATTTTTAAAGTGAAATTGCTCTGTGTGTTACTCTCTTGTTGTCTCTTTTTGTGAATGTTCTGGAAAATAGGTCAACTGACATGGGCTTTTGAGAAACTCCAAGCTTTAAGCACATATTATACTATACAATGCAGAGATGACTAGCGCATGACTGCTATTTTACATCAATATTTGAGGTTTTGAAATTCAATTTCATTTGAACTGGAACAGCATTGAATTTTTTTTTTCCAAAAATCATAATTGAATCAAAATGTTTGGTCAAAACCTCACTTTTGAGATTGGACGGGCTCTTACCACTATTGGAAAGAAATAACAACATTGCTGGAATTATACTTCAGAGAACTCATTTCCTTGTCAATTGGAATTTGGATTTCTGTTCATTTTTGTAAAACTGTTACTGGTAGGTTTAATTTTTCTCTATATGAAGGGCCTGATTCTCACTTGTTAAGTTTTCTAAGGTTATTTACATCATACTGGCAGCATAAAGAGGCCTTGAAGTGAATGTAAAGTACATTTACAACCACTTTAAAGCAGTGTAAAGTGGCATTAGAGTAAATGAAATTCAGGCTGTGTGTGTGTGTGTGTGTGTGTGTGTGTGTGTGTGTGTGTGTGTGTGTGTGTGTGTGTGTGTGTGTGTGTGTGTGTGTGTTTATTACTTCCTTCCCTGGGTGTAGTGAAACTGTCATGATGTGGAAACACAACAAACTTATTTCAGGGATATTTTTAAGTCTAAAATATTGCTTTGTAATTGCACAAAATATTTTGAGGTGTTGGCAGATAACTTCTTTTACCTTTGTTGTTTCTCTCACCAAAGTGTGAAGGAAAACATATTACAATTTTATTTAATAAAGTTATGTTGGTTGACTGTCCACAAATATTATAGCAGCCATCCCGCTTGCATTCCCTTCAGTGCACATGCTAGTTTTTCCCAAGCTAGTACTTCTTTTGTAGACATGTCTTGAGTTATGTTAGTTTTGAGCAGAATTATTCACTTTTTGTTTCTTATTTGTTTTATATTCTTAAATCATAAATTGGCATATGTTGGCTTAGGCAACAGTTTCAAAACAAACTATACATTGCAGGATAGAAATTTTTGAACTGTTCTATTAACTTTAGGCAGAGCTGCATCCGGTAACTTGAGGACAGCTATATGCTAACTCTGTTAAAGAAAAACATGGCTGGAGTTATTAGCAGTCGAGTTTGATTGGAGGGCTGATCTATTTCCAGTGATAATGTCTGTGGGGATGACGATAATTCCATCTGCAGCATCACCAAAAGACTTTAAATCTTCACTTTCAAAGGTCTAAAATAATCTTACAGATGTCTTTACCTCATTATGTGGTTACTGGGGGATTGTGTCATCTGGTATACTTTGCAACCAGGTGTACCTTTAACAAGCAATCTGGCATTAGCCTTCTGTTTCTACCACTGGAAAGCACAGAATTGTTATATATCACTGGTACGTTAATTACACTGCTGTGCTAGGCATCATTAAAGCTTAGGATGCTGAAAGGCATATCAAGAGGATTTGTTTTTACTTAGGTGAAACTGCATTTAACTGAAGAAAGCTGTATTAAGTAGTAACCATTTTTTGCAACAAACCTGTGCAGCGGTACATCTTAAAGTAGGGAGATGCTTTATCTTGAATCTCATTCTAAAAAAACCTTAGTTCTTGAGAAGTTATTGTCTTGAAGGAAAAAAAAAGTCACTTGTGATAAGAAAGTCTTACTGAAAGTAACAATTGATACTGAACTTTCTTTTGTTTCCTCATTGGGAGTGCAAGATCATTAATTGAAAAGAGGTCACAGACTTGGACATATCTCACATGATGATCTGACAACCATAATACAGCTTTCTTGTTACATAGAGGCTAGATGACTGCAATGTAAGCTATCGTAAAACATTCAACTCTTTGTTGGTCCTTAAATATTCCCCCATCTGTTGTTCTCACCTGTCCTGCACATGACACATCATCTGAGATGGGATCGCTTTGACTTGTGTTCTTTGATCAAAACCTCAGATGAGAATCAATTTTCAGACACCTTTTCTCCTACATTATTTCTCCTGAAATGTTTAAGGGGTTTTGCACAATTTGGGTGTGAATAAGGGAATCAGAATTTGGTCTTTTATAAGCATATACACACATGTATATTAATCTTTAATATAATAATTGCCAGTCTACATGTGAATCCTTCCCATCCTGTGCAATGTTACTAGAGCAATCCCTGAAAAATGGTTACCGTGTGGTAGTTCTATAACAATTTTTTTTGGAGCTATTGTGGCTCTCTTAGGTATTTATTTATAGATCACCAATCCCAATAGTATATAAGTATTGACCTCATTTAAACCAACTGCTGGCCAACACTCCTTGTGAGAGACTAAGGACAGGAAAGTGTGATGATTTGATGTTTGGGAAGGGGTGTCCTGCCATCTTATTTGCTTTAATGCCAGCGATCCCCACCTCAAGTCACATCTCTAGGGCTACCAATATTGCAGTTTGCTGTGCCTCTCTGTCTAGATCTAAAGCTCCAGAATGCCTAGACACTGCCCCTACCTAGTCCTCACCTGGGCTGTTTCTCATCCACTCCCAAGCAGAGACAGCACTAGGCATAAGCAGACTAAACAATTGCTTAGGACCCCAAATAGCAAAACCGGACTCTCTCTTCTCTTTTTAGTATGTGTTATATGGGGTGGGGGGATAAGTATTCCTGCACAGGGCCCTCAATGGACTAGCACTGCCTCTGCTCCCAAGTCTGCCTCTACAGTGAGTATGTGCCAGGTTCTGTATGTGCCAGTATGTGCCAGTGAGTAAGTATGTGCCAGGGTAGAACTGAATCGCTACATTGGTGGGGTCCATAGAAGGCCTGGGACATACCTGAACTCTCTCTGCAGCACAGCGTAATGCCTGTAGGAACTGGATTATTATAATTTTTAATGCAACAAAGTAAATAGATATCTTCAGAGAGCTTTTGGCCCTCGACCAAAAACTGGAGAAAATTTAATGAATTTAGGAACATGTGGGAGGAGCAGGTGATTCAGAAGTCATCACAGAAAAATATACTTGGAAACATATACTTTTTTATTCTTTTATCTTTAAGTGTAATCAAGTATCAGAAGAGACTGGGCATCACAATAAAACAATTGAGTCTTTACGTTTTGACATTACACTCCATAAATAATCATCCATTATTAGAAAACAGCTTTCATAATTTGGTTATTTTTATTTTTTGTTAATAAACATTTTCCTATCAACAAATAAACAGCTGTAAATACAATTGTTGTGATTTACCATCTGCAAAATGGACCCATGAATCAGACAACAGTTCTGGGTATGCTGCCGTACAAGGACATTTGTACAGCATTGTTTAAATTTCTGTTGCAGTGGTGATATACTTCATACGTGGTGTGCAGGCTGCTTTGCACTGGGTGTTGGTAACACAGAGATAATTCACTGTGACATGCAGAAAGACACTTGCATGCTCTTCATCATTAGCTTTGAGGATAACATTCATTGTCATTACTAATATGCCGTAAGTAAACAGTATGTTTAGTCTTGTTCTGAGAATAAGAGTTCCATACTGAATCAACTTAGATGAAACAAAAAACTTTATACTGAATAATTAGCAAAGCTCCCAGAAACACTGAAATGACAAGTAAATGTCATTGTCTTTCCCAAAGTGTAAAACAGATGTCATCCTCAGATCAAATGAAGCAGTATAGGTGAAGCATTTAATAGAGCTGAAGTGTGTATTTGATATGCTCATTGCAAAAATTTAAAAAGGAAAAGACCAAAAATATAGCATCGATGTAGAAGCCACTGTAGAGAGCAAACAGGAAAATTAAAATTCATTAAAGATAATTACATTAATTGGGCTCTTTGTTTAGTTCTAGCTATGTCTGTATAACCAAGCCTAATGCTTTGGTACCTTTTTAAAAATAAAATAAAACTAGTCAAATTTCTTCACAGGTAGATTCTCATTCAGTGTTGTTGTTTTTCCCCTTCTTCCTCCCCATCCCCCTTCTTCATTTTCTTTTCTTTTCATTTCCCTTTTTGACAGTTTATTTGGCTATGGAAAAGGTAAATCAAACAAGAAATTTTGCACTTTCCTTTAAAGGCAGAGAGACCTCTGGTCATTCTAATCTCCTCTACTGTGAGTTCCAAAATCTAGGACTGATTGCAGAGAATGCATTCTCTCCTAAGTTGATAGTTTCCTAATTTCTCAGAAACACAGTAGTCTAGGAAAGTCATAATCATGAAGAACACACTCTTATTTTAGGTCACTTTCATGGAGAACATGCAGATATTAAAACCCACAATATCAAATTACAAATTCATCACCATAATCAAATAGACTACCCCTAGTTCAACTAATTACCCTTCTAAACATAATCATAAGTTCCCTAATTAACCCTATGTCACTCCATAATCCACATTAATATGAGTCTGAGTTTTTGTTCTTTTGCAGCTAATCCATGTAAATAATTTTATACTGATGTCAACATCTAAAAGTATGTGCCTCTACTGCTGGAGCTAAGAGATGTGGTCATTTAGCTCAAGCAATAAGAGATCACCTTGGATCCGCAAACACTACATGCAGGGGGTCGCCATACAGATGGATAGAAAACTATTAGAGTAATTAGTCAAAAGTTCTCTAAATTTCTATGTAATCCAGTCATGAAAAGAAGACAAAGAGACACATTAATATGGAACCTCCCCTCACCTTACCCCCAGATGTCTGGGAAAAGAACTAAGCTTTGCACAAGATGGGTTAAAAGCATTAGAGACATTGCCATGGAACTACTTACTCTTAAAATTACAGTAGACAGTGACGGATCCCAATACTGATCAGCAGTATACAATTAGTAAATATTGTTTCAAGACACTAACCTAAATGATTATTACTGCACCACTTCTACCAAAGGTAGCAAAGGAGAGTGACTAGACAAGAAGGAACCAAGGAAATGTTAAGTTGTAGCTATTTCTGAGGGATACTGGGAGATTAATAATTGGCTATATTGGTTAACAGATAGAAGTTACTAAATCACACAAGTCATTCCTAATTTTTTTTGCAGACTTATTTTCACAATTCTCCATTAATTGTAAAATCTCTATACACTTTCATTTTTATTGCCTTTTTGCACTCTTAACCCATTTTTAATTGAAGCATTACACTTACCATTTTTTTTAATGGAAACTCAGTTCATAAATCTATTCCCCTGATTGCGCTACTCTATTCCTTAAGGTATCTTTTGTTGCCTTAGTGGGTTTGTCTGAAAGATATGCTAAAATATCTGTGTACTTCTGCAGCCCCATTTCAGAGAGCAGAGAAAATAAATGAAACAATCTATAACTGGATCAATTAAACTTTTTGGCTTTTCCAATGGAAAAAAAAGATCAGGCAGACATTTTTGTATCATTTTTTTCTGGAAGGAAAATGTATAGCTCTGCTAAAGATGAAAAGGTATGCAAGGTCTTTGAAAGTTTCCTTGCATATTATGTGGAAGTGCTCTACCACACTTTGAATAAATAGCTTGAACTTTTCTGTCAGATGCTTCAAACAATATGGATTACATTCTCAAGGCACAACAAATTTTCTGCTCGAAGTAGACTGGGAAGAGTATGTATATAAACAATGTGAACTGTGAGTATTTTACCTATATTACTGATAGATATGTAATATACATATTTGTTATAAATCCTACCATACTCTGTAGGCTGGTTTGCCTTGATAGCTAACGTGAAATGAAAGCAAACACAGAAGTGAGGCAGGACTTGTATTAAATATATTGAATACTGTTTATAGATAAAAAACAGTATTGAGCAAGCCCATTATATTCCTCTGGATACTTATGAGAGATTTTAAAAGTTCTTTCCCATAAATAGTTAGTTGCCTGAAAATGAGATACCATTTCACTTGCATGTAGGATTTTATGCATTCACATGAGAAAAGATGCACAGCATTCATCACTACAGACCTAAAGAATACTCATGTCTCATTTACCTAGCACCACCAGGGTGATAGGTACTTTACAGTAATTCCCAGCCTCAAGAAAACAATATTCTCAATTGATAATGATATTTATTACTAAATACTTATACAGGATGTTCAAAGTGTTTAAGAAATCCTTGCAGTAGATATGTAAAACTGAGGCAGAGGGTCCTAACAAAAATATAGGGGCTTGGGCAGTATCTTTAGCTCCACTAGACATCAGCGAATGGGCTGGCTTGCTTCTTGTGAGCTTGTGGAGAAGGCTCAGATAGCTATTATGTTCCAAAATGTTCCCATTGGACCCAGGGGACTGCTATTAAACATGGGAGGCTGGTGTGAAAAAAGAGTGAGGGTGGGGAAGAGCCAGTCGGCACCTTGTTAAAGAGCCTGGAAGGGTTGGAAATCACTGGAAAGGACCTCCAGTGAGAAGGAAGGTTTAGAAGGACAGGGCCTCAAATTGGGGGGGTGGGGTGGAGGGGGCTGGTTGTGAATAATTTATATTTACAAAACTCAGAAATGATCCCAACTGAACATAAGTCACATAAGACCTGATCTCGACTCAGTTTTCTGGATCTCAATACCCACAAAAATTCAGCCTTATTCAGACCCCACCTTTCAAATTCAGGAGTAGATACTGACCATAGGCATGCGCAGCACATTTCGTTAGGGTGTGCACCCAATGAAGTTTGTTTATTTTTTTATTTTAAAGATGCCGCACACTGCATTGAAAGCCACATTTTTTTTTCTCTGAGACATTAGGGGCACACCTGGCACACTCTGTGCATACACCTATGATACTGAGCATGTGGTTCTGCTTTTGTTAAGTCTTAAGAAAACAAATAAAGAGACAGCTATTTTCATATCGTATTTTCATATCATCGCATCTCACTCGGTCAAGATGAGTCTCACCAGGGAGGTCATGCTCCCAGTTTGAGATTTATTATGTGACCTATTTTGTACTACAGAGCGCAACTTCCCCTTGAAACTGACCAAAATCTTGTACTCTAATGATGTGTGTTAAATTCAGTACAAAAGTTAAAAAATTGCCTCAAATACTGATCTGTGCTCTTGAATTAAAAGATGATCAAAAGAAAAAAAAATGGTGAGTTTTATTAACAGCAAGACTTATACCATATCCTTGGTTTCCCTTACCGCCCACAAAACACTTTTCAGTTCCTGAATGGCTATTACATATCTAAAGACTTATTCTTTTTGCACTATTACCTATTTACACCTTATGTATATTTTTGCCCTGTATGTTGTCAACTCATACATTTCTCTCCACATATATAAAAACACACGTGTCCATATATTCAGTTTGCTTAACACAGCATTCTACATTGATATCTAATCTGCTGCCTCTCATTAGCTTTGTCAATCTCAACAACTAGCATTCGCATTTTCTAAAACACAATAATTTGTCTGCAGAATGAAAGATTTCTTATCAGTTATCTCCATTCTGCTAGTAGTCCCCCACACTTCTGAAACATCCAGCCTTGACCTCTCCACACTGCAGCTCAGTTAGGCAGTCCAAAGTTCCATCACTACGTGTGCCGGCTATGCCTCCTTGCTCCTGCTTTCAGCCAGGTTGCATTCCAAATCTGTGTAGAACTTCTAGAAAGACAATAGTAACTTCAATGGGAGCACAAAAACTATGTGTAATTGGCATATGGCTTACATCATAATGATCCAACACAAATCAAATATCTGACTCTTGGGCAAAATGCCATCCAGGATGGGTAGAATTGTGGGAGATGCTGTTAGCAGAAAGTAGATCATTAGTGAGAAATCTTCCATCGCCTCTGTGAATTGGAGTGTGGAGAGGAGCCATCTAGACATCTCAGAATTATGGAAGATGTTGGAGCTTGCAGAAAGACCAATGTCACAATGGATAAGCTAGCACACTGTATTCCTCTATTATGGATTGTCAACTTTATAACTGATAGTAGATGGCTCTTAAATCTAGCAGACAAAAGTTAAACAAGATAAAATGGCTTGAAGTTGAAATCGGTACTATTAAAACTGGGAGTAAGGTGAAAATTTGCCAAGATGATAATTAACATTGGATGAAATTACCAAGTGATACAATATATTTTTCATCGCTTGACTCTTTAATCAAGACAGGGATGAAATCCTGGTCCTATTGACTTCAATGGGGCCAGGATTTCACTTCAGATTTGTTTGTTTTTGTTTTATTTTTAAGATATGTTTAGTTGAACCACAGGTTATTTGGCTAGAAATAGAATCACTGGGCAAAATTGTATGGCTTGTATCATGTGGACCTCAGGCTAGAAGATCACAAATGTATCTTATTGGTTTTAAAAGCAATGAATTCAAGTTAAGCAGCATACCCAAAGTGTCACATAGCGTAATAATACCAAATTAGAAAGACGAAGTGGGTGATATAATATCTTTTATTGGACCAACTTCTGCTGGTGAAAGAGACAAGCTTCTGAGCTTACACAGATAAAAGATATTACTCACTCACTTTGTCTCTCTAATATCCTTGGACCAACACAGCTGCAACAACACTGCAAACAATAATGCTATGTCATTTAAAACTTTGATAGATCTGCTTTTACAGAAACATATAAATTTGTTGATTTCTGTAAATTACTTTTCTATGCCCAGACAAAGTGATGTGTATTGGAGATCACCAAGATGATCAGAAGCTACCTGCTTGAATAAAATGCTAAATATTTGAATGGGAAAGGGGTGAATTAGCATCTTTGACAACCATTTCCCCCAGGACAGGAGGATACAAAGGTTTACAAACATCTATTGTGCATATCTTGCTACAAAGAACAACTTTGGGAAAAGTTGGGACACAGAAATGGGAGTGTCTGGTATAAAAGCAAACTCTAGAAAACCCCCAAACATCAAAGAGATCTGAAAAACACATTGCAGACAGGGGTGGAGACCTGAAAAACACATTGCAGACAGGGGTGGAGAGAGAGAGAGAACTTAGATGCAGATGGGAGAAGGTGACTCAATGTCATTACAATATGAGAAAGAGAAAGTCATTAAGCACTGTCTTTTATTGGACCAACTTCTGTTGGTGAGGGAGACAAGCTTCCAAGCTTATACAGAGGTCTTCTTGAGGTCAAGAATGAATAGATTTCAGTGATGAAATATTTTCGTTTCTTTGTTTCTATAATTAAGTTTAGAGTGCCTTATTCAGTATAACTCTTGAGAAGTTTCAATATGGGTAAGTTCTGCAAATCAAGTCTCTGGTTCTACTACCATTTTTCTCTTTTCTTTTATTAATCTTGTTTTTAACACAAACATTTAATTTGCAGAATAATTTTATGGAGATTGCCCCAAAGACACCAAGTCTTATCACCAAGGAGAGCTAGTGAAGGATAACAAGAATCTGGAGCCTTAATCACCACTCAAGATTTCACTCTTTGACAAAGGTCTGTCACAGAGAGCTAGGGGCAGGCCTAGATAAGGGGGGAACCTCAAGGATCAAGAAGGAGGAGGACATGTTGGAATGGGTGAATTACAGTTAAGTTCCAAACAGGGAAGCAGAATGGGTTGCAGCAATTTCTGTCAGACAGTATATTTCTCTCTGAGAAGATGCAAAGCTACAGCTACATAACCATGACTTCTCTTAAGTAAAATAATATATCAATATAAATTTTCCATCCAAATTTTCCACACATTTGCATCTCTAACCAATTTCCTCCTATAATGGTGTTCCAAAACAGTTAAATAAAAGGGAAGAAAACTGTATTCATTTGGATTATACTTTGGTTATTTGTTAAATGAAATATATTATCCATATTGCATTACAGATAAAAAAGACAGTATATGGATTGGTTTATAGACACAAAGTCTTCCAGTCTACTAGTGTATGACATAAATCCACATGGCATTTCTACTGCTAGATTTTGCATTTGAATCTCTTAAGTTAAAGCTACATAAAATCCCATTTTAATGATTTCACATATGTGAAAACTCATAATTATTAAAATATGTATCTAGAATAATATACATTTGAGATATATGAAGTGCTGATGGAAACAAAACTAGAGTTAAGTTATTCATAGTTGGTTATTTCTAAAGAATCGTTATTAGATGATAATTTTCCATTTAGATCTTAGTTGACTTTGCTGAGATATTCCTTAGTTTGACATAAAACTAAACCAATTTAAGTCTCTACATAGAAGTTGGCACTGTTTTAACTGTGCATGTTTGTGCATAGACCAATCCTGATATTGTATCTCTGACTAAATGTAAGCATTGTTTTAATACCACAGTGTCACCTGGAATAGCAACTATTACCTCAAGACTTTTTCCAGCATTGACATTTTAATGGTGTTACCAGTGCAATGGTGTATCACATAGTACAGTGATAGACATCTTATAAATTAATTAAATAATAAATCATCACCATACTGAATTGTGCCGGATCATATCATGCTTTTTTAAGCAAACAAATATCCAATTAGGGGTTTAGTTAAGGCCGCTAAAGTCCATTTTCCAAAATAAACAAACAAAACATTCTAATCAGATAAAGACTGACAAAAACATGTTTAAAAGATGAGTCCTTTAACCACAGGAAAAAAATAATTAATTACTGTACATGATGTTCTCTTTCTTACTCTGTGCTCAGAGTACCACTAATTAAACATTTCATTGCTTGGCACTTTTAAATTTGGTTCTGTTAGTTTATAAACAACATTACGGCAGCTCACATTCTTGTTGTTTCAGATGGGAAGGAGGGTGTCTCAGAGATCATGAAATAGCAACACTTGATATTTCAGCTTCCCAGCCAAAGGCAGGCACAATTAGTGCTAGGCATGCTCTGCATCTAACTTCAGAAACAAAACAATTCAAATGTGTTGCCGAAAAGGTCTAAAAATACAAAATAGATTTTATCAGAAAATTCCTGGCATGAAAATCTTGTCTATTTTCCCCAAAATGAGAATAGAAGAAATCTAGTCTAAACCCCCCTCAAAATAAACTGTACCCTCTCCTAATAATAAAAAAAATCAGACCATCAAAAACAATGAAAGAAAAAACATTCTGTGACTTTGTTAAACGTTCACAACATATTGTGGCAGAAAATCACTGAGGGTGTGTAACGGGGTCGAGACTCACCACCGCAACACCTCCCGCTGGTCAGTCCAGGAATTAGCTCATCAACCCTGGAGCGCCCTCTGCACTTGATGTCTCGCCCATCGTCTGCTCTGCTGGTCTCGGACCCATGTTACTCCCCGTTCAGTGGTGTCCACTTCAGGACACTGCCCTCTGGCAGTGCCCCCTAGTCCCTTCTCATCCCCTTCTGGGGTGGAGTAACAACAGTCCTTCTGCTTGCACCTTCCTCAGTGGCCAACCACAACCCCAAAGTCTAGCCCCTCTTATCAGGGCCTGTTGCAGTCTGTCTCTGCAACTCCTCCACGTTCAGCTGCAGTATAAGGGGGAAAGGAGGGACCCAGGCCTGCCCACTACTCTGGGGCCTGACCCAGGGACCCTCTAGCAGAAGCCTCTTTGCTCTCCTCTCCCCTTGTCTGCCTATCCTCACTGAGCCTTTTCTCCTTGCACTTCTCAGCCCTTCTAATCAGAGTCTGCAGCCTGGTAGGTAATGGGCTGGAGCTCTCCTCTGCTCCCCCGAGACTGCCCTGCCCTGCCCTGCCCTGCCCAAGGTGCTTGTCTGCTTAAGTCAGAGACAGTTCTTCTCCCTCGCTAATCAGGGACAGACTGACTTCCCCTTAGCTAGGCAGTCTTTATATAGGGTCCAGCCCGGCCCTGATTGGCTGCCTCTCCCTTTGCCCTGATTGGCTCTGCACAGGCCATTGCTGATTGGCTGCTGGGCCGTGCATCCTCCCTGGTCTGTTCTGCCCTTTCTAATGGAGTGGGGCAGCCTTCCCACTAGAGGGTTTAATCAGCAACATACTTTAGTTCATTTTCATCTTTGATGGGAACTTCAATGGAAGTTGATTTCAGTGGAAATTATGCATGTGCTTTTGTTGACTTGGGGTCTGAATAAAAATACCAAAGAGAAGTGAATAACCCTATACTTTCACTGACCCAAATTACCATATTAAAAATGATATTTAAATAAGCCAATACAGGTCTGTATGTTTCATAGGAACATAAGTGGCTTATGCACATAACCACATTTCTGTGACTAGGTCACACAATGCTACTCTGAAGATACCAGTTCAGCAGTATTCCTCATGAAAAGCCTAATTCTGTAACCCTTATTCAGATCTAATTTTTTACTCAAAGTTAGATATTTCCACCCCTATTGAAGTCAATGGGAGTTTTGCCAGAGTAAGGACTCAATCTTCCCAGATGTCACCATAAAATTTGTATGGCATCCTCAGAGATTAGTTATATTCCTCCGATTACATGATTTTTTTCTTACCAAAACAATATTTCTTCTTGTATATGCCATAGGTTTACATGACCAATATTCATAAATCATATCCCACATTTTGACTGGAAGGATAATACAGAAACAAGGCATTGAACATTTAAAATCAAGTTTGGAGGAAATCCATGGAGCATGGTTAACTGAAGTAGGACTTGGGCTTAAGGTAAGAAGTATACTATATTTCATAAAGGACTGAAACATCGCACTACCATCCAGTAGGAAAAGAGCTCTGTAAGTGGTGTCTTCAGGGCACAATTTATTCCTGATTAACCTCTTTGAATTGTACAACAGCATATCACCCCATACTCAGGGATGTGCCCAGGGGTGCAAGTAAGCTGGTATGCACCGGTAGAGTGTGCCAGCAAGAGCCAGTGTGCCGTATGAGGGAGGACCAGCTTCCCCACGCAGCAATTTAAAGGGTCTGCGGCTCCCAGCAGCGGCTGGAGGCCCGGGCCCTTTACATCGTCCCTGTAGCACTGCTGCCAGAGCCCTGGAGTGGCAGCAGTAAGACTCCGGCAGTGATTTAAAGGGCCCAGGTTTTTGCTGCTGCCCAGGCCCTTTAAATCACTGCAGGTGCCCCACTGCTGCTACCCCAGGGCTCCAGCAGCAGGGCTCCAGGGATGATTTACTCCAGGGCTCCATCGATAATTTAAGGGCCGAGAGCTCTACTACGATAGCAGCGGCTAGGAGCCCCTGGCCCTTTAAATCACCGCCAGAGCCTCCAGCTGCCGCTGCTGCCCACTGGCTCTGGCAGAAGGCTCTGGAGGTGATTTAAAGAGCCCAGAGCTCCCACTGCCACAGCCCTCTGGGGCCCTTTAAATTGCCACCACAGCCCCACTGTTGGAGCCTGGGTAGCCTATGGTAACATCAGTAGCCAGGAGCCCACAGGGCTCCGATGGTGATTTAAAGTGCCGTTATCACAGCAGAGCCCCAGGTCCTTTATATCACCCCCCAGCCCTGGGGCTCCCAGCCACCTCTGAAGCTGGTAGCCCTGGAGGTGATTTAAAGGACTCAGGACTCCCAGCTGCTGCTACAACAGCCTGAGCCCTGGGCCCTTTAAAACTTGATTTAAAGGACCCAGGGATCTAAAGGCCATGCCTCTTCTTGTAGAGGTCACACATCTTCCGGTTGAGACCCTGCCCCCTCCTCAGGGCTCCAGAGTACCGGTACGTTCTTTAAGTTACTTTCACTCTGGATGTGCCTTAAGACCAGTTGTGCAAGTAAGCCGGTACAGCTAGGTGCGCTGTACCATTACACATTTATTGCCAGTATGCTGTACCGGAAAGACATTTTCACCAATGAATTGCAGAGCCCTGCTCGGATACAAATTTATACCTGCAGACATGGATATCCGTGGATAGCAATCAGTATCCACAGGACCACAGGACTCTCCTGGGAAACACAGCAGTGAAAGAGGCAGAACAGGGGGGTGCCACACCCAGGAGCCAGCGCCCCATGCCAGCAGCTCCTCTGGTGCAGCTGTACCACCCCCAGCCCTATTTTCCAGTGGGGCTCTACAGATCCCAGACAGGAGATGCAGCTGTGTGGAAGGACTGGGAGTTGTACAGTTGTGCTGGAAAAACTGCTGGCATGGGCACTGGCTCCCAAGAGGAGCACTCCCATGTTCTGCTCCTTTTGCCACTGCAGTACCCAAGAGAGCGGTTCAGCGAATATCAATTTCTATCTGTGGATATCCGCATCCACAGGTATCCATGCAGGGCTCTAGTCATTGAAGAGAGGGAGGTGGGTTCGAGGGGTCAGTACTGTACTAGTAAGAGTTAAAATCTACTTGCACCACTGCTACAGACACTGTCTAGACCTGAAGAAGCAGGCAAGAAAATATTTTGCTTACTTCTCAGTTATAGCAGGAATACCATACAGTATAAATATATAAACTATTTAATATTGTTGTATGTAAATATGATTTAAGTATTTGCATAGTGATCCACTTTGAAACTCCTGCCCCACAAACTTTTTGTCTTGTTCTGCCCCCTAAGAATATTTACCTTTCTGAAACATAAATTCAATATATTTTCTTTAGATCATTAGATCATATTTTACAGTTTGATTCCACTCTGTTTAAAATTCATACTAACTAAACAGTACAACTATATTTAAGTGTATATGTTTCTGTAGATTTCAGCAGTTTTTTGTTTTTCTCAGAATGAAAAGAAAACTATACTGTACCATGAATGGCAAATGTTAAACCTGTTAAGCTAGAATTGGATACTGGAAAATATAAGCAAACATCAGGGCTAGAATATCAGAAAAGAGATTATAATGTATTTAACAATAAATAATACATCACCAGAAAATCTAAATTTAATTGTCAATCCTGCAGGGTGCTGAGCAACTCCTGGATGTGCTCAGCACAGTCAACTACAAACTGGGGGTTTCTGCTTAGAGTGTGCAGCACTCTGCAGATCAAGCCCTTAGAGATCAAGCCCATCTTTAAACATCAGGCATAATTTGTGACATAAACTCCAATGCTACAAACACAGAAGCTTCGCTTAACTACAAGCAACTATAGAAGTGTCCCTAGTCTTCTTAAAGTTAGTGTCCCTACTCTGCTTCTGTGAGCGTTATCAGGATTAGGACCTGCAGTGCTAGGAATATATGGGAAATGAAAATGAAAACTTTCCCTATATTAATATTAAAATGTTTTCTAATAGCTAATTTTGTGGGTAGAATTATGTGTGTTGCAAAATGTATCTCTAAGTTTCCTAGGCATGAGATGTAAACAACAGGTGCTAAGAATAGAATTTGGGTCATGAAAGTAGAGGACAGAATAAATTGTTTAGGTCTTAACTATCTACTTCCCATGTGTCCAGTCCTTTTGGCTTATTTGTTAAAAAGAGTGTCGTTTGCATTACGCAGGGGAAAACTATTCCCTACAGACACAAGTTTTCTTTTCTATGCTTGGTCCAGGTTAACATGTCCTTCAGGTCAAGCATTTTGTTGAATTTCCATAAAAATCTAAAAAAATACTGATAAGAAAGTATGTCATAGTGTTTCACACCTTGATCTTAAACAAATACAAACTTGTCCAAGGTGGATGTAGAGACTCCAGTTATAATAAAAATGTGGCAGTGGTATTACAGCTTAAATTCAAAGTGCAATTCAGACTGTGAATGGCCTAGAAGAGGCCCAATAGTTATCAATGAATTCTTTATCTCGAATATATAACCTGGATTTCAGAGAGAAATTATATCCAAGCTGTCATGGGAAGCTAATGGTCCTGTTCTATGTACAAATATTGTAAATTATCCTTTCCTGGTGAATATGCAGCTTGCCACTAATTATGAATGGCAGAATTTACTGTTCAAATTAGTTTTTACTGTTTGCTAAAGAGCACCTTTGAAAACAGTTGTCAACTGAGGTATTAAAAGACCTTGTAAATAGGAATTTTTATATAAATTCTACTGTGCAGTATGGTTACCAGCAGCTTAAAAAACCAAGGCAATGTTAGCAGGGGATGGAAAAAATGAGATATTGCACATCAGAGTACAGGAAGACTTCATAGCTCAGGGATTGTTAAATTATACAGTATTTCACCTCCAGAACACTGGTTCAAATCCAGCCCAGGTTGGTAACAAGCAATAGTTAGTTCCATCTGTTGGCTGTTAATAATTGTGGCCTATATGAAAGAAGTCTATGCTTTCTTTATCACACATGTGCATCTAATTCCTAGTGGATGAGTATCCACATCCCTAAACCAAACACTATGACAGCTGTCACTGATTCACAACCTTTTCAGCACTCTTAGTGGAGATCCATAGAAGCTGACCTACATTCTTCTCTCTTTTGGGTCAAGATGAAGGCCATTGACACTGTAAATTTTCACATCCATGGAGGGAGATATCACAATCTGGTTTTTAAAATAGGCCAGAAGGAACCATTGTGATAATCTATTCTAACATCCTGTATAACACAGGCCACAGAACTTCCCCAAAATAATTTCTAGAGTGTATCTTTTAGAAGAATATCCAGTCATGATTTTAAAAATTCTCAGTGATAGAAAACCTGCCACAACCCTTGGTAAATTGTTCCAAATGTTAATTATTTTCACCATTAAAATTTTATGCCTTATTTCCAGTCTAATTTTGTCTAATTTCAACTTCCAGCCATTGGATCATGGTATACCTTTCTCTTATAGAGTGAATAGTCCATGATTAAATATTTGTTCCCCATGTAAATACTTAGAGATTGTAACTATGTCACCTCTTAACTTTCTTTTTTGTTAAGATAAATACAATGAGCTCCTTAAGTCTATCACTATCAGGCATATTTTCAAATTCTTTATTAATTCTCGTGGCCCTTCTCAGAACCCTCTCTAATTTATCAACATCCTTGTTGAACTGTAGAAACCAGACCTGGACACAATATTCCAGCATCAGTCACACCAGTGCCAAATATAGACGTAAAATAACCTCTCCACTCCTACTCCCGATTCACCTGTTTATGCATCCCAGGATCACATTAGCTCTTTTGGCACAAGGTCACACTGGGAACTCATGTTTCACTGACTATCCACAATGCCTCCCAAATCTTTTTCAGTCACTGCTTCTCCTTCCCATAAGATGCATATATTTATAAGATGCGTACATTTATGTTTACCCACCTGCAAAAGCATACAGTTTGCACCCCGTTTACCAAGTGACCCAGATCGCTTTGACTCAGTGATCTGTTCTCTTTATTATTTATCACGCTTTCATTTTGTGTGTCACCTCCAAACTTTATCAGTGATGATTTTATGTTTTCTGCAAAGTCATTTATAAAAATGTTAAATAATGCAAGGCCAAGAACCAATCCCTTTAGGACTCTTTTGGAAATATACTTGCTTGTTGACGATTCCCTGTTTACAGTTACCTTTTGAAACCTATCAGTTAGCCAGTTTTTAATCCATTTAATGTGCGCCATGTTAATCTGCAACCAAAATGTCATGAGGTACCATGCCAAAAGTCTTATAGAAGTCTACTCATATTATATGAACACTATAACCTATATCAACCAAACTTATAGTCTCATTAAAAAATAAAGTTAGTCTGATATGATCTATTTTCCATAAATCCACATCGATTGGCATTAATTACATTATCCTACTTTAATTCTTATTAATCAATTCCCTTATCAGCCACTCCTTTATCTTCCCAGGATCAATGTCAGGTCAACTAGCCTATAATAACCTGGATAATCCCGTTTTAATAATTGGCACATTAGCTCTCTTCAAGTCTTCTGGTTCAAATCTTCAAGTCATCTGTCTAGGTATAGCTCCAATGACTCCCATCTGTGACAGGAGATCTTCACCTCCTGTGGTATAACCACTGTATCACAAGACTGTTTTCCTCTTTCCCTCTTGGAAAGATCTGATTCTCATGAGAACTTTATTGTGCATGGCACCTCAGCCTTCTGCTCTAACGGCAAATCTATCTATCTATCTATCTATTCCATTTGTTTAAATCAGCACCTGTGCTTCTCTCCCTCCAGAGAATACCAGCAAATGTAATGAAAAAAAGTCAATAAAGTTATAAAAGAGATTAATTTAAGCCCGTATATCTTTATTCATGACAGATAATTCAACTCTTCAGCTCACTTGATTAAAAAAACCAAACCTTTAATTTGCCTAGAGAAAGAAATGCACAACCATCTTTTTTTGTACAATCATATGGCACAATTCTGAAGAGTATACTGGATCACATAATGAAACAAGCTATTAACAATAATAGTGCATATGTATGATAAAGAAAGAGCACCCCTCTCTAGAAAACAGGGGGAGGGGAGGAGAGTAAAGTAACCAAGTTGAATGAAAAGGGGTTTTAAGAATTTATGGTTATTATAATCTTCAGATTTCTTAAAACCTGCACACCTTTAACTGAAATTACACTCCTTTAAGCTTCTAAGTTATTACCTTGTAAGCACAGCCCTTAAAACTGTTTAAATGAAGTTCATCACAACACTGACATTTTCTGACATGAGAAATATACTTCTTGTGGTGATAAACTCACTGCTAAGAAATATCAACTGTCATAAAAAATTCCTTAATGATCCTGAAAGGTCAACTATCTTGCTTTTTTATGCAACAATTCTTCTTAGTTCACCATGCTTCTTTTAAAAATGTACATCTGTCAAAGTTTCCCATTGGAGCTTATGTTAACGACAATACCAGATGAAGTAGCTAAAGTATCCTTCATAAAACAAGCCAAAAATGTCCAATCTGGTTAAGATTTTTTTCAAGCCTTTTGAGTGGGAGTTTTATTTATTGTCTGTGTTGTGCGTGCTGTCAGTTTACCTCTACTGCCATCAGATCTTCAGAGTAGAGATCCATTTTATGTTCTAAACCAGGCTGGGCAAACTTTTTGGCCCAGGGCCACATCGGGGTTTAAAATTGTATGGAGGGCCAAGTAGGGAAGGCAGTGCCTCCTCAAACAGTCTGTCCCCTCCCCCTTTCTGGCCCCCTCCCACTTCCTGCCCCCTGACTGCCCCCCTGATTATTCCTGACCCATCCACCCCCCCGCTCCTTGTCCCCTGATTACTCCCTCCAGAGACCCTTGACCCTAATCACCCCCACCAAGACCCCACCACCTATCTAAGCCTCCGCTGCTCCTTGTCCCCTGACCGCCCCCTCCAGAGACCTCCTGCCTCTAATCACCCCCCAGGATTCCACTCCCTATCCACTCCCCTGTTCCCCATCCCATGACTGCCCCCCGAGACCCTCTGGCCCTTATCCAATCCCCTGACCCTTACCACACCACTCAGAACAGCATGTCTGGCCCGGAGCCAGACATGCTGTCGCGAATCCTACACTCCCAGAGCACTGCTCACACGGTGAGCTGAGGCTGGGGAGGCAGGATGGAGGGGAGGCAGGAAGGAGCTAGCCTCTCCAGCCGGGAGCTCGAGGGGCCGGATAGAATTGGCCTGTGGGCTGTAGTCTGTCCACCCCATTCTAAACACTGGGCCTGAGCCAAAGCTCACTGCAGTCACTGGGAATTTTATATTGTCTTCTGCTTTTTTTTTCTTATTCCCAAGCAAACCTCTTGTTCTATTAAATAGCAGCTCTGCCAAGATAGTCAATGCAGAACATACGAGAGACTACATACAGTTTAGATTCACATGACAAATACTTTAGATCCAGTAGCAATATTGTATTCAACTTTATGTTGCTGCTTTTGTTTTAATTTATGTATGTAGAAGTCCCTCCATTCCCATTTTTTAAATGTCAGATTAAAATGGGTCTGGTCTTGACATCTGTTCTGTTCTCTTTCCTAATAGAATGCACATATTAGTTTCAGATTCTTCTGAATAGAAAATTACCTCAGTGCAGCACATTGCAGAGAGGTATGATAAAGAGATGCACATCCAGAATACTTCCTGCAAGGTACAAAAGCCCTTTCTTTAAGGGAATTCTTAAAGTGGAATGACTTAGTAGAGAAAAAAAAAACACTGGGTCATATCATCTATAAACTGACCTCACCAAAGCTCCATTTGTTCAGCCACAGGCTATATGTCAGAGGCCAAGAGGGGCATGATATAGAAGCAGCTTTACATCACCTATGGATTTCCCAAGGCAGGAGGAATCCTCCACTTGCTGTGTATCAAAGCAAAACAATCAGATCAGACCAGTGGATGGAGGGTGTCACTGATTTCACAGTCCTTATCTACATAGGAATTTATTTTTTCTGGAACAACCTAAGGTGTGAATTAAAGGTGATATAGTTGTGTAAATATAACTTCCTATATAAGAGAGCCTATTTTGGTTTAGTTTCTGCACTTCTGAAGGGGTTTAAGCTAAACTAAAAAAAGCCACAGTCTTGGTCTACACTAGGGGGAGGGGTCGACCTAAGATACGCAACTTTAGCTATGTAAATCTGTTTAGTGACTATCACCTCTGTAATTAATAATCAGAGGGGTAGCCGTGTTAGTCTGGAATTGCAGAAGTGACAAAGAGTCCTGTGGCACCTTAAAGACTAACTAAAATTTTTTTAGAGCATAAGCTTTCGTGGGCTAATACCCACTTCGTCGGATGCATGCAGTGGAAGTATCCAGGGGCAGGTATAAATAGGTAGGCAAGAACCAGGAAGTGGGTATTAGCCCACGAAAGCTTATGCTCTAAAAAAATTTTAGTTAGTCTTTAAGGTGCCACAGGACTCTTTGTTACTTCTGTAATTAATGTATTTAATATATATTTAATTTATTCATTTATAAATTGTTCAGGAAAAATAGGCCTGTTATTTATCTCAACCATCCTGTAAACTCAGGCTATGTCTACACTTGGAGCTGAAGTAGACACTTCTGTGCTTGTTCTCAATGAGCCAGCACAATACAAATAATAGTGTAGTTGTGGTAGTGCAGGCAGCAGTGAGTGGTACCATGTGCTAACAGTCCTCTGTACAAGCCCACCAAGATCCTGAGGGTGTATAGTAAGGGCTCACCACTGCCTATTTTAGCCTGGTTACTATTTTTAGCTCAAAGAGAACTAGTGCCAGTATGTCTACTGGAGCTGAGACTCAGACCCCCAACTCCAAGTACAGATGTATCCTTTGGATCATCTTTTTGCTTTGAGAATTTTAGGAGCCACAGTCTCTTTTTTCAATACATTTGTAATTGGAATGGAATCTGTTCCATTAATGCTGTGTCTGGCGGCACAAATGTTAGCTTTCACATCTTCTTTACCCAGAGAGAGCAGTTCTTTTAATAAAAAGGCCTGATATCCGATATTTCACCACAACATGATCTAAAGAAAGTGTGACCCTTACAGCTTTAACTAACATGACATGAAGCTGGAACAAACACACACTTTACATTCTTGGGCCTTCATGAGGGCCATTACCATTTACATTTTAGTTGTACGTATGTCTCAAAGGATATTTATTTATTTATGTAATTATTGTGTTACCTTCAATTCCAGTTTGATCTTGAATATCTAATTTAAGGAGAGATGTCTTGATCATAGGAGACAGTTCTCCCAAAGTCACGTTGAAAACACCAAAACTGCCACTTTCATCAAATACTAATTTAATAGAGAACGATGTTCTCTACTGAGTCTCAGCCACCAAAGTTCTTAGGAACATTTATATTCTTTATGTTTCCTCTAAAATTATTCATTTGGTGTTTCCAATCACAAAAACCCATTTATTTATATTTTCCAAACTCTGGCCAGTGTATTATGTCAACATCTATACTGATTCCTAAAAAGCACAACATTCAGCAGTATCCACTCTTTGGTTGGTTTTGTCGTTGTTGTATATGTTTTATTTTTTGTTTTTATCAAGAGAGGAAATCTGTGACTATTTTTAGAGGGGAAAGACTTATAAAATATATTTGAACATTTCTCATGGGTGTACATACCTTTTTCCCAAGCCACCCTATCTATGAAATCTTTCAGATGAACTTTTATTTCCAAAGTTTTAAAAGTTTCACAACAAAAAATTTCTGGAGAAATCTCTGTACACATATATTAAAATCATAGTAATTTGTAGTCTCTGAGCCATCATTTAGCAGCATCATTATGAGTATCAAAGAAATGAAATATACCTATGGGATCTGGAATTAAAAAACTTTCTATCAGCAGATATAGAAGAGAATTTTTTTTAATATATATATGTATATACACATATATATATATACACATACATACACACACACACACACGTTACGTAGGTTAGCAGATTCACCACCGACCAGCAAATATTTAGAACAGGAAGCAGGCCATAATGTTCACGTTGGTGCTTAACATTAGATACCTCTCCTTAATTAAATATCTTTCTACAATTCACGTATTTAGACAATCTATAGCCTATCTAAAATACATACATATATGGGAACACTGCTCAGAAGTACTCAAGGGCCATAAAATACATTAACCTGTCACATGCCAATGCAAATATCTGCTGCAACCTATGTGCAGAGGAGTGTAGCAGCAGGTTAAAGCAATTCTGAGTTGTTCTGACTTGCTTCCTTTGTATATAGAAAGATAGAGATAGATGATATTGATACACCTACATTGTTTTAGCGGAGAAATAAACTGAATGAGGGATTCAGCCAGGTTTCATTTTGGGTCAACCAATACAACTTTTTTCAAAATTTTGCTTCACCAAAAATGTGTGTTTTGGATTGACTTGAAAAGTGTGTTTTGTGTTTCTTTAATTTGGCAACTGATCTGAAAAATCAGCTCTAACCCAGCTTTGGGAGATGTATATAGAAAAATTCATTAATACTCTTTACAATGCTCTGTGTCAGCAAATTTAGCTCTCCATACTTTATCAGATTCTTTGGAGAATACTGTCACTGAAATGTATGCTAAGTGTCTCCACTCCAGTACATCAATATTAAGTTACTTAGTTTGTGGTACTGCTGCAACATCTGTCTTTTACTTTCCATTCTGCCCATCTAGGAAGAAAAGAATGATATTAATATGGTAATTGGTTAATACAGTGCATGAAGAGTTTTCTATAGTTAATGACTCTTGAATGTTCAAGGAATTTCTTTCAGGCAGTTAAGTTGCTGTTAGAATACTAAGTCATGGATCTTTTACTTTTAAACATCCTTGTTCTGACATGATTTTCAAAGTAAGCTTTCCAAATTTGAAGATGATATTCACTTTGTATCTAGGGATACATCAGCTAGTTGCTAATTTATAATCAGATAGGAAAGAGTACAGGACTAATTATAAATGACAAAACTAGAAAATGCCAAATAAAAGTAAAATGAAAAATAATGCAAAGAAACAGTACAAGTGGAAATAAATTAGAAAAAAGAAAGCTGAGGTACACAGTAAAATGATTTGCATTATATTCTAGAAGAAAAGATCCCCAAAGCCTTCCCAGTGAAGTTCTGCTATGAGCTAGAAGCCCAGTACTATGTTAATCCTTTTTAAAGTCAGTAGCACTTTATGACTACAACAAAATGTTAACTTCTTTCTAAAACTACAATTACACCAAAAAACATTTATTCCAATTTTCTATTTTCTTATCTTTCTAAACAAAACTGACAAATTACTGAAGAAAAATTCCTGAATTCACAGTAACAGAGAAAGATTATTTCTCTACCAGATTATTTTTACCTATATTCCTCCTTCCCTCACCTCCCACTTACATTTAGATTTAAAAAAACCTGCTGCTTAACTTCATTAGTGCTGTGTACTATTTTGTTCCCTCCAAGTTATTTAAATTTTACTAAATGTCACACATTAAAGGGCACCAATGTCTATTAATTAACAGTTTAATTGAAACTGGAAGGAATTATGTAATGGATTTGTGGCCCTAGCTTTTCACAGACATACTGAAAATTAGATGACATACATATAACACAGTCCAAACAGATGTAGCTTTCTGCTCTTTAATGAGTCAATAGATGTATTAATAAAAAAAAATCATACAGGGTAGGGCACTGTCCCTAATCTATAAATGGCAAAAATACCTATTAGTTTCCGTGGCCCCCTGTACCTAGAAGGTGTTCATTACCTAAAGAGGTCTGCAGTCATATCACCTCAAGCTTTTATGCACTCATATGTAAACAAGGTTTAGCTGGACTAAATCTTGAATGAGATTTTAGGGGAGTGATTCTCTGTCTTTTTCAGGTTGGGAACCACTTCTTGTGGTAGAAGTCCTCCCATCCCCTTCTCAGGTCTCCAAATGGCAATCTCACACCTTGTCTGTGGTAACTATAATACTTGTTTAATTGAATAGTAATACAGTATTAAACAGATAAAATACAGTTAATTCTCTCCAGTTGCTTTTATGTAGGGCATTACTTGGAGCTGCACTATTGTAATCTCTTCTGATTACTTGGAAGTTATGGTTTGTCTTGCATGTTTTCTACCATTCTAGTTTAGTGTTTTCAAAAATGCAATCACAATTAAATGTATGTCTAAGACACTCAAAGAAGCATCAGTGCAGAGTTAATAGAAGAGAGAGAAAGACTGTTTGTTTATTTAGTCCAAGGAACCTTTAAAACCCCAAAAGAGTTCTAGATCGGGTTAGCATGAATTATCACTGATCGCAAACTGTTCATAATCATTGTGACAAAAGCAGCTTCACTACCTGTTGAGCCTGACAATCTAGCCAGGTTTCTGTCCATCTTATAGTCCATTCATCCAATTCATATTTCTTTAACTTTCTGTCAAGAATATTGTGGGAGACCATATCAAAAGCTTTGCTAAAGTCAAGGTATACAACGTCCGCTGCTTTCCCCATATCCACAGAACCATTTATTTCATCATAGAAGACAATCAGATTCTTCAAGCATGACTTGCCTTTGGCGAATCCATGTCGACAGTTACTGGTCACCTTCCTCTCCTCTAAGTGCTTCCAAATGGATTCCCTGAGGACCTGCTATATGATTTTTCTGGGGACTGAGGTGAAGCTGTAGTTCCCCGGATTATCCTTCTTCATTTTTTTAAAGATGGGCGCTATATGAGATGAATACCTCCTTTCAGGTTCTCGGAGAAATCCCACCCATCTAAGTAAAAAAGAAAGATACATAATTTCTCTGAGTGTCATAATGCAGCTTTTGGACTAAAGAAATCCAGTGTAAACAAAATTTTCCTGATCATTGCATCACAACATTGGATGAACCCCCAAATGTTCAGAGGTTTAATTCTGATAAACAACTGAATGTTAGATGCTCATCTAAAGCTTAATAAAACCTCTGAACACTTGATATGATAGTGCATTCTCTTTCATAGCCAATCCATGCAAACCTTACAGTCCTGTTCTTTGCATTGAGGCCCACAAACTCTTTCATCTAGGATAACGGGACTTCTCAATATTCTCCACACCTTCCACACTTCCCAATGTCCTTACTAGCTGTGTAACTGCAGATCATAATCTCCAGGGCTTCCAGCCAATAGAGAGTTGTGTGTGCATTAGCTCAGTGTTAAGACATAAATGTAGCACTTTAAGTAGTTAATATTTGTGAAGCATTTTGTTTTGGTTTTAATTTCTAAACACCAATGTGTGTGATAGCTAGGTGCCAATATCCACTTTTTACAGGACTTATAAGGCACCTATATAAAATGCCAAGTGTCTCCACTGCTTCTATTCACCTACCTCAAATTTTCAGCCATCTACACGGATCATGCTTGCTGCTCAGCAGAGACCTGATCTTGCATGATTGAAGTCAATGGGAGTTTAGCCCCAGATGTGCTAGTTGAGCCTCAGACAATGAGCTTGTAGTAAGCTTGCAGTGGTCCAAACGCTATTACCAGTAGCCTGTATGGCACTGCTTCCTACATCTGTGAAAAGATTTAGGGTCTTTCCAAAAATCAGAAAGCAAATTGCTATTTTTTTTTCCAGACTTCAAGTATATGAAGGGAGAGTGGATGATCTTTGGGGCTGAAAGTATGGTTTTGGATTTGTTTTTTTCCTAGTGATCTATTTACATTTTTTCCTAGTGATCTATTTACATTTTTGAGAAAAAGAATTAAACACTCGCTATAAAAAAAAGGGCCAGCCACAGTCTCAATGTTGGTGCTCTCCTGCTTGCAGATGTTGACCCATCTAGCATCAAGAACAGTGAGCAAGATGTATGCAAGAAATAGCTTAACTGGTCAGCCAAAGAGACAAAGGAACACTTCCTTAAGATTCTCCTCTCAGTTAAATCAGTTTAAATCTATAGTAACTCCACTGACATCAATGGAATTCTCATAAACATATGAGAAGAGAATATTACTGATCATATTGAAAAGACACAGTCCTCCCCCAATCCCTGCCTAACAGATGAAAAAGGTCCAGTTGATAAAAAATGTATTATAAAGCCTGGTCATTCAATGAGACAGATTTGTGAAAAGATAAGTTACTGAAATGCCATTAATTGATTTTTAACTATGCTGTTGCAAGTTGACACAATAATAGGAAACTATAAATCAAGCAATTCCCAGATTTAAGAGAAAAATACAGGGTCATTTCGTAATTGGGAACATAGAAAAAAATCTTAATACCAATTTACAGTGCAATATGCCACTAGAGACTCCTGACAATGGGAAAGTGTAAGAGGGGCCATTATTTAGTTAGATTTTAAATGAAGAAGAGAAAATAGAGAATTAAAAGGGGGGAATTACATTTATTATGAAAATGTGACTAGTTTTTGGAAACTAGTAAGGAAGGGGTGTATGTTCATAGCATATGAATGTACAATAGACTCTGGTTTTGCATGCCATCTAGCAATACAACTGGCTGTGGGGATTGGATTCCCAGCATAGATGAAAAAGACTTGCATAATGCAATCAAGGACAAGAAAATAGTATATATGTAACACAATATGAAATAGACAGAACTAGAAACAAGAACTGGAAAGGTAACAGGATGGTATAAAGTGAAAATAAAACCAAATATGGAGGATGTAAATAAATTGTTTTGCCGGTTGAGATAATTAAGCCCCTCCTTCCATGTATATACGAAACAAGAAATTAATATAGGAGACAGTTCATCCTTGGAGAGTTGACAAAAATAGCTTGCACCAGTACAGGTACTAACACCAGTAAAATAAATAAACTCATTATTTCAGTATTCACTGGGGCAGTTGGGGACAATCATCAAAATAGGCAAAGCTCTCCTATGAGGAGACAGAAAAATATTTAACAGAGATGGGTATCATACACAGGTAGGTGTTAAAGAAGCTTTGTGTATGGAAAATGAAGACTACAAGGGAGACAGATGAGAATTCAGAAACATTAAGATGGTAATAAATCTTGACACTATACAGAGGCTTATTCAATTAGATGTTTATAACAACACGAAATAGCCTTGGAAATTCAATCTCCGGTTTGTGTGTAAATCAAGTATGAACATGTAGATCTTATTTTCTAAAAATGTGTCTTGATAGCTTAATGGAAGAACTTGAGAAAGTGTTACAAAATATACAAAAATGAAAGCTATTATTAAAGAAAAGACTTCTCCTGGAGTGTAAAAATATACATACAGGAAATTGACACTGCCTAGTTTCACTTGTTATCTACAATCAACCTTTATGTACATTTATTTAACCAGTGTCTTCTCTGCTTTCACTCGCCTGCCTCAAGTGATCAGTCTCCTCCATGCTATACATTCATCAATTCATTTCCAAACTTCATGAAGATTCACTTCAACATAAAGACAAAGAGATTACAGGACTCCTTCACTTCTGAACTGGGCATAGAAGGTAAGTACACTTCTACCTCGATATAACGCTGTCCTCGGGAACCAAAAAATCATACCATGGTGTAAGTGAAACTGCATTATATCAAGGTAGAGGAGTGTGCAGCCATGCCCTCCGGAGTGCTCCTTTACCTCATATCAGAATTCACCTTATATCAGACCGTGTTTGTCATAAGTGTGAAGTAGCCTAGAATTAGTGTCTACCTGTAAGGGGTTAAGCTAAAGGTAACCTGAGAGGTGGACAACTGACCAATGAGAAATTCCTCAGGAGACAAAGGATTTTAAGTTTCAGTTTCTCTCTGGGTCTCTCTCTGTTCACCTCGGCTACGGGATGAACACAGCTATGTCTTTCACTGTAACTATAAGATTCTATCAAGTACTGTAGTCAGTAAGTTTACCTTCTTTTTATCACTTGGAGGGTTCTCAGTGGTGACTGTTGGCTGGGTGCTTCTTGAGATTGTAAGATTCAGCAGAGATTTCAACAGTGGGAGAAAGTTGCCTCGGGGGAGAGGTTTGGTTTCTGAATCCTTTTGTTGATTATGGTAGATGCTGTTCTATTGATGGTTATAAGGGGTTTATTCCTTTCTTTTATTCTTTTATTAAAATCTTTCTTTTAAGAAGCTGACTGCTTGTTTTTCATTGTGTAAGATTCCTGTTTTGGATCGGGCACGTCTCGCAAGATCAGGCGAGGTTTGTTTGTTTTTTTTTCTCTCAAGCTTCCCAGGGAAGGAAGAAGTTTGGGGGGTTAGTGGAAAGGGAAAGAAGGGTCCCAAACTACTCTAGACCTAGTTTGGTGGTGGCAGCGTACCAGGTCCAGATACAGAGAAATTTGTGTTCTGGGGAAAAACATTTTAACCCAAGCTGGTAAAATAAACTTGGGGGGATTATTTCTTTTTTCATGTGGGTCCCCACATCTGTACCCTAGAGTTCAGAGTGGGGAGGCAATCCTGACAGTGTTATATGAGGTGGAGGTATATATAGAAAGAGAGATCCACTGTAAATATGAGGTAAGTTTTTTAAAGTGATAAAATGGTCTATATCTGGAAATATATCTCAAATTAAAAAACACTGTCCACCAGAGCAAGGACATTATGAGTTAAGGCCCAAACTACATAGAAACACTATATTCAAGTATCCTGTTTTACATAGTGCCTAGAAATTGCCTATTATACACATGTATTTCCAAATATTTCAGGATGTAGGACTGGCTAACTCAAGGGGATGGTAAATGGACTATAAAAGCACCTTTTATCTTTTGCTTATAATTGGTATCAGGATCATGTCCATTAGTAACCAAATGTAAATCCTCAATAGAAGTTTGCCTATGGGTGGGTTTGGAATGATTTTAATGCCAGAAGAAACATTGTATCATTTAGCATGACCTCCTGCATAAAAGGCCAAAGAACTTCACGGTCTTGTGTGCATCAAGACCACAACGTCTGTCTGAGTGACAGCATAACTCTGAGAAAGATATCTAGTCTTGATTTAAATACTTGAAATTATGAAAAAGTCACCAGATGCCTGTGTAAACTTTTCCAGCTTCAATGTTTAAAATCTGCAATTATTTCCCTTCTCAATTTGATTAGCTTCAATTTCTAACCGCTCAATCTTGTTATGTCTTTCTCTTAGATTGAAGAGCTATCTGCTATAAGAAATCTCCACTGCACATAGGTACTAGCAGACTGATCAAGTCACCTCTTAACTAAGTAGATAGAGCTACTTAAGTTTCTTACTGAAATGCAGGTTTTTTCCAAACCTTAATTCGTTCTCGTAGCACTTTTCAGAATCCTTTCTAATTTCCTTTTTTAACTGTGGGCCCCTGAATTGGATGCATATTCCAGCATTGGTCTCACTATAGAGATAATACCATCTCCCTACATGTGTTACTCAATATACCTGTTTGAACATCCCAGGTTCACCCTTTTTAGTTGTAAGTTTACATTTAATTGGTTAAGTGCAATAGCCCCTTAGTCCTTTTCATTTTCATTACATTTCAGGATACAGCCTCTCATCTTGGAAGTCACACATCTACAAAGAATGTAGAACACGCTTACATTTGGTTGTATTAAAACTCGCATTGTTCAAATGAACCCACCTTACTAAGCAATCCTGATCATCCATGTGGACCTGTATTCCTCATTATTTACCTCAGCATCTATCAATTTTTGTAGCATCTACAAACCTCATTACTAATTATTTTATATTTTCTTCTGGATCATTGAAAAAAAATGAATATGATTGGGCCAAGAGCTAGTCCCTGTGGAGCCCCACTAAAAATACCTCCATTGGATAATGATCCCCCAGTTACACTTACTTTTGAAAGTCAGTTCATCAATTTTTAATCAATTTTAAATTAGCTGCATTGATTTTGCATTGATTTTATAAAGTGCATTTTTTTTTGTCATCTCAGGGTCCAATGTGAACATTTCAAACAATTCAAGGTGAGGCAGTGGAAATTAATACAATTTTGACCCTTTACTGTTAAATGTGACTTGTGCACAGGTTCTAGATACTTTATTTCATGAGGGGAAAATGGACTCAGTTTTCCCATATTAGTCAGTGCAAAGCTTTGTGACTATTACTAGAAGAGTTAAATGATGACTGAACATTCCTCTCACCCTTAGGGGGGGCACCTCTAAAACAAGCATATTGATGGAGTAATGTCAAAGAGAGGGAAGATTGCAGAGGGAGGATTGTGCTGCCACTGCTATGGCTGAATCTGTTAGGTGAATAAATAAGAGATTTGAGTCTCCAGGAATGACAATTCAGCCTCTTTCACAAGCACTAACTTCACTTGAAATAAAGGTTAAAAATCAGAAAATGGACTAATGAATTGCAAATGTAATCACACGCACGAAAGCATAAAGGTTACAATCTGAAAGTGAAATTCATCCATCCCTTGACTAAACTGAAAGCTAAGTGTAGGGCATTAAGTGGTCATTGTTGGAATGGAAGCCAGCCTCCCAAACTAAAACACAGTCCCTCCACTTCTGCTAATCCATTCTATTGGCTAGTAGGAAAGTGGTAGTTTCCCTCACTAGTTTGCTAAAGTGATTAGCACTACAGGATCTGTGTTTTCATGGAATCAGTGGTCCCTTCCTTCCACCTACACCAAACCTTCCCATTGTGGGGCTTACGTGGAAGGAAGAGCCATGTACCAATGTACCATGACTGAATTTCACCCTCAGTCAGTGACATGCATCCAAATATAAACAGGTTATATCTTCAATCATTCCCAGAAGTAGAATAAAATAACAAGTAGTGCCATTTGTTTCAAGTAACGACCCTCTATAAACCAGGTTTTTTATTTTTCTCTCACTCTTTCACTCACTGTATCTCTTTGAGTGATTCAAATTGACAGCAGTTCAGCTAAGGATCAAACACTTAAAGCTATACTTTCAAGCATCAAGCATTAGACATGCTTATTAATATTTTCCAGATAATTTCTTTCTTTGCTGCTAAAAAGATGCCCTTGCGAACCAAGTATTTGTGAACGTTCTACATTCAAATAGTTTAGTGCTGTGCCTTCAGCAGCCATCATTCAGTGCATATTTCATGGTCTACAACATATTAAATAAAGCTATGGTTACATTATAGTTCCTAGCAGACACTGTCCACATCGTAATAAACAGCACCATGCAAGAGACTCGTGACTTGCAGAATTGCCCTCTCGATCTTAGAAGTGTTCCTTCCAAGATTGAGTTAGGAGGCTGTGACAGTTTTTACTATTATGTTCACCCTTTTTAGAAGATTATGATAAATTTGGTACAAAATATACCTGGTGAGGAATCATTTGAAAACTCATAATTCTTGATTATTATTGTCTTGGTAAAATATATGTGGCATCATTGTATGTAAAGTTCTGCTATATGACATTGTTGAGACATGGTCCAAGTTTAGAAAAGCAGGCACAAGCCAATTCCTCAGAGACAAAAGGCAAACTGATGCCTCAGTCAGGTGTCAATGAAATCAAATGGACCATCACCTGGGTAAGGGGCCTTTCTTTGGCAGAATAAAAGGGTGTGAATGAGAAATTTAAATCTGGGCAACGAACAGCTGAAGGTTCCTATTTCCACAGACTAGCGGTCTCCTGAACCTCAGCTGGAGATGATTTTCAAAGAAAAAGAGCAATCAGAAAGGAGAACAGGGACCCTCAAATCTCTCTCTCTCTCTCTCCATCTCTACTCACAAAATCAGTACCTGAGGTATAAGGCAATTAACACTAAACTGGGGGAAAAGATCCTATCTGGGAGGAATTCAGCCAGTAAGACTGCTAAACCATGTGGCGAGACTCTTTGCTTTGAATTAACTTAGCTTCTTAAGTGAGGTGTTGGTTGTGTTTTATCTTTTACTATTTTGTAACCAATGCTGACTTTTATGCTTCATTACTTGTCATCACTTAAATTTTTTTCTTTAGTTAAACTTATTTTGCTCAAAACATGTGTTTAAATTGAAATCTTTGGGGGACTGTATTTGAGATAACAAGGTTTGTGCATATCAATTTTTATTAATGAAATGAACTTGATATGAGCTTATATTGTCCAGGAGGGTTCGAGGTTGTAAAAGATGCACATTTCTGGAGGAAAGTCTGGAACTGAGAGTTTGCTGGTATTGACCACGTGTAATTCATGTGTGGCTGGCTATATCACTCATGCAGTAAAACTGGGAATGTTTAACATACTGGAAATTGTGTGTAAGCAGATCAAGAGTGGTTGCTCTCTCAGTGAAACAATATAAGAGTAATCCCTTGTCCGAAGTAGCTCCAGTGGCCATCCACTGGGAGCACTACCTCTAGCCCCTGGGCTAATTAAGTTCCAGTTCTTTGTCATGTGAAGCAGGTAGCGCTAAACAGATAGACAGCAAGCTCCAAGTCTTTGACCTCAGAGGACTGGTGTCCCTTATACCCTTTAAAGGATCCAAAAAACCGAATAGGTAGCCACTTAAAAACAAGTAAAACTCTTTTTCTCTCTCTCTCTCTCATTACTTTTTATTAAGTATTACATCATCAATCATCAGAAATGTAGAGAGATGAACTGCAAGGCCACTGAAACACTACCAAAAGGGGCACATTGATGTTATGGTGTAAGAGTAGAGCCATAGGCACTTTAAAAGGTACTTCACTGCCCTACTGCCTTGTGCCTCATATCCATGTATATGGATTTGGAAATCTCATACTAACAATTCTTCAGTATCCCTGAGGCTCAAAATATGGACATATCCTAAACCTTCAAAAACTACACGCCTCTTTATTTGAATGTAACCTAATTACTACATATAGCTCTTGAACTGAAACCATTAATAATTAATATAAATAAAATTAATAATTCAATGTTTAGGAGAAGTAAACACAAATAAAATCACAATAAAAACAATGAGTAATGACTGGACCATGCTCATTTCCATGCACCATGATATTGGGCTACATTGTGTGTGCAGGTGCTAAGCATTTAAATACTAACTTCTTGTTGAAAACTGAAGGTGACACACAGGTTCAGTAAGAAAAGCTGCTGTCAGTTCTTATAATGGCTTTTCTTATCTGAAATAGTACAGCAGACCAGTATTGTAAAGAAAAATGAATAACATTTTGAATTAAAGTAGCAAGCATTATTAATCATAATAAATGATTAATAAGAATTGCTCTTTTAAATGAATGAGTACACAATATGTTGTGATATATTGTAGAAAGGCAAGAGTAAATAACTATGTTCTCCAATTTATAAGTGTTTCATAAAAAGAGCTACAACATCAACTATTTTATGCAGTATTTTGAAGTCATGTCTAACACTATTACAGGACATACTTATTTTAAAAGGCCATTTCTATTACTAATTTATTCATGGATATTAAATCATGTTAATTGCTGCTGAAGAATATGTAGGTATGTGAAGTCCATGGAGATGCCAACAGTGAACATTTTGAAAGTGGGACAACTGGTTTAGGTGGGATATTATCTTTTATTAATAACATCAGAATGATGGACAAGAAAAGATAGAAGGGATTGTAAACAATTAGGAGAAAACCACA
Organism: Dermatemys mawii; assembly: GCA_007922305.1. Lineage (NCBI taxonomy): Eukaryota > Metazoa > Chordata > Testudines > Dermatemydidae > Dermatemys > Dermatemys mawii. The sequence goes on from ML677326.1 coordinate 76,024,827, forward strand.
CAAAATTTAATCTAAACCACTAGAAATTCAGCTTCACTCAACTTCAGAGTAAAGACTGCTACAACATTGTTGTAGCAATTATTACAAAGGTGACTACCAAAAAGTAAAATTATCGCTAATATCTGAATTGCAGTATGAACATATAGTATTTAAGTGTTACATTTAGGCATAGCCCTACATTGGGAGAGGGCAGAATTGTTCTGTCCTATGGGGACCACTGAGAAACAATCTGCCTACCAGTTCTCGCTGGAAGCATGCCTGCAGCTATACAATTCCTGGTTTTAGAATTATTATTTAACATTTAGATTATGGTAGACCCTAGAAGCTTCAACCAGCTTGTGCCACATCATTCTGGCTGCTGTACAAAGAGAGAAAATGACAGAGTTTACAGTCTAAAAGACAAGGCACAACTGGGAGATGAGGCAAACAAAGAGGGTCAGGGTAAGAGCAGTGGAAAATGGGGTAACAAAAATAGTAGGATGTGCACTACTTTTAGTCAGTCAGAATTCAGAGCTTGCCACCTGCCTAGCCGTTATTAGGTTAAAGTTTACTACATGCATTACAAAAGAGGTGAGTTTTGAGAAGGCAACTGAAGGCTAAGTTAGTGATTTTACACGATATGGCTGGGAACTTTTCTCATGAACAAGGACTACCCCTTGATGGAAGGAAACTGCAAAAGTGCCACTGAGCTGATATTATTGTTGGAGTGGAAGAAAGAGTTGATGTGACTTGCCTATTCCTCTATGCGTAGCTGGGAAGTTTTGCTGGCTGATACCTGTGTGTGCGCACTGTGACCCAATCCCCTCCCTGACCCTATTATAGTTTTCTTCAGAGCAGAAGGGCTGATATTCTGCCTGATCTTTATGCAGCTTCACAGGACCTTTTTAGGTAAATACTGTACCAGTTGCAAACCACCAGTAATGCCTTTTCTTGAACTTCAGTAAAAGCACTAGATCATTACCTCTGCTGATGTAACTTGGCATGACTCAATTTCTTCAATGAACCATGACAATTTATTTTAGCTGGGAATCTGGCCCATTGACTGTAACCCAGTGTGATTTGCCAAACTGTCATAAATGATTCCTGTTTCCTGTTTCTTTTGATCTCAAACTTAAAATTGGTTCAGTTTTATAATTTGTTTCAAAATTTTGAATGTATTTCAAATGTCAATGATTTGCAGGTCAAAAATTTACATTGAGGATGGGAAGGAGAAGGAGACTATTGCAAAATAGGAAAATTTGGGATTTTTTTTTGTTACAAACTGTTTCAGTTCCAGTCGTCACAAATAAGCAGAGATTGCAGGAAGCTTGAACTACATAATACTGCTCCTTCTGACATATGTTCCACCATCAGCAGCTTAGATTCCAGGAGCTGAATGAATCAGGCTCCATGTACTAGTTTTGCTTTGGAGAATAGATATGTACAGGTGATAGAAATATAGTATTTGAGATTAAAGCTATGAGTACACCAAAAGTAAAAATCTGATTTTTTCTCATTTATTTTCATATACATCCTCCCCAGGAAAGAAAAAAAATACATTCTAATAAGTTAAATTATAGCTTCTTGGGCTTAATTTTTCATTTGATAGCAAGAGATAAGTAGATATTTTTTTTAATGTCTTTGTGTAGTGCAATAACTGTAGGCTGCACACAAACCTAAGTGGTTTCAACTCTGAGTCCAAAATTCTTATACTACTTTAATTTTGCTTTATGAGGCTTTGTCACATAGCCAATTCCTTTGTTATATGGCATGTCTACACTGCACACCACTGGCAGTGGTATGTAGGATATGTGTAATTACATGCTGCAGTGAAAGCAGAGTGCAACCATACTGAAGTGTGTAGCTACTGAAGTCTTTCCCCAGAACCACATCCTTTCCCTGAAATGGGAAAATATTCCCGCAGCAGGAAGGCATCAGGACACTATATTGCTAAAAATAGCAGTGCAGACAGGGGAGGCACAGCTTGTGCATACAGAGAACAGTGTAAGGCACATGCCCTAAGTATTCAGGCATGTCTTTCCTCTATTCACCTAAGCAGTCCCTCACTGACTACATTTCTATTTATACCTAGAAAGGTGTGCAGTTTATGCACTCTACAAGCTGCCATAAAGAGTGTGCAGTGTATGGAGAATAACAGAAGAAGATTTTAATAATCAGACTACTTTTGAGTATTTTATGAGAGGCTTTCATTGTAACATATAGAGAATTGTGGGGAAAGGAATTTCAGTGAAAATGGAAGATATGGTATCCTGTACATTTCATTTTGCTGATAAAAAAAATCCTAAGGATGCAAGGCAAATTATTCTTATTCAGATAGTAAACCTTTACTCTGACATAATGAGCAGTTATACAAACAAGTATTCTTCCTAATTCAATAGGACTAGACATTTGACAAGGACTTTCCCCATCCAGTTTCAATTTTTTTCTGAAATCAACTTGCCACTAAATGAGTTCATTCTTTATATTGCACTTACAGCTCCTCTGACTGCAAGCTAGAGCAGATCAAAACTTGATTTCGGTTCAATAGAAAAGTCAACATTTTGAAATTTGTTGTTGTTCTGAAGAAGAATGAAAATTGTAAGTTTCCCATCAAATGAATTTTCTGAATATTTTTTTTTTTAGGTCAGTTGAAAAATTTAGATTTAATTTATTCTTTTATACATATTTATATAATATATTTCTTCAATGTTTTTAAATTATAGTGTACCAAAATAATGGGTGAATTGGTATTCTAACTCATAATTGGTATCACAATAGCTAGTCTAACTGGTCATTGGTAACTGATATTCTGTTGGCTGGGAGAAAGGATTTAATCTAAAGAATGTGAGTGATCATTAGGAATCATTTAAAAACCATTTAAAAAGGCACAATACCACAACTGAGAAAGGCTGATTAAAAAAACAACCTGGCTCAGAGGAGATGCGAGGATCGCCATAAAAATGAATATGTAACATAGGGAGGAAATAGAAAGTTGATAGTGCTGAATATAAATCAGAAGTTAGAAATTATAGAAAATTGATGAGGGAAGCCAAGGGACATAAGGGGAAATATATGGTCAGTGGAGTTAGGGATAATAAGGATTGGAGGAAAGAACCCTGACAATGGTATTGGTCCGTTAGAAGTGAAAATGGTAGAATTTTGAATAATAATGCAAAAAAAATGCAGAAATATTCAATAAATATTTCTGTTCTGTATTGGGGGGAATATGGATGAAGAATTCTCATTTTTTGGTGAAGACAACACACTTTCCATTCCACTAGCATCTCTGGATGATGTTAAAGAGAAGCTACTAAATTTGAATATTTTTAAGTCAGCAGGTCAAGATAAATTGTATCTAAGAGCTCAAAAGATCTGACTTAAGAGCTCGACAGACCCTGAAGAATTTCTGTATGTCTTGGAGTGCTGGGGAAGTTCCAATGTTGTATCAGTGTTAGAAAGTATAAATGAGATGACCCAACTAATTAGACACCTGTCAGCCTGACATTGATCTCAGATAAGACAATGGAGTGGATGATAAGAGACTCAAAGAATTTGAGGAGGGTAATGCAATTTATGCCAGTCATTATGAGTTTATGTAAAATAGATGCTATCAAAATAATATTTTTAAAAATGAAATTACAAGTTTGGTTGATAATAGTGATAGTGTTGATGTAACAGACTTCTGTAAGGCATTTGACTTGGTACCTCACATTTTGATTAAAAAAACTAGAACCATATAAAATTAATATGGCATTCATTAAATCAACTAAAAACTAGCTAACTGATAAGTCTCAAAATGCAACTGTAATCGGGGAGTTGTCATCCATTGGGCATGTTTCTAGTGGGGATCGGTTGTTGGCTCTATGCTATTTAGCATCTTTGTTAATAACCTGGAAGAAAACCGAAAATCATCACTGATGATAATTATTCTGTTATTGCTGATATTAGTGGGAGATTCGTCTAAGGTTCAAAGGGAGTATTTGTATATAATAGTCCCTAGTATTTCCGAAGAATTGGTAATGTTCCTGTACTTTTTACTCTGGCAAAACTCACATTGACTTCCATAAATAAGAAAGACTATGGAAGACTATAAATGGGAAGATTTCATGTGTATGAAGAAATGGTTTTAAACATTATTACCTGTTGTTTGATAAACATTTCTGAAGCTGACATTATGGTGTGCAAGACAACAGGAGTTTTGACTGAATAAGAATTTCAGGGATCTTTTGCTCTCAATCCATCAGAAAACTCTCATTGTCAGAAGTGGGAGTTGTGTGTGTTAGACCAGTTGCAGAATATGATCTACTGAGCTTAAAGAAACCATTAACCTTTCTCAGTGTTCTGCAGAATATCAAAATACAGTAGACTCTTGATTGTCCAGGATGATAGGGAAAAATTAATTCTGGTTAATAAAATCCTGGATAATCACCATCCATAGGAAATATGGGGAGGTGAGGTTAGTTCACCAGCCACCCTGCACAGGGGGAGAGGGTGTTGGTTCACTGGCTGCCCTGTGCCCTGGTGGGTTGGTTGTTTGGTTTTTTTTGAGCTTGGGGCAGCAACAAAGCCAGAGCCGGCCCTGCAAGTTACACGTATTTTTTTTTTTTGACATCCTGGTTAATCCACTTTCTGGTTAACCAAATCCTGGATAATTGAGAGTCTACTGTATACTGATCAGCAATACCTCTGATTAAGAATACTAAGAATGTGGCATCATGACATGCTGATAAAAAAAAAGTGTGCTTTGCTGATTAAAAAAACCCCATTCTAATGCAAAAGGGCATACTATTTTTTGTAGGCTGCACTTTAATGTGAGTTTCAGAAGTTTTTATGAAACAATGTATCACACAGTTTAAAACCAATTCTTCATGCATATGTAAATCTGCCTTATTTATCGTCTTTGAAGTGAACCCTAAGGGAATATTCTCATATGCACCTCTAATGTCGATTATTTTATCAGCCACAGGAGCAAAAAGTGCTTTATCACAAAGACAGCAATTAATAAAAAAACAAAAAGCCCTTCACTTTTATGTCTGATGTTGAAAGAAACTCAGTTACAAAATAATTAATGTAGCTTCTGTAATTCACTTTGTGAGTATACACTCCCTGATGTTTTCTAAAGAAGATGTCTATTACGATTACAAAGAAAATATGTATTTTGTTTTTTCTTCTACTTAATATTGTATGCATATTATTATCCTTTTCCATACAATCCACAGCTGCACAATGACATTTGAGGAAATACATGGAGACCATAGTTTAACAAGGACAATAGTGATTCAAATACTGCTGGCATGAAGCAAGTAATATCTTTTTTTAAAGGCTGTTTTAACACTGTGCACATTGTTCAAGGTTCTCTAGATATTATAATATATAAATACAAAATTTGAATCTGCGTAATACTTTACTTTAGAGAGGATGAATTTAATCTGGGGAAATTTAAAAGCTTCTGAGAGGTAAAATCAGTTTGTACTTTTACTTACTATAGCCAAGATTTTTTTTAAATGGGTACCCAAAGCTGGGCTCCTAAAACCCATAATTAGGCAAACTTAAATAAATGATTTTCAAAGATTCTGAGCACAGAGGAGTTCTGGCTGAAATCAATGTCAGCTGAAGGGTGTTCAGCTCTTTGGAAAAATCAGAAAACAAGCTAAATTCAAAATGTATATGAACGTAATTGAGCTAATTCAAACCCTAGCAATACTTTAAGGGAGTACTGTATCATTCCAGTTGGGCAGGCTCAGAGGAAAGGGGAGACATATACCCAGAGTCTTTAGCATTTCAGCCCAAGGAAACATGAAGGACTCACAAAGATCCTGTCCAGGCCTGACTACTGAAACAGTTCAAGGCATTCCACTTTGAATGTTGGAAACCAAAACTCACCTGGTTTTAAGAATAAAGTTGTTGGTAGCTGTGGTGGTAGCTCCCTCTTTTTTTCACAACATCATGTTATTATTAAATATTTACACTGCATCAGCACCTAAAGACCAACCAGGTTGGAATCGATTGTGCTAGGTACTCAAATATATAGGTTGTTGCAGTTCCACTCCCAAAGAGCTTGCAGTCCAAAACCTTAGATCATGGTTGTTCATATTTACACTTCTGTTTTACCTTGGGTTGTTCAGTCAGGCTTGCTGGGATTGCCAGAACTGCAAAACATTTTCAAAACTGTTCCTTCTAGAAATCACACTGGGATAGGAAACAAGTGACCATGTGACCCAGTGATATGTGTTAGAGGGAGCCAGCCCCACATACTACCACTTCACTTCTTAGGGTATGTCTACACTGTGAAATTAGATTGATTTTATAGAAGTTCAATTTTTAGAAGCTATTTTATACGATCGAGTGTGTGTGTCCCCACTAAGCATATTAAGTTGGCGGACTGCATCCTCAATATGGTGACTAGTATCAACTCATGTAGAGGTGCACTGTGGGTTGCTATCCCACAGTTCCCGCAGTCTCTGCTGCCCATTGGAATTCTGGGTTAAACTCCCAATATCTCATGGTGGCAAAAACATTGTCATGGGTGGTTTAGGGTACATGTTGTCAGTCTCCCCTCTGTTCCTCCCTCCCTCTGTGAAAGCAATGGCAGACAATAATTTTGCACCTTTTTTTCCTGGGTTATCTGTGCAGATGCCATAGCACTGCAAGCCTGGTCCCCGCTCAGCTTACCCTGCTGTTGTGAGCATTGTAAATACCTCATGCGTTATCCTGCAGTATGTGCAGCACCTGGCTAGGAAATACCATCAGAAAGACGATCGTCAGGAGGACATGATGGACACAGACTTCCCTGAAAGCACATGATTTGGCAATTGTGACATCATGGAGGCAATGGGGCAGGTTCATACAGTGGAACGCTGATTCTGGGCCCAGAAAACAAGTACAGACTGGTGGGATAGTGTTACAGGTATGGGATGATTCTCCATGGCTGTGAAACTTTTGCATGTGTAAGATCACTTTCATGGAACTTTGTGAGTTGCTTTCCCTTGCCCTGAAGTGCAAGAATACCAAGATGAGAGCAGCTCTGACAGTTGAGAAGCAAGTGGTGATAGCCTGTGGAAGTCTGCAACGCCTGTGTGTTTACTGGTCAGTCAGGAAACAGTTTGGAGTGGACAAATCTACTATGGCGGCTGCTGTGATCCAAGTCGCCAACGCAATCACTAACCTTTTGCTATCAAGGATAGTGACTCTGGGAAATGTGCAGGTCATAATGGATGGCTTTGCTGCAATGGGGTTCCCTAACTGTGATACGGTGATAGGCAGAATGCATATCCTTATCTTGGCACCGGACCACCTTGGCAACCAGTATGTAAACCACAAGGGGTACTTCTCAATGGTGCTGCAAGCACTGGTGGATCACAAGGGATATTTCATCCACATCAACATTGGATGGCCTGGAAAGGTGCATGACGCTCTCATCTTCAGAAACTCTAGGCTGTTTGAACAGCTGCAGGAAGGGACTTACTTCCCAGACCAGAAAATTACTTTTGCGGATGTTGAAATGCCAATACTTATCCTTGGAGACCCAGGCTACTTCTTGCTCCACTGGCTCATGAAGCCGTACACAGGCGACCTGGACACTAGTAAGGAGCAGTTTAACTATAGGCTGAACAAGTGCAGACTGGTGGTAGAGTTTGCTTTTGGATGTTTAAAATCTCACTGGTGCTGTTTGCTGACTAGGTTAGACCTCAATGAAACCAATATTCCTATTGTTACTGCTGCTTGCTGTGTTCTCCATAATATCTGAGAGAGTAAGATGGGGATATTTATGTGGGGTAGGAGGTTGAGGCAAATCGCCTGGTGGCCAGTTTTGTGCAGCCAGACACCAGGGCAATTACAAGAGCATAGCTAGATGTGCTGTGCATCAGAGAAGGTTGAAAACTAGTTTGATGGCTGGCCAGGTTATGGTGCGACAATTGTGTGTTACTCCTTGATGTAAACCCACCCCCTTTGTCGATTTTAATTCCATGTAATCTAACCAGCCTCTCCCCTTCGATCACAGCTGGTGAAGGAAATAAAGTCACTATTGTTTTGAAACCATGCATTCTTTATTAATTGATTTTAAAAAAGGAAGATAACTGACAAGGTAACCCGGATGGGGTAGGGAAGAAAACATTAAACACAATTGCTTTTAAACCCTGTACTGTATTTACAAAGGTGTACTCACCAGAGGTGCCTTCTCTGGCTTCAGAGTCTAGGAACCTGCCTTGGGAGGGAATTGGCTCCAGGGTGATGAAAAGTTCCTAGTTGCCAAGGAGAACAAATTCACTGCTTGCTTGCTGTGTATTCTCTTCCTCCTCCGACACATAATCCTCCTCCCTGTTGCATGAGACTCCCCTCTTGCAGATGTCCACGAACATCAGAGGGGTAGTGGTAGGGACCCCCACTTCTTGAATTCCATGCAGCTGATCATAGTAGCGCATACATGACCTAGAACAACCATTTGCCTCCTTTGTTTTATGGTAGGCTTGCCTAAGGTCCTTAATTTTCACGCGACACTGCTGTGTGTCCCTATTGTAGCCTCTGTCCAAAATGCCCTGGACAATTTTGGCATATATATTGACATTTCTTCCTTTTGAACGGAGTTCTGCCTCCATAGATTCTTCCCCCCATACAGAAATCAGATCCAGTGTCTACCATCCTGGAGCTCGTTTGTGATTCTGGGACTGCATGGTCACCTGTGCTGCTGAGCTCACCACATTGACCAAACAGGAAACGAAATTCAAAAGTTCCTGAGGCTTTTCCTGTGTACCTGGCTAATGCAACCTAGTTGAAAGTGCTGTGCAGAACTATCACATTGGAGCACTCTGGAGTAATTCCCAGAGGCCAATATCACTGAATTGTGTCTACACTACCCCAAATTCGACCCAGCAAGGTCGATTTTAGTGCTATTTTCCTCCCCGAGGAAGAGTGCAGCAGTTGATTTTAAGAGCCCTTTAAGTGGACAGAATGAGATTGGGTGTATAGACACATTGAGTATAAAATCAACCTAATGAAGCTGTTGGGATTTTTGTGGTTCCCCATAAGTCAGAGGCCAGGCAGAATCAAGGGTTTTTGATATTTTATTCAATTCAATTTGATTCAATACAATGTGCACAGGGAGGGAGAGCCCCTGCTAACTAGAAGTAGCCAGAGTCTCTCCAATCAGAAGCTCCTCCCCTTCACTCCACATGATGAGCTCACTCCCCCTCCCCCTGCGTGGTGAATGATTCCAGAATGTTCCAGAATGTTCCTAAGGTGGTGAGCCACAGCATGTCTCTCTATACAAATATATCTGCAAATAACATTTTCTTTAAACTGAACACAAACATACCCTTCAAAGCTAAATTTGATCTAACCTCATAGTGTAGACAAGGGCTTAGCAAATGAAGGGAGGCTCCTGTTGCATTCCTCAATCGTAATGAATTGCTTCCTCTTCTTGACTCTCGTTCCTTATACCTTGGTATTCAGAAGAGGAAGAAGAGGCACACCCTGACTCTCCGATCATCTTTTAATATTTCTGTTTTAAACACACAGACCTTAGACCAGAGCTGCTTGTTATACCATTGCATCCTGATCAGGGAATTTACTCTCTTAGGCAGCACAGCTCCAACTAGAGGGAGGGACAATCCATAGAATTGGGCATTGGAGTGCAAGAGAATGGAACATCATTTGCGGTACTTCTCCACTCTTCAGCAACTTTGGCTCTTGCCACTGCAAAGCTGATCTGTTCTGGTAGCAGGTGTAGGCTGACCTTCCTCCTTGAGTGCTGTGGTATGGCCTGCTTTCTTTATGGTGCTTTGAAAGCCACTAATATATTCTCTCTCTCCCTTTCTCTGTCACCCCCCAAAATTTTAATTTAAAATTCAAATTTGAAGTAGAGAGCACTCACTACTAATCTACTCATATTCAAGCTAGATAAACCCTGCTCTCCAAACCAGCATGTCTTTTGCTGATTTACAAATACGCTTGCAAGGCTGGTGAAGTTAATTAAAGTTAATGGAGAATTTTAAAGTGAAAAAGAAAAAAAATAGGGCAGTAAGAAAAATTAATTAAAAAATGATCTATCAGCTGAAAGCAGCAGAAGGGTCTGAGTTCTCACAGGGGATACAAATAACTGCCATTTTATAATATAATTTCTTCCAGACAGTACAGTACAACAGGCTCATCAGCTGTGCCTGTGTAATATCTGAAGACTGATTGAGTTTAAGTTACCAACTAGGGATTTCCACATTCATTACCTTCAAAATATCTACTGAGGCTCAAAGCACTGTATGTTTTTTTTAAAAACTCTCCTCATCTTCTGCATCTATTAGAGAGGAAGGATGGATACAGCACTTGGAGTTAGGAAATCTCAATCCTGTTCCTGTCTTTGTTATTCACTTCATCTGTGATCTAGAGCAAATCACCAGTCCTCTCTGTGCCTTATTTACCCATCTATATAATGGGGATATTTCCCACACAGAGCTCTGAATAATAAATCATTCATATATTTAAAGTGTTTTGTGGTCCCCAGAAGTAAGGTACTACAGACATTTAAAGTCTTATCATCATGTTATTGTAGTTTGTCCTGTTACAGAAAAATAAATGCAAATAATTACTCTGTATCTAATGTAAACATAGAAAGAAACTGCAAAACACTAATGATGAATTTGCAGAATTTCATTTCTTAACTTTTTTTTTCAATTTATAACTGTATGTTAAGTAACTGGTGACTTTTGTACAAAAAATTGAATGAGATACTACAGCTGAAATTCTGAAGTATAGGACTGGGAATCAGTAAATCTGCAATTTATCACAAACTATACCGTCAATTTCCTCTAAACCTTGGACAAATCACTTAATTTCATTGTGCCTCAGTTCAACCATCTGTATAAAGGAAAGTAATACTTATCTTGCATAAGTGATATGAGGCCCAATTTATTAATATGCTTTGAGAGCATGTTCAATGTACTATTATACTAAAACCAACGGCAGGACTGGCTCTTGCTTTTTTGCCACCCCAGAACCAGCAGTGAAGCAAAAAAAAAAAAAAAAAAGAAAACCCAGAGTGCAGGGAGGCCGGAAGGGCGAACCAAAGGTGAAAGTAGGCCGGTACGCTCCGGTACAGTGGCTGGAGCCCCAGGTCTTTTAAATTGCCACCAGAGCCCTGCTGCTGCAGCTCTCGGGTAGCGGCTGTGGGGCTCTGGGGGCTATTTAAAGGGCCCAGGGCTCCCACTGCATCTACCTTTCCGGCCCTTAAATTGCTTCCGGAGCCCCACTGCCGCTCGACTCTGGTGGTTATTTAAAGGGCCTGGGGCAATAGAGGCAGGGGAGCCCTGGGAGCCCCTGCCTGCCACTGCTACCCTGAGCACTTACCCTATGGGGGAAGGAGTAGGGGTACTTACCCTACAGGGCAGGCTGGGGCTGGCTCTGACCCCTTAAGTCCCACCCCTCCCTCCCAGGGCCTGCCCCTTTCAGGGGCGGAGCCGGCCCCAGACCTGTACTGGTAAGTCATTAGACTTACTTTCACTCCTGACCAGGGTGCAGGGCAGTCGGATCGGTGAACCAAACAAAACAAAACAAAAAATAAGGGCGGCCATGCCGCCTTAGGATTGGATGGAATGCTGCCCCTTAGAATCTGCTGCCCCAAGCACGAGCTTGCTTGTCTGGTGCCTGGAGCTGGCCCTGACCATAGATTCGCACAATCCTATTATGGAAATTTACCTGTAATTAACTAACTTTGGATAGGACCTACAGCTACTAAGCATCTCTAAAAATAAAACCAAGTCTATTTAAGAGCCTAATATGGATTTACATAATGGGGATTTAGAAACCTCACTTTAGGGACCCAGTTTTCAAAAATGGGCCCATTTTTAAATATATATATATATTCTTTATTTAATTGACATGAACAATGAAATCTAAGAAACAGTGATGCTGAGAATGGCTCTAGTTAACTTCTGCTGAATATTATTTGCTAGTGAATACTGCTTAAATTCCATTTCAGATCATAGCTTACAGATTTTTTATTTCCCTCTATTATTAGTTAACAGAGTGCATGGGGAAACTGATATGTCAAAATGTTCTAGAAAGGGAGCAAACTTTTTAAAAACACAGTTTGTGACTATCCCTCACACAGTCACAAAGAAAGATTTAAGGAGAGTGTCACGCATACTGAAGATTTATACTCCCTGGGCGAAACTCATCCCTAGTGTAAATCATGGATGAACTTTGCTCCCTATCTCCACCATGTCAAGGGACTAAGAGGCACAATGCAATCATTTTCTCTTTCACCAAAAAGAGAAATATCTTCTCCTAGAACACTCAGCCAGTGTGCCCCTTGAGTTTCTCCTCTTCTCTCTTTCCACTCTATTATCTTCCTGAATTAAAAGTAGCTCTTTGTGGAGATTCATGGACAGATATGGCTTGAGATCGCACAGAAAATCAGTGGGTCAGGCATCATTATAAGCCAAGAACTTTTCAATTCCAATCTTTTGCTGCTAGCCCATCATCACGTTGACTCAAAACTATTTAAGATAGATTCTATGTATAATTAAGATTTCTAACAGTTTTAGCATAGATGTTCATTCTCTCGCTTTTTAACTTTTTTTTCCTTTTTTTTTTTTTTTTGTGGATTTCACTATGTTTTCTATAGGCATTTTGTTTACAGAAGTTGTTCCCACATTCAAAGTGAATTAGTTAACATAAGTTGATGACTAATTATGGGAAGTTTTTGTAGTATTTCCCTACTCTAAAGAAACAAAATCTTCAACACTGACCTGATTATTATAAGAAGGTTCAGAGAAATTATTGTTATAAAAAGTGAAATTCTGTAATTTGGAGAACAGAATCTCACATTCACAACACTGAACAGAAAAATCACATCAATAAATCACACTGAATATCTATGAAAAATAATGCCAGCCAAATTTTTGATGCATACTAAGAAAAGCATGGATGATTTCAGGTCACTTTTTTTTCAGTTTCTATTTGCAATGTCAATGAGCATCATTCGCACGTGTCTCTGGGCACACGGATGTAATTTACTGAAAATAAATATACAACACGTAGTTGATAATCATCACATAAATATGAAGAGATTCAATTCTGTGTTTTATATGTCAGCACAAAAATACCCTATAGTTTGCCTTTTCAGGCAAAATCACAGATGGGCTACGTACCATGATCTGGGGATAAACAAAATTGAACAAACAGGGGAGTAATGCCAGAAGTGAAAATCCTATGTGGAAAACATGCTGAAATAGAATCACTCCAATACTAACCTGTCCTTCTTCGCCAGTGTCCTCAGTCAGGTGAATACAACATCCTGGTAAACATTATCAAAGATTGAAGGAATGACTATAGATATTCTGTACTTTGTCCATCACTAGGAAAGGAGCTTTTGATTCTAATGATTTTTTTTATATGTAGTTATATAGTTATTTTTCCTCCTGAACTAGGAACAGTCTTCCTTTAAATTCAAAAGCTGATGTTTTTTTCTGAGCAATTTGTGTATCAGATAGAGAGATTTTCCCACCTAATAGCAATCTTTCAGCAGTATGAAAAATCTCAAGTGAGAACACTTGAAGTGGAGTAGGAATATCCAGATCTCTTCAATGGGAAAGATAGATTCTGAAGATTTAGAATTAGGGCTCAGCTCAGGTACAAAAGTTATGGATAGTGACCTAAGGATTTGGCAGCCATATTAACTTTAGTCAGTGATGTTTTGAATACTCTGAGGGACTTTGGCAAGATCTAAGGAACAAGCTTTCTGCCAGCAGGGCTGACACAAAGTTATTGAAACTACTAGAGGACATATCTCCCAGGGCATTCCTTTCATAACAAGAAACTATTTTTCTTAGTATAATGAAATGTCAGTATTGAAAACAAACAAAATGTAATGGATTTCTGTATGCATGTATGGTGCTAACTTACAAACAAGTCTCATTTACCATGTCCTCAACTTCCATTCACCATATCCACAGTCTCAGCATCCAAGAAAGGCTGTTTTCTCTAATCACATTTATTCTGGAGCATCACTGTTTTCAGTCTCCATTTTCTCACCCTTATCCTTCTACTTTCCAGCTTCTTCAACCTAGCTTCTTTCATCCCACTCTTCAAAGCTTGCTATTCTGAAACTGGAAAGAGAAGTCTCTGTTGTGCAGTATGAAGCACATTTCTTCTTTCTGATGTTGCTTGGATTTCTTCCTCAACACATCTTACCCCTGAAAAGTTAGATACTGAGTTCAAAAAAGAAAGTTGGATCATCCACACAACTGCGCAGTGCACTACTTCAAGGTTGGCCCAGCTTTCTCGTTTGCTCTCTTTATTATTTATTTATCCTTTGCCATTTTTCCAGTATCTTCTCTTCAACACATACAGTCTTCTAGGTGATCCAGCCTCTTTGCTATCTCCTAATTCCTACATTTTTTTTTCTGTGCAAGCAGCCAGTGCTGTCTGTGACTGGTAAGACACGGTATCAGTCATGATCACTTTTGTCCATCTTTGTTTCATCTATTTTACACTTTCTTTCTCTTGATCTGAAATAAAATATAATTCTCCACACTAATAATCCCAGGGTCATTTATCTAAACCACACACAATAATGTGTCTAGTTTATATTTTTCATAGTTTGTGATAAATAAAAATAGCATTAGTCATCACTGCAGACCAATGACATGCAAAAGTTTAACCAATATTGCTTAGAAGAGGTAAAGTAAAAGTAAAAAATATGTTTATATAGAATTTCATGTTTCAGCCAAAACTAGATTTGAGATCCAAATGATAAGTCCCAGAGGAGGATTTTATTATGGAGAAGTTGATATGTTTAATGTCACCATAATAGAATGGGAAGAGAGATTATCAATGAGAAATGAATTTTTTCAGACATCCATAGCAACACTTAATTCATCTGCCACTAAGAATTAATCAATTTCAAGTCCTAGTACTGTATTTATTTTAGTTAGTAAAGTTGCAGTATTTTGATCAGAGAGGCAAAGAGAGGCAAATTAAATTAACTCTATGTCTGCTGCTGTTAGGAAGATATTCTTGTGGTATTTTTACTTTAAGTAAAAATATTGAATACCAGTATTCATGTTTATTTAAAAGCATGAATATTGGGGTTTAGTTGAAAAAATATTATGTTTATACAAAAGGAAAGATCATCAGAAATATTAATCAGTTAACTAGATTTACGTGTGTATTTGTTAAGGAAGACTAAAACATTGTGACTTAATTTTTTGTTGTTATAGTCTTGATGTACTGATAGTGCTCTGATTCCAGTTGAGGTGCCCTTAGTTTCAGGTTCATGAGAACCTAAAACTCCAATGTGGGATTCACAGGGGGGACTTAGTTAATTAATTGCCAATTTTAGGCAACTGAGACAAAAATGTAGATTCTCCACCTCAGCTGCCACGTAATCTCGTAGGTTCTTAAACTGGGGGTCAGGACCCCTCAGGGGGTCATGAGGTTATTATACGGGGGGTCGCGAGCTTTCAACCTCCACTCCAACCCACTTCCGCTTTGCATCCAGCATTTATAAAGGTGTTAAAAATATTTAAAAGTGTTTTTAATTTATAAGGCAGGTCACACTCCAAGGCTTGCTATGTGAAAGGGGTCACCAGTAAAAAAGTTTGAGAGCCACTTCTGTAGGTGTCTACTCGCATATAAACCCCAACTGGATTTACCAAGTGTTCCCACACTTCTCTCTCCTGCAGGGCCCAATCCAGAATACATGCACAGACACTGCTTAGACCATGCCTATCGGATCATGCCCAATGCAAAACAAGGAAAGGGCAATGATGTTAGTAGTTTCCTCCACATCCAATAGCACAGTGGAGAGAGCACTGGGATGTAGGCATCCTGGTTTCAAAGCCCAGCTTTGCCTGAGAGATGTAGGAACTTGATCCCAGGTTATAGAATCTGCCTTTGGTCCAAAAGGCAAGTGAGAGAGATGCCCCATAGTTCAGTAGTTAGGCCACTCTCCTAAGAGGTAGCAGACCTGTGTTCAAGCCCTTGCTTCTCTCAGGGAGGGTGAGGGGTCTAATAAGAGGTGGCAGGGGTAGCCACCATCTGTTTATTTTCCCTTGAAAAAGAGTTGACCTGGCTTACATGCCAACTCCAGGGGTCCTGGTTATGAATCCTGAGTGGATGGAGATGTCTCCCTCCAGCCCTGGTTAGCACCTAACTCCCTTTTAGGGTCAGGGCTTAGGCCATAGTCCTCTTCTCAGCATTTCCTAATGGCAACCCTAGGCAAATCCCCATTCAGCATGTTGACTTCTATGAACACCTTTTTAGGCCCCTAATTCTCACCATGTATTGTATAGGGAAATCTAGGTTGTGTGGGGAAGAGGGAGATCCATGGCTGTCATCGTTCAGATATTAGAATAATAGAATCTCAGGGTTGGAAGGGACCTCAGGAGGTCATTTAGTTCAACCCCTGCTCAAAGCAGGAACAAACCCCAACTAAATCATCCCAGCCAGGGCTTTGTCAAGCCTGACCTTAAAAACCTCTAAGGAAGGAGATTCCACCATCTCCGTAGGTAATGCATTCCAGTGCTTCACCACTCTCCTAGTGACTTTTTTTTTCCAAATATCCAACCTAAACGTCACCCACTGCAACTTGAGACCATTACTCCTTGTTCTGTCTTCTGCTACCACTGAGAACAATCTAGATCCATCCTCCTTAGAACCCCGTCAGATAGTTGAAAGCAGCTATCAAATCCCCTCTCATTATTCTCTTCTGCAGACTAAACAATTCTAGTTCCCTCAGCCTCTCCTCATAAGTCATGTGCTCCAGCTCCATCTTTCGGCCCAATCCTTTAATTTTTCTAGGTCCTTCTGTATCCTATCCCTACCCGCTGGAGGGTAGGGATAGGATACAGAACACTCCTCTCAGTTTAGTGTCATCTGCAAACTTGCTGAGGGTGCAGTCCATGCCATTATCTAGATCATTAGTGATTAATCTTCTGATGATCTTAATAAGTCTTTCAGAGTTGCAAACTGCTTTAAAGAGGTTTGGTCTCTAAGAGATTAGTTTTTGTTTCATAACTCCACAGCAGACAAGTTTCATCTAGGCTCCAGTTTCAATACTAATTGTCCTCAGGGAGCAACATGTGATTTGCTCATTTTAAAGAAAAATGGATACAAAAAACCATGAATGAATTAAAAGAACATGATGGGCATGCAATACATACCAGTCACCTAACTGATTTAAATGTGTACCTATTATATATACACCGTACAGGCACAAGACTATATAAACATCAGGATATTCATACAGATCTTTATGCTCATAGAAATAAAGGTGCACAATCAGGAACATCAATTTTGTAAAACTGCTACTTTCCTTTGATTAGCAATAAAGGCATTGTTGGCATATTTAATATGTTTATTTTTTCAGATAAATTACCATTAATTTGAAAGCATAAGATATTTAAATTGCATGAAAGAGGCTAGAGGTTAAAATTATATATGTATTGGCCCATTTCTGTTGTTTCTATTTTACTCACATTTTTCAAGTACACATATTTAAAACTAATCTGGGCAAAAGGAGCAATAAAATAATTAAAGTGAAAAGCGAGTACAGATATAACATAAATTGAGTCTATTTCAATTTTCTTTTTGAATGCCATAAATTAAAATGAGAATGAGAGGATTTTTTTTTTGAGGTGTTGAATAATACTGGCATAGTAATTCCAAGGGTAAATTTTATTGGGATGATTTAATGTTGTTTCCATAAAGGTAATGTAAAGTTTTCTTTGTTCTATGTTATAGTATTAAATGTAAACTATTGCAATTAGTTCTGCCCCTGTCTTCAGGAAAATCAGATGATGTTAAAATCTGAGTCATTTCATTTTCTTAATATAAACAAACATAGGTTTTATAGCCAATTTCTCATAAAACTGTGCCTAAACTTTATAAAGATTACTTAAAGTATGGAATGTTCTAAATAAAACAAGTAATATCATTTCTAAAAATGTCAGTTAATAGCATCCACATAATCAAATTAGTCTATCTAATGTATTCCCAGGGATCTTATTAATTGGATGTATCACTTCTGGAACAATAATGCAAAAATGTGAAAGTGTCAACTAATTGAGTCAAGTCAAGTTTTAACAAGAATTTTCAACACTCGGTTATGTGTACCATGCATAAACAAGAAAATTTCAAACTTACATACAGAAGAAAATATCTGTGATAAAAAGTTGAGTAATGTGTTGATAGGCTATTAAAAATTCTCCAGAAGCTTTGGAAAATATGTATTTTCATAGAATTCTATTATAATTATTTTAACTGGAAATCTTTAATGCCAATATATCTTTGTGCAGTAAACCATTCAAAACCCACTTGAAGTCAATTGAAGTCTTTCCAGTGCCCCTTCAGTGAGCTTTGGCTTGGCCCTAGTAAAGGCAACACAATTTATACTGTGTCCTGCTCCAGTCATGTTTTGCAGACTATAGCTGTAGCTTTGGGCAGTTTCCATATTTCTGCCTATGTCAACTGTGTTCAATATCTAGTCACACCTTCTGTGTAAGCCTGTACAGGTCTGTATTACAGCTGAACAGACCCTGCAAGGCTCAGTTCATGTAAACTGTACACGCTATATTCTGCAGGGTCTTTTTGCTCTTGATATTAATGAGTCTTTTGCTTTCTTCCTCACAGTACTTTAATCCACTAGTCCTTCCCAGGCAAGTAAAATATGTTTGGTTGATGTGGTAGTGATGGGAGCCAATATAAGAATGCAGGTAGATACATTGTTCAACTAGTACCCAGCTTGATTTTGGTAAGGTTCTGGACTGTTCACACAGTCCTGGTTTCTATCTAGTACTAAAAAAAGAATGTTAAAAAATCCATAGAAAGAAAGAACACAAGACTGCAAAGCATGGAAATATTATTCCCATTTTACAGAAGGGGAATTAAGGCTTAGAGTAGATTGAGAGACTTTTGCATGGTCACACAAAAATAGAGAAAAGAAATATTTAACTTCCTTGGGTTCTTCCAGTATTTTCTTACATAGCAGGGTTGGGCAAACTTTTTGCCCCAAGGGCCACATTAGGGTGCAAAATTGTGCAGAGGGCCAGAAGGCTGTGCCACCCCAAACAGCCTGGCCCCGCCCCCACCCACTTCCCACCCCCTGACTGCCCCCCTCACAAACCCCAACCAACCCCCCTGTCCCTGATTGCCCCCTCCAGAAACCCCCCACTCTAACTACCCCCCAGGGCTCCACCATGTATTTAAGCCCCCCCTGCTCTTTGTTCCCTGACTGTCCCCTCCCAGCACCCACCTACCCTAACCACCACCCCCGGGACCTCATCCTATCTAAGCCCCCTGCTCTTTGTTCCCTGACTGCCCCCCCTGAGATCCTCCCACCCTAACTACCATCCCCGGGACCCCACCATCTAAGCCACCCCCACCACAGTTCTTGCTTACCATGCTCAGCAGGGTGGGTCCCAGTGCTCATTTGGGCCCTGGGCAGGGAACGGGCCCCGTGGCTCCCCGCTGCTCGGCTCGGCCCCCGGGGTGGGGACCGCGAGGCTCCACGGCTCCCCGCTGCTCCTTCTGGCATCCAGGGTGGGGAGCGCAGGGTCCCGCGGCTCCCCGCTGCTCAGGGCGGGGAGCGCGGACCTCGCAGCTCTCAGCTCAGTCCACCCGCCTGGCAGCGCTGGCCTGCAGCTCGCCGCGCTCACCCCGCCCCTGGGCTGGGAGGGCAGGGCCACTGGCCCCGCTCCCTGGCCCTTCGCAGGCCGGATAAAAACGGCCAGCGGGCCACATGCGGCCCGCAGGCCGTAGTTTGCCCACCTCTGTTACATAGTCTGTGACAAATATGGCAACTTCTTGCAAATCCTTGAAAAATACTACTGAATTAAGTTTAAACAACTTTGTAGTCTACTGTTTTAAATGCAAAGGTTGTGTGTTGTCAGCCCTAGGAAGCATTATGAACTTAAGAGGACTATATTCAGCAATGGGCAAGAAAAGAATGGAATTTTGGACAGTGTCCAAGGAAATTTCTAGGAGGAGGTAAATGCAAATTTCCACCTCCAGTTATACTAAACCCCAGACTTTAGAGCCACATCATGAAGTGGGGACCACTGTCTGCTGGTTACCTGTTCCTCAGATCTGAAGATCAAAAGCCACATAAAGGAAAGACTTGTCTCAGAATGGGTGTGCTTGTTCTGAGCTAAAGTGGTTATGAAATGGTAACCACAGAAGAAACATTTGCTGGGGTTTGAAGGACTAACTCCTATCATAGTCTGTGCTGAAGCTGGGGTGTGTGATCTCTCATAATCTCATTAGCAAGTATCTAAATTCTCTTATTGTTTTAAATATCTTTTTTTTGGTAATGGTTTCACCTTAATAGTAAAAGTGCTTGCTCACAAAGCTCTGCATGGTAGCTCTTAACTGCCAGCAATTCATCAACATCAGTGGTCCCTCAAAGTCATGGATGATTGCCTTTCATAGATTGTCCATTTCAAGTTATCTGTGGTCCCAGTGATGAGGCCTATTCTAGAGCCATAGACTCTGTCATATTGCAGATGTATTTCTGAGCAGGATGCGTGAACCTGAGATGATGGTTTGACCCATGGCACACGCTGTTGGTCCCATTTTTCTGTTACATGTAGTAGCATCTGATTCCAAAGTGCTGAATTCCCTGCCTCAAGCGGTTCCTCAATTGTTGTTGCTCCTGAGTTATACATTCCCACCAGCTGATGTCAATGTTGCATTTCCTCACATTAGCCTTAAGGACACCTCTGTAGCATTTTTTCTGCCCTCATCTAACACGCTTGCCTTCGCTGAGTTGAGAACAGAAAACTTATTTTGGCAGTCTGGAACCAGGCATCTGAACAAGATGAGCTGCTCAGCAAAGTTGAAGCTAATCATTGCCTTCAATGCTCATGTTATCAGCTTGTGAGAGGATGTGGATGTTAGTGTGTCTATCAGTCCATTTAATTTGAAGAATCTTATGCATTCAGTGTTGATGATACTTCTTCAGTGCCTTAAGATGTCTCCTATATGTTGTTCATGCTTCAGTCCTATACAATAGTATAGGGCTCATAACACCTTTGTAAACCATACGTTTAGCTTTAATTCTTATGTCATAATCTTCAAACTCCCTCCTTCTCAGTCGACCAATAGCTCAGCTAGCACACTTAAACTGGTACTGGATTTCTTTGTCCATGTCAGCTGTCTGTGAGAGGTGGCTTCCAAGATATGGATAAGCTTGCTAACAAAGATGTGTTTGGTAACTCTTAACTAACAAGTATGCTGTTCGTAGTCTTTGAAGAATAAGCAAAGCACAGCTGCTGGCCTGTTTAGGCAGTCTGGGTGGCTGGCAATAACACAGTGTAGGCAGGGCACCATGAAGCCTGGAAAAAACACAGTCAGGAGGGAGAGAGACGCAGGTCTCCATGTAAGAGAGATGGCAGCTGGGAGTCAGAAGCCTAAACGTGGGTGCCCTTCTGGACCGTGAAGGAGGAATACAGGTTCAGTTGCCCTGAACTGTGATATCACCATCTTTGGCAATGTCACAAATCTGTTCAAAATATTTATTTTGTTTGTCTTTTTGTTTGATGTAATTTTCTGTGAAAGCTTCAGAGGCTGGAAAATAGAAGTAATTTCCATAAATATACTCTCAGTTCCCTGGAAAACAAATAAAGAAATATTTTTGGTCCTTGTTAGACATGATTTTCTCACTAGGTATCTAATTTAATTTCTGAAAGTTCTTCTCTTCATATTGTAATAAAATGAAAAATATATTGTTTTGCAGCAGAATCTCTTTTAAAAGCTCTTATTGTTGTGTTAAATCAATTGACATTGAGCCAAATTTATATAAGTGGATTTTCTCTCAAACTCCTGTCCTCTCTTTTCCTCTGTTACAGCTCATTGATTAACTTCATGATGAGAAAAATAAACTGCAAGAAGAATGCATTCTTGTCCACTCAATGTCCCATGGGTTCTTTCAGATTTCACGCAATCACTATGCAGAAATAGATCAAGGAACATGCAGTTGATACTAATAAATACATCTTTTCTAGTTCAAGGTCATAATATGCTTACTTCAAAGACGCTCTTGAACAACAAATGTTCTTGCTACAGCCTACAAGATGTTTCACAGAAAAGAAGCTCTTGGATGACTGGATGGGTCAGATGATAGGTAGGGAAACAATTATAGAGTATTTTAGCTCTGAAGTTCACATAAATGCAGTCTCTGTTGGCTAAACCTCCCTTGTTAGCACCATCCTCTTTTCTCTATACATCCTCTCCCACTATAGGTGGGCTTTACTCACACAATTTCAGCTACCAACTGTAGATAGATGACTCACAAGTCTGCCTCTTGACTCTCTCATTTCAGACTTGTTCTGGCATCCTTTGAATGCCTCACTATCAACTTAAACTTATGTTCAAAACTTAAGCTGTGGGTTATATTCTCTCGACTAGCTGATGATCACTTGACATGAATCCAGAGAGCTATGAGACCTTTGTGTCTCACTGAACTTGAGGATGTCCAGACATTGGTCCAGGTTTTGGTTTAAATCAGAGAAGCCTTTAAAATTGAGCTAATCTTTGGTGGCTGCCACAATGGGCAGTCCCAGCAAGTCATACAGGGGCACTTCAAACATGCTTCCTGCACTAGTCGTCCAGAGGGGGAATGGTGTGGCAGTTGCTATGGCAGCTCCATGCAATATGAATATCCATCTTAGGACTAGATTTCATAGCAACAAACTAGAAAATTGCATCTTTCTTGCAAAACTCTCTCTACTGCCCAGTAGTACTGCTGACAATACCACCATCATAGCTGTGATTTAGGTTCATTTGCAAGCCTTCCATGTCTCTCACTGGGCACATGCACGATTGCACCAAATTTTCCACTTCTTTCTTCACAGAACGCAGGGTTTGGGGTCCATGCGCAGTACTGCATTAACGCAGGGACTATGTTATCATGGATTCTAATTAAAGTTACTAAATTTGGGATCCATGAATGTGACCAGGCTATATGCGAATTCACACTATATAGACGCACATTCTAGCAAGGGTCCGCTGTATTTCTAAATCTGTCCTTTCTGTCCAGGAAACTAAAACTGTCCAGGACTTCCTCATCTTTAAACTCCTCTTCTCTAACCTCACAGATACCTACACTGGCCCACACTAACGTAGAGCTAGTCAAAAGTTTTGAAAATTTCAATGAATTTTTTAAAAATTACACAAATTTGTACACAATTATTACAGGTGTGTATCAGTGTCAAAGAAGAAATACTGAGTGGCAGCTGAAATGAATGGTTTTCCCTCTTCACCAGCTTTTTAAAAAAATTAAGATTTGTGTTGCTTTAAATATATAGCTTATTGACATACAGTTGGCTCTATTCATTACTTGAACACCTTAGCCTAACCCCCATTATCTCCATTCCTTCCAAAATGGGTTGTGTTACATATTTCTTGCTAATTTCTTACTAATGTTGGACACCATTTTCAAAATGACAGTTGATTAGAAAATGTCAGTTTGACTAAAATATATCTTGGGGATATAACTTGGAAGAAAATTCTTCAGTTCTGCTGCAAAATCTTCTAGATAATTCACTCTGCTTTTCTCTCCATATCAGAACCCCATGGATTCTTTTGTCATTCTTTTTAATGCAAGAATTGACATCTCTATTTTGCTGATATAAAACACTGAAATATTTTAAGGATTTGAGATTATGTTTCTCAAAAATTAAGATACCAGTCTTTTTCCTATTAAAGAAGACAACTCTGGGGGTGAAAGAAAAGGAGCTTTAATTTAGACATTGTTGTTCTAAAGAACAGAAACTATATTCATAGCAATTAAAAATGTCCCACAAATTATGGATTACAAATATCATACACTGCCATAGTTAGCATAGAGAGATCTGGTTTAATCCCTAAGATTTTTGTTTCTTTGAATGAATTTGGACACCTAGAAGTCACAAACATTGGCAACGTGAGCTGTGACTTTGTTTTAGAAAACATAAGTAATTGATCCAACATGGTAATTAATCACATGTGTAACTGAAGTAAATAGGAATACTTTCATGTGTTCAAAGTTACACACGTTTCTGTAGCTGGCAGGAGTGTGTACCAGGAGAGGCAGCAGGGGCACAGAGTTCCTTTTGTCTCAGACCCATAGTGAGGGCCCAGAGCACCTGTGGTCCTGGGGCCATGTCGGGGAGAGGGAGCTCTTCTGGCCACAGGAGGGACGCAGAATATGTGCCCTCCCAAAGTGGTAAAACTTAAATTCCTGCATATGGCCCTGGTAGCTGGCTTAATCAGGGCTTTAATCATAAAATTCTAATATTTTTCAGAGCCCAACACTGATCTTAGGATATTCATTTGTGTACATCATAATACTAATTCATGAGATTTTTCGAAATGGATTAATTCAGCAAAATGACTCAAATGTTCTCTCAATGTAGTCAATGGAAATTTTGTCATTATTCGGATAGAAGCAGTCCCCTAATTTTGATATAGAATTTCCAGAAAATAATCTATACAGAGTTGATTTGAAATCCATTGAGGTCAATAGGTCCTACATTAACTTTATGTCACCACTGAATGCCTATTACCAGTACATTATACAGTAAATATTTTCCTATGAAATATAATTAATTCAAGTGAATGTTGAGTGACTTAGTAATTTAACATAAAAAAACAAAAACATTTTCAATCATTCATAGAGAATTTTAGCAAAATGTAATTAGAAGGATGAGATGTACTTTGTGGTGGTAGAGGTTGTGTTATTTATACAGCAGATTTTCAGTGTAATTCATCTAATTAGTTCCATCACAGTATTGAAATAACTTAAGTTACAAATGTCATTAATACTATATTCCATAATAAAGAGACTTAATTACAATGATTAAAGGCATAACTATTGAGTGCATTGATAGCAGTGAAGGAGAAATAGAAATAGTATGATATAGTTGATAAGTATATACTTCTGTGTAGCAAAGAACCCCAGGATAATTTATCTTTTTAACTGATTAAACTCTATACAGGGATCTAAATATTTATGATTGCTCCAGGAATTATACTGCCATTAATAACTCACAAACTCATATAGAATTACTGAAGGGTGTTCTTTAATGCAATATGCTTATTAAGCTATTTTAGAAATTCAAATAATGAAGCTTGCTAAATGAATGTCTTTTTTTCTGAATTTTATGACCTCTGATTCTTAGATAGAATTAGTCATGTTTATGCACAGAGAGAAAGAACACCTACAGTAAGTGATGCGTACAATTAATTTCTTACTTTCTTTTGTTTTTCCTTTTCTACACACATTTATTAGTTTTACTGTTTGATAAAGTCAAGGGATTTTAATATTTTGAAGTTTATTTTCTAGTTATTTTATTTTTAAATTTTTGCTACTGGAATATATGAAATTCCAGGAAGAGTAACAAAGGCCCTCTTACTCATCATTCCTCCTCCTCCTTTTTGTTTTTATCATACAAGTAATGCAATGTCTGATGTTATGAAACTATTTTCACCTCATATACTTCCTTCAGAATCATAGTTTTGTTTTATAAACTCACTGAAAGACTTTTTTTTAAAAAAAAATGTTTATTTTTGATATGGTCTTCCACAGTATTCTTGCCAGCAAGTTAAAGAAGTATGGGCTAGATGAATGGACTATAACGTGTATAGAAAGCTGACTAGGTCTAATAAAAGGTATTACATCACTGACCTTGTCTTTCTAGGACTATTAAACAGTTTATTCACTTCACAGAGGGGTAGTTAGAATGTATAAAATGAAATTAACTATTTTTTCACTGGAAAAAGGAAGAGTTTTTTTCCTACCAAGGAAAATGAGGGAAAAGCTGCATGTCTGTCTGTCTTTGCTTTGCAAGGCAAATTACAAGTATTTTAGAATTCATCACCCCCTCTACTTTTAAAAATAATGTGCAACACAAAATTGTGCATGATTACCAAAGCAAGAAAGAGACAGACAAATGGATATTGCCCTGACATCCAGTCATTGGGATCCTATTCCAGCTTCATTATCCCACCATTGGGGAGAAGTTATTTCAACTGGTGCAGCTTCAACACCGTAGCCTATATTTATCATTTACCTTTCTTGCCTGCGTCAATAATTTTGAAGCCCACAATATGAAGTGTTTTTCAAAAATAAACAAAATTTGCAGTGATACTGTAAGACCATACACCAGAGCCTAGAGAACTGTTTGATGCAGGAAGAAATGTGAACCATAATACAAGATATTTATTTAAATGAGAGAAGGAATAATGCACTTTCATGAAAAGCAGACATATAGGAAATCTTTCTTTGTAAATAAGGGAAGGAAATGCAGACTAGTAGAGCTGTTTGAAGTTTCTATTGTATGAAAAGAATTTTATTTTCCATGTAAAAAAGGCAGAGTGGAAACTGAAGTAAAACTCTAATTTTCACAAAAGATGGGAAAATAAGAGTTTGTGACTGATTTTTGAGCAATAAGAATTTTCTCCTCCTCACAGTTTTACAGACTATTCTATTCTACTTCTTTCAGGTCCTTTTCTATATTTACACAACTATCACTGCATCTCAGGAAATCTAGACTTTTAAATCAGAATTTCCTTAACTGATTGAAAACACAGCTCACAAAAGCAACTAAGGACTCAGCCACAGCTACACAAACTGCAAAATATCCCATTGCTCCCTCGTCAGAGGCAACATAACATATGGTTAGCATGGGGCTTTTCTCATCAGCCCAGAGTGACGTAAAATTATCCAGTTAGGATCAATCTTTGTGCATAATATTGGAACCAGAGTCTCGTATGACTATAGCTTTATAGGCTGAAAGAAAAATCATTTAGAACTTTGGGAAATGAACAGTTGGCATAGTAGGCAGCTTTAGCTGAACTTAAGTCCCATACAGCTTCTAGCTTATTCTCAATAAGGCATGCAGGGAATTAAATATGGAATTCCAATTATTATCAAAGAGAGCTGTCAGCATGATTCTCTATACAACATGCTGAAAAAATCTACCCTCTAGCAGCTAATAGCATATATTCAGTGTAGCAGGTGAAATGCTGATTACGGAATTTACATCCAAGCAATTTTGAAAACCTCCTACTGTATATTTTTGCATATCTTTCTTCTCTTCCTCTTTAGATGAAGACCACTGGAAAATCCTCTTGGCTACAACAGAGCAAGTGACATAACACATCAGCATCACACTATGTTTAGTATAATACACTACAGTGCAATACAGTGAACTTCACAATAGTCTGTTCAAACACTGAAAGGCAAATTCTGCCAGTGGATATGTATATGAAATTCCCATTGACCATCCTGGAAGTGGCATGCAAAAAAAGGATCTAAGGCTGAATTATCTTATGATTTGTGGATTAAAGACAAGTCAGTGGCACCCACTGGAAGGTTTTACATAAAAGAGTGGAGGAAGAAGAATTGCTGCAATACATTGAGATTGACACATTTTCTTGAATAAGGCCACATCCTCTACGATACATGTATCATCAGATAGGACAATTAATATTATCAAATAAAAATAAAGTTCATGTCCTCCTGACGCTTGCCTACTGTCAATGTTTTAGGTGTAGTCGATGTTTCTGTCAGGTATTCAAGCACAATTTGAATTTTTGCAAGTAATTAAGAGGACTGGTTGTAATTTAAAAGGGTTACTATTCTATATGGAGGCGGAAGGAAATAGTTGCTATTCTCAGTTTGATGTTGTCTTTTCTGTAATTTGCTCATTAACTTAAGTTTGGCTTCTGTAAGACTAGACAAAAGAAAACAAAGCCAAGAAATTTTAAACTCAAAATTCATCCTTGGTTCCATGTGTGTGGTGAGCAGGGAAATGACAGATTGCTGAGACATCCATTGAATCTTTCTCTCTATAGTCTTTCATAGAGTCCACTGCCATAGTATTTAACTTTCCCCGGTAAGTTAGTCCCACAAGGCAAGATCTCTAGAGAACTTCATGTAGTCTTTGGCTTTTCTTTCTTCCCTGATTATAAAAAAGCTAAATAAAATGAGTTATGGCTTTGACAGTCCTTCCCATAGAAGGATTCCCCTTTTCATTAGAGTTTCATTTTTCATGTGTGTTTACAATGCTGTTTTCAATTTCCCAATCAGCAGTCTCAGTGCTGATTATCTGGAACAAATGCACTAAGTCATAAGTGATGAGGTATGGCCAGGATTCAGCAAAAGCCATTGACTCCTTTCCTTCCTTCCTACTTTTTAGAGAATCCCACGTGGTTTGCTCCCATCTCTTGCTTATAAAAGAGGGAAAAACTCTGTTTATATACAGGTAGTTAGTAACTAGTCAGATTCTAAGAAAAGTAATTGGTTAGCAGACTAAGTTACATTACTTATTCTCCACATGGTGGAAGAATCCATTTCATTGGCTTTGCTAGGCAGTGCAGGAATCATGTAAAGAGAATATGATCAAATTAATACCTTTCAGGGACCATTTGCCACCACAACTTATTTTATAATTCATCTGCTCTCAATGATATCTGTAGTGATACTATTTCTGTAAAGTATTACAGTAATTTCAGTCCACTACTTATATTTAAATGTTAATAGAGTGAAATAGCTCTCATCCATATTTTAACGGGTTTAAGTATGTGCAGTTCACTTACTTTTGAAAAGAAAGGTTTCTCAGGATGTGAAAAACAAAGTCAATCAAATTCAACTGAAAAATTAAATAAAAACAAACTATACATGAACCATTAAATGGTTATGTTTTCATTCTATATTTACCCTGGGGAGCTAAATATTTGGTAATATTAAGATCTGATATTCCTTTCTAACTGTTAGCAGGCTACTGCTTCCCCCACTTTCCCCACTGCACCTTCTCCATCCCCTTCCACTGTCCACTGTCCCCCACCCCTCACTCCTCCCTGCCCTATCCCACCTCCTTCTTTCCTCACTGGGTCTTCCCTCTGCCCCATTTTGCGCTGCCCCACTGCCGGCACTCACCATTGTACAGAAACCAGAATGGTCGCTATGAATTGTGCCCAGCACACACTGAAGGTGAGGGTGATCAGCACTAGGACCCAGGAAGTCAGAGTCAGCAAGCTGGAGAGGGCAGCTGTGCGCTCAAGAAAAGGGGGGTGGGGTTCTGTTTCGGAGGGCAATAATCTCCTGTTCCCTCTACTATATACACAGGTGTCCCAAGCCCTGCCCCCCTCTCTCCCCACAAGCTGGGAATTGAAGTCAGATCAAATAAACTCAAGATATTGATACTGGCCTTTATCTTAAACTTATTATTTTGTTATTGTTGAACACAACAACCAACACAAGAGACAAAAAATGTGTCAAGTGAATTACACAAGGGTCTACAGGAATAACATAAAATGTCAATGTTTTTCTTTATATTATAGATATAATATATATTATATTATAGAGTGCAAAACTAGGTCTGGATATTGTTGTCTTTGAGCGTATCCATGCTTGTGGCCATCTGAAGTGGCATGCAGAAAGATCTAACTAGGCAATATCCAATCATTTCTTGTAAGAGCAATATCCAATAGTTCCAAATATATTTTAGTCAATACAAATAGAGACACAGTACTTTTCTACATGCTTATACTGTTTTCCCTCTACTCTCAGAGGATACATTTTCTGATCTTTTTGCAACAGATTTACATAGTGACACTTTTCTACCTTGTAGAAAGACTACCAATAGAAGTTGGTCCAATAAAAGAGATTACTCCACCCACATTGTCTCTCTAATACCCCTAGACTGACACGACTATAACAACAGTGCATATTTTATATTCAAATAGTAAACCTCTGTATCTTAGAGGAAAGTAGGATTTCTGTATAAAACATGAAGGATCTCTCAAGTTTAACTGGATGTTATCATTATGAATCACATCCTATATGTTGTCTTGCAATGGATGGATGGAGGACTAACTTTTCTGATTATTTTTTAATTCCACAAACTTCCTCTCTCTGCTAGATTCTTCATCACCATCAGAAACTATTGTGTGTGCAGTAGTCAGCATAGCCCGCTCTTAATTTTTGGCTGGTGTATTTCTAACTTCAGAATGTTAATTTTATTCTTCCTACTTGTCATAAGTGTGAAGTAGCGTAGAATTAGTGTTTACCTGTAAGGGGTTAAGCTAAAGGTAACCTGAGAAGTGGACAATGGACCAATGAGAAATTCCTCAGGAGACAAAGGATTTTAAGTTTCAGTTTCTCTCTGGCTCTCTCTCTGTTCATCTCGGCTATGGGATGAACACAGCTATGTCTTTCACTGCAACTATAAGATTCTATCAAGTACTGTAGTCAGTAAGTTTACCTTCTTTTTATCACTTGGAGGGTTCTCAGTGGTGAGTGTTGGCTGTGTGCTTCTTGAGATTGTAAGCTTCAGCAGAGATCTCAACAGTGGGAGAAAGTTGCCTCGGGGGAGAGATTTGGTTTCTGAATCCTTTTGTTGATTATGGTAGATGCTGTTCTGTTGATGGTTATAAGGGATTTATTCCTTTCTTTTTTTTCTTTTATTAAAATCTTTCTTTTAAGAAGCTGACTGCTTGTTTTTCATTGTGTAAGATCCTGGTTTTGGATCGGGCACATCTCGCAGGAGCAGGCGAGGTTTGTTTTTTTTTCTCTCAAGCTTCCCAGGGAAGGAAGAAGTTTGGGGGGGTTAGTGGAAAGGGAAAGAAGGGTCCCAAACTACCCTAGACCTAGTTTGGTGGTGGCAGTGTACCAGGTCCAGATACAGAAGAAGAAGTGTTCTGGGGAAAAACATTTTAACCCAAGCTGGTAAAACAAGCTTGGGGGTGTTATTTCTTTTTTCATGCGGGTCCGCACATCTGTACCCTAGAGTTCAGAGTGGGGAGGCAATCCTGACACTACTATTATAGACAATTCAAAACATATCCAGGCAAACTTTTCATACTTGTCTCTAGCCTACCTATCTCACTCTTTTAAGGGTATTTTTTTGTTTTGTTTTGTTTTCATTCTTTGCCGCGTTCTCCATCTTGCTTCTTGCATATTGCCATTACTTTTAGTTGTATTCTGTTGAAATTGGACTGAAGGACATCATTTTACGATTTTGACAAAGACCATCTATAGCTATGTAAATTGAGGGCTGCTAGCCACTATTATGTATTACATTGTAGCTTAATGAATTTACCCAAATTGTAGTCCTCATTTATTTTAAAAAGTTTAATCATGGCTTATAACTTGTAGAAGAAGATTCAATATCTTATAAATTTGAAACAGATAGAAATGCTCTTTTCTTTTGGGGTAGACATTACATTATATCACAAAACAACTAGATTTAATTACTTTTCTTTTTTTAAATTCTTCTGTTTCTATAAACCACTAATGCTTTGAAAATAAAAAAAAATCCATTTTTTTTTAAAAAAGTCCATCAAAGGTCTTTAATTTATACGAAGGATCAAAAACTGTCAGGTGCTAAGCAGGAACAATTGAGTATATGCATTTCCCCTAGCCACTGCTGAACTGATAAGGTAAACAAGAGATTATGAAAGCAAGATTTTTTTCAAGGAAATTAAACAGATGAAAGCTTTCTAACATCAGAAGTATATCATCATTTCAGATGAGATTGATCAATTCTGTGGTATATCCTCTTTGTGAAACAGTGTGGACATCAATCTGCTTATGCTAACAAACCTTTATTAAAAAAAAGATCAGTACCTCTTCTCATCTGGTCTTATGGACAATAGTAAGACAAATCAACAAAAAGTATATTTACATTTTTAAATAAGATCAAACAAAAGAGAAGTGCATCAATGAATGTCCTCATGTTTTCATCAAGGGCCCAATCCTCATAAGTATCTCCAACTCTCATTGAATGTTTGTTGAGGGCACTTAGTACATCAAAGGATTGACCTCAAAAGGCTGTCCACATTAAACCCTTTTCCTACTGAATACAATTATTCACAAAGTTTAAATTAAATAAATAAAATCGATCATGCATTTAGCCTGCAGGACACTCCTCTATATGGAAAGCTGTCCTTGAAAGAAATCTGATTAGTCATTCATTATCCTTACAGTGGCTACTGTACTCCAGCCAGCAAGTAGCAAAATTAACAAGAACTAGCAAAATGTTGCTTTAAGTAACAAGCAGGATGAGTGTTAAAATAAGATTCCCACACATGAGAATAATGAAACTGAACAAGAACAGTAACAGAGGAAATCACAACATAAGAAAGAATCACAGAGGTAGCTGTGTTAATCTGGAATTGCAGAAGTGAAAAAAAAGTCCTGTGGCACCTTAAAGACTAACTAAAGTATTAGAGCATAAGCTTTCGTGGGCTAATACCCACTTCGTTGAATGCATGCAGTGGAAGTATCCAGGGGCAGGTATAAATAGGTAGGCAAGAACCAGGTTAGAGATAACAGGGTTAGTCCAATGAGGCTGAACCAGCTAGTTATCTCTAATTAGGGAGGGTGAGGTATTCCTCTAGCAGCTGAACTGGAGGTGTGAACAGTGAGAGAAGAGAAACTGCTCTTGTAGTTAGCTAGCCATTCATAATCCCTATTCAGTCCTGAGCTGATTGTATCAAATTTGCAAATGCATTGCAGCTCTGCAGTTTCTCTTTGCAGTCTGGCCTTAAAGTTTTTTTGCTGCAATACAGTGACTTTTAAATCTGTAATTGTGTGTGCAGGGTGATTGAAGTGTTCTCCTACAGGTTTTTGTATATTGCCATTCCTGGTATCCATTTTGTGTCCATTTTTCATTTTTTTCATAGGGCCTGTCCAGTTTGGCCGATGTACATAGCAGAGGGACATTGCTGGCACATAACGGTATGTATTACATCTGTAGATGAGCAGGTGAATGAATCAGTGATGGTGTGGCTGATCTGATTAGGTCCTGTTATGGTGTTGCTGGTGTAGATATGTGGTGGCACCAGCTTCCATCCCAGACACACCACATGATCCATTGTCTACAGCCAAGCACTGAGGTACAATCAGTACCTCAGTGCTGATTGTACCTCAGTGCCAATCAGCCATGGATTGGTTCCTAACTCAGGAACCAATCCATGCAACCAACCTTGATGCCAACTCTGCCCACATATCTACAATCAGTGTAGATATGTGGGCAGAGTTGGCATCGAGGTTGGTTGCATGGATTGGCTCCTGAGTTAGAGTTATTATGGCGCGGTGTGCTGTTGCTGGTGAGAATATGCTTGAGGTTGGCGAGTTGTCTGTGGGCCAGGACTGGTCTGCCTCCCAAAGCCTGTGAAAGTGAGGGATTGTTGTCCAGGATGGGTTGTAGATCACTGGTGATGCATTGGAGAGGTTTTAACTGAGGACTGTAGGTGATGGCCAGTGGTGTTCTGTTGTTTTCTTTCTTGGGCTTGTCTTGCAGCAGCAGGCTTCTGGGTACACATCTGGCTCTGTGTCCTTATTTCCTTGTGCAGGTATTGTAGTTTTGAGAAAGCTTGGTGAAAATCTTGTAGGTGTTGGTCTCTGTCTGAGGGGCTGGAGGGGGTGAGAAAGCTTGGTGAAGATCTTGTAGGTGTTGGTCTCTGTCTGAGGGGTTGGAGCAAATATGATTTGCAAATACAATATAGCAGGGATAGTCAATAGGCAGACCACAGGCCAAATCTTGACCGCAAGACACTTTTGAATGGATCCCAAAGTCTTATTTACTTACAATATTTCCTTTTTTAATTATTATTATTTTCTCTGCAGTCTGGACCTTGATTATACCTTGACCAAGAAATTTGGCCAGTCACAAAAAATAATTAACTACCCCTGCAAGATAGCGTGCAGAGGCAGCCATGCCTCCGGCAGGCTCTTGGGGAGCTGCTGAGCAGCTTCTGCTGGAGAAGGGTAGCAGCTGACTGGAGCTCTGACATTCAGTGCTCACATCAGAACTGGAGCTGCAGCAGGGGCCATAGGATTGTCTAATTCAAGCCTTTTAGTTTTAACATTGAAGAGTGAAGACCAGGGAACGCGTCTTCAATTCATTTATCCCATACAAATGTTATTTTTAAAATGGCAATAGTACAGAAACTTGAGCTATACAAGTGTACACAAGCTGCACATCGGGCCTCTGGACCTCAAATTACTGAAATGGCACAAATAAATCGAACATTTCTGAACTGGTAATGTCAAAAGGGCATTTTTAGGCTTCCATACACATTACTGGGATCTTCTGTGTCAGGAAAATATGTTAAATTTAATTTGAAACCCTTTAAATTGGCATCTGATTTTCAGAAAACTTGACTATTGGAGAAATACAGCAGAACTGCACCTAAAAATATTGGTAAGGATCCATCTCTACATTTGGAAAATTTGCACTGGTATAATTAGACAGATAATGATACTTGGTGTAAACCCCTGACGTAAAGTATTGCAACTTACACTGGTACAATTTACTCCAATACATTACCAAAGTAAACTGCACCATTGTAATCCCTGCTTTACATTGGTGCAGCTTGTCTACATTAGTGAATTGCCTATGTAATGCATCTGTGTTGTTATATTGGTGCCAGTTTCGCTATCGTAAATAGGGCCTAGGTTACAAAATGATTTAAGAGAGCATCTGGTAATAGAAATGCTGAAAAAGATACAACCGATCACAAATAAAGGAGAATTTTTTTTAAAAAAAATGCTTATTGAGCCCAAAGAAGAAAGAGATGCAGTCAAAGGAGAAAACCTAACATAAAAATCTGATGTGGCTTAGCTACCCCTCTTTGTCCACTTTCTGGTGTCTCAGAACACAACTCCTGTGATCTCTGGCCTTAGCTCTTTCCTGCTTAAGAGCAGAATTTTGCAATTCTCCGACTTTTTTGCCAAGCTACTCTTTATGTACCAACTGCTTATCACCAAGCAGATCCATCTCAGTTTGAACACCTACTTGTTCTTAAAACAAAGTATTTTGGTTTAGAAGTTGAAACAAAGAATTAGAGAAAAGGAAATTTAAAGCAACAAATAGCCTACGTGCATATTTAGCCTCATCTAATCTTACACATCACTGCAAGCTAAGTTAGATGGGCTTCCCTCTTGAGTTACAGGAACAGAACAGAACCAACTCACATTCTCTTAGCAAGAAAATATCCTCCTGTGTATCTCTATTTGATCTTTCCTCGCTTGAGAGAGTATGTCCTTATATTAACAACATATCCCTCCTTTTTGCCTACTCGGCTCTTTCCCAAGTGTACATAAGCCTGATACCTCTGTTCAGACTCCTGAGGGATGAACAGGAGACTGGGCCGGAGCCATAAAGGGTATTGTGTCAGGCATTCTCTCAATTTCTCTTAGTGACCCATAAGTGGAAGCTGTTAAGCCCTGTTACAAAAGACCTCCTTCTTGCCCTGGGTAGGTAAGCTCTGCTGCACAGAGAGATACCTTAGGCTGAACTTAACTGCCCTCATATATAATACAAAAACAGTAGGCTAGTGGCTGATCCAGACAGAGTATTAATAATTATTAAAGAGCACCCATACATTTGTTCAACATGTCTGGGTAAGGCCAAAAAATGAGTTTCTGTTCTGAGTCACTGCTCATGGCACATTATTTTGACTATGTGGATATCTGATGTCTATCTATGTGGATATATAATGAAATAATATTATAATGAAATGGAATAAGTGCCTGCCAAACATTTCTAGTATGTGTGATCAAACATAACATTAGGCCCCAGTCCTGCAATTTATTGAAAATGGGTGACCTGCTATCTCCACAAAGTCAATGGTGCACCATACAAGGACAGAAATCTGCCCACATGTAACAAATGGCAGGATCTGGGCCTACACTCTTACAAGCAATGTAGTATGTAATAAATACTACTATTGCTACAAAAAACAAAGAAACCCCAACTCACTCCTAACATAATCCAGTGCCCAGCATTCTTTTGCACAACAGAACTTCTACACAGATAAACAAGAATTTCACAGCTTGTCCCTCAAGTAACCTACTTGCTGACATTGCAAAGCAATTAAAAATGAATAAATTAGTACATTGTGACCAGAGCAAATTATATCCAATTGAATTTTGACAACAACGCTGAAAAAACTCTTCTCTTCCTCATGTTTTTTTATTTAATTTCCTATTCTGCCACTCACTGCACAAATGGCTACAGCTACTGGGTTTTGTTTTTGCAATGATTGTACTGTTTTAGGTAACAGCAAATGAGCCATTGCAATAGAGTCCATCAAATTCCAAAGTCTCCTAAAAAAGGAGGATTCCCTACTTCTACTAACATATTTACTAAGATTTCTTTATCATCAGAAGTGCTAAGGAATGTCACAGACATATCACTATATACAAAAGATGCTGCTTGGTAGCCAAAGAAAAGCCATTATACAGCAGCTTTCTCTTCTGTTATGTTCTTTCAATATTGTTCTTAGGTAGGTGTAATATTCCTTTTCTACTGATGATGGAAACTTAAACTGTGAGTATTAAAATAAACACTCTATCTGAGCTATGTACAGTGCAGAGCTTTTGATCCGTAGAAGACAAAAAAATCAAACTCTTGTCAACCATTTTTAAAAGATAGGTGTGTTGATACAACAGAATTGTTTTATATGATCATTTTATAACATCAGTGATTAAACATGAAATGGAAAGAATTTAATGACTATACAATCAAAAAACACGTGCAAGTGGAAAGAATTAAGACTGTTAGGGAAGATTTGGGATTGAGTGGAGAAGTCAAAAGATTATTCATATTTCCCCCAGCCTCCCAAAACATGTTTTATTTTGTATACTTTTGCACCATTTAAAAAAAAAACCTCCCAAAAAAGCATTAAGAACACCATCCTACCCGAATTGAAAGAACTCCAAAATACTGCATGCAAATATTTTTCATTCAGTGTTATTTTCTACACCACTGTAAATGGACTAGTGAGTTGTTAGCTGCACCATAATGGTGCTATGAGGCCTACTTAGTTCCTATAAAACACTTTGAAATCCCAGATTAAAAAATACTAAAATTGGTTGATTTTTATTACAAATTGAATAATCTATGCTGGAAGGATGAACCAGTGGTTAAAGCACAAGGCTTGGACCTGTGAGACCTGGACTCTAGCCCCTGCTTTGCCACAAGCTACCTGGGTGATCTTGCATCAATCACTTAGGCACTCTGCACCTCAGTTCCCCATCTGTAAAATGGGGACAATGCCACTTCCCATAGGGGAGCATTATGAGACATACATTAAAGTTTTGATGCACTCAGAAGTTATGATAAAAGGGGTCATCAGTACACCAGAGAAAGAGAGAACTTATATTAGCTTCCCAGTATTCTGGACCAAGTACCTCAAGAGAATTAATCGCATCTTAGATTCTTCAAATACGTCAGGTAAAACTTTATGAAATGCTATTGATTATTTTAAAATTATCTGCTCTTTTAAATCAGAATACCAGTTTTATATGCATTACTTATACAATTCTACATTAGAAGTAAAAAATAATGCTGACTAAATACTGAAATCTTTACTCAGTAAAATTCCCTCTTTCTTCAGTAAAAAAATTACTCAAATCCGGAAAGGGTACGGACTTCAGAGTTCTGTCTGGTGTTACTAAAAGTTTCATTTATACATCTCAACGTTTCAATTATATATGTCTCAATACGTTTCAATTATATGTCTCAACGAACAGTGTCACTTTAAGAATAGTATAAAAAGTGTTATTCTACAAACCTTCACTGTGTTTTTTTTTCTAAATTATCTTCTCCAAAGTTAAAATATTTGCACTAGAAACATTTGAAATATTGGTGCATGTTTGTATTTATGAAGAATAGAGAACATGCATTTTGACACCGCTCTATAAGGTCAATTACAGGCAATGGGCACCTCAGTACTAGTCTATAGTTCTATGTATGCCTGTGTGCCTGATCTTCTGCCCATTTTTATTAATAATGACTTTCATTTTAGTAAAGTCAGGGAAACTGGGGAGGGGAATATTCATTTAAAATAGAGATCCACATTAATGAATATTTCATATCACTTAATACGGCATGATTCCTGTTTACCACCAAAGAATTAACCTGAGGATACAACTTCTAAATTTACATTTGAAATGACTTTTCCTTACAAATTCTCATTTAACCCGAAGAGATTTATTACTTCATAGAAATGAAATATTTAAAGAAGAAGAAGGATATTTTCAATCTTTAGGTATTAAATGATTTGTAAAGATTTGCTGGACAGATCCCCCCGACCCCCAAGGAATACAATTGAATCAGCCTATGCCATTTAAAGGTAAAGTCACACAATCTCTGATTTTGATAAAAATGTCAAAATTTTGAAATATCTACAAAATGAAGTGACCATTCCCTGCCCAGTTTTATCGGAAGCTCCATTTCTGGAGCCAGTCCACCCAGAAGATGTGCAGCGGAACTAGGGATCTTGAGCTGTCAGGGAGGCAGGAGTCTAAAAGCTGGGGCTCCCAGGGCATCCAGGCTCACAAGCTCTGCATTACTCCACCAACTGAGGAGCCAAGTGGGCAAGATGGCAGGAAAACCTCCCTTGTTTCCAGATTTTAATCAAAATTGACGTGTCCTCATAGTCCATTTGGACAAAAAAGTAAATTTCAAAGAAAAATTGTTTTGCCAAAATTTTTCCGACCAGCTCTAGTTGCTAAAGTCAGTTAGGCATTTTTGAAAATTTTACCCTACACCAAATATTGCAACCTCACAATAAAATCACAAGAGTAGGCAACACTGTGAAAGGGAATACCTTTTTCCCCCTACAATGCATGAATAATTCAGTGCCATGGAGTATCACTGAGACCAATAACTTAGTAGGATTCACAACAGAATTAGATGTTTAGGTGGAAAATAGGTTTAAAAATGGAGAGATAAATTCTCATGCTTCATGGTATAAATCAAATTAATATTACAGAGATTAAGAAGAAACTTTTGTAAGGGGCATGTTATACCACAATTGTTCCCCACAAGGTTTTTCCCTGAAGCTTCTGGTATTGGGTCATGGTCAGACACACGAAATGTCACTAGATGGACCACTGGTCTGGTACAGTATGGAAATTCCTATCTATAAGAAGTCATTTGATGCTACTTTTAG
The DNA here is from genome assembly GCA_007922305.1 of Dermatemys mawii. Lineage (NCBI taxonomy): Eukaryota > Metazoa > Chordata > Testudines > Dermatemydidae > Dermatemys > Dermatemys mawii. Next base: position 76,063,749 of record ML677326.1, read on the forward strand.
TCTTTAGTTAAAAGGAACACTGGAAATTTCACAACTTCCCCTCCCTCCTTTGAATAAGCAATTGAGGTGGTCCCTTTCCAGTTAAACACCCAGCAGTAATTGGAGACTGTAAATTAGTCTGAAGCTTGACTCAAACTAAGTATAATCCCCACTGAGGATTAAACAGCAGTAGAACCAGTAGGTTTTAATCACAAACAAGTACATTTGCTTTAAAAGAAAGAAAAAAAAACAGAGCAAGGGACTCATTCATAAGTGTTGATTGGCAGAGTTGAAACAGTATTAGACAGAGCATGACCAAAGCAGAAAACAAAAACCAAAGTGAAATAACCTAGTATTTTCATTATGTAAAATGCCAAACTTTCTTGTAGATAGGATTTGTGCAGACAAATTAAATGCCCCCTTTTTTTTTTTAATAAAAAGGAAGTTCAGGGTGGTAAACCCATGTATTATGAACTAATGGCAACATATTTAAGTTTGGTTGCTTAAAGTTAGAAAATGTCTGGAAGCAGAGTCTGCTGCTTTTCCTTGCTGTGCCCAAGCAACCTACAGAGGCTAGGGTGAACATTCAAGAGTTGCAATTGTCAAATCAGAGGTTACAAATGCATAGATCACTGAGGCCAGACTGAGCCCAGAGAATGGGACTGACTTCTAGCCAAATGTAGATGGGAAGCCAGTGATTTTCTTCAGCCACATCTATATGGGCATTCTGTAGCAGGACCCCAAGATTACAATTTAATTTGACAGCAGAAGACCCTCAACAGGGGTGACATTATGGATGCAGCAAGGGCTCTCAAATACGTTCACTTTAAAAACAGTAATATCTCCATTTTTCCTGGCTTCATCTTCAGCCAAGTATTAATCTTGAGTAGGCACTGATAAAATAAAGTCAACAGAGTGCAATAGTGAAGGGGCAAGGAGAACTGCAATTTAAATCACTGCCTCATGTATAACATTACCATTAAGGGCATCAAAGTGCTTTCTAAAATCTTCTAGAAAAGGAGAGAAAAAATCAAAGACCTTTCTACAAATCTATCTAAAACCAGATACATTATTATTATTTCAGAAATCTTTGTTTCTACTTTGTTAATGTATTTATACCATGCCCATTACTATGGCATTACTAAGTAACATAGGAATCAGCATAAGGCAAAAACATTATCTTTGTTTATTCTGCCAGTCACCTTTAAAAAATGGCACCAGTTGGCTCAGCTGTAACAAGTGACTCTGAAATATCAGTGGCAGCATGGGCAGGGGTAGGAAACAGCTGTTGTGTGCTTATTGCTTCCTGAAGTGCCTTCTCCTGATGTACCAGATCCTGATTTGAAATAGAACTCTATAGAGTGCTGTTGTTGCCAGGAGATTTTCATTTCTTAGGTGACACATCAGCTAGACAGATAATTAAACAGAATATAAGCAAGTCTGTCCAGTGAGAAAATGAAATTTTGATTCTGATCACAATGCAATGGGAAAAATCTCTCTATGGCTGAAAGCAAATGAGGGTTTAAAACGCTGTATGTAGCAATCCGACAGCCTCAGTCAGCAAATCCTCCAACTTGGCATGACCTTAGAAAGATCCAATCAATTAAAGTTCTTTCTATTTCCTTCTGAGTATCGCCAATCTATCAACTCTGGGTATTATGACTGTAACACTATATCAGCTACAAACCAGCCACTGAGACTGAATGCCAAATATTTGTCTCAATACACACTCAGTTCTTAATTTAAATGTCAAAAACTAACCATGGAAAATTAAAATAAAAAAACAAGATAAAATCACTCTCTCTTAGAAGATAAACAAAATCTACCATCCTGACTGCCATAAGGTCCTTCAACCATTACTAGAATTAGAGACTCACCATCCCAATCACACACACACAAAAAAATCCCATACTATTACAACAATGACCAATCCATGTTATTCATAGACTATGAAGCTAAAAGCTTCATGAAGCTATGAAGTCTGACCTTGTGCACAACGGTGGCCCATGGACTTCCCTGAATTAATTTGTTTGAACAAGAATATATCTTTTAGGGAAAAAAAATCTGGTCTTTGAAGGTTTATTTTTGCATGTATGGCAGAAAAACAGAACATGTCATAATCATGTCAAAATGACATGTCTAAACTCTGGTAGATTAGACTAAAACATGACAAGAGAGGTCCTGGAAGACCGGAAAAAGGCTAACATTGTGCCCATCTTTAAAAAGAGGGAAAGGGATGGGCTGGGAAACGATGAAACTATCAATCAGCCTGACTTTGATATAATGAATTGTATAAAACATTCAATTTGTGAATACTTGGAGGTGATGGGGTAATCACCAGTAGGCAGCATAGATTCATGAAGAACAAATCAGGCAAAGCCAGCTTGATTTCCTTCTCTGACAGCATAACTTATTTGGTGGATTATACATGATATACCTGGACTTTGACAGAGCTTTTGACACAGGAAGCTGGAGAAATGTGGGATCAACAAAACTTTCATTAAATGGATACATCATTTTTGAAACAACCACAAACAAAGAGTAACTAATAATGGAAATATGTTGGATTGGACAGAGGTCTCAAGTGGGGTTCCATGGGGTATTATTCTGAGCCTGGTGTTGTTAAATATATTTATGAATGATCTGGATGTATATACAGTCTATGGGTCCAGATCTAATGCATCCAAGGATGCTGAGGGAGTTGACTGATGTGATTGCAAAGCCATTGGTCATTATCTTTGAAAATGGTAGTGATTGGGGGAGGTCCCAGATGACTGGAAAAAGGCAAATATAGGGCCCATATTTAAGAAAGGGAAGAAAGAGAATCTGGGGAGCTACAGACTGGTCACCCTCACTTCAGCTTCCTCCTGGCAAAATCATGGAGCATGTCCTCAAGGAATCCATTTTGAAACAGTTGGAGGAAAGGAAGATGATCAGGAACAGTCAGCATGGATTCACCAAGGACAAGTCATGCTTGACCAACCTGATTGCCTTCTATGATGCAATAACTGGCTCTGTGGATATGGGGAAAGTGGTGCATGTGATATATCTTGACTCTAGCAAAGCTTTTAATATGGAGTCTCACAGTATTCTTGCAAGCAAATTAAAGAAGTATGGATTGGATTAATGGACTATAAGGTGGAAAGAAAGCTGGCTAGATTGTCAGGCTCAATGGGTAGTGATCAACGGCTTGATGTGTACTTGGCAGCCAGTATCAAGTGGAGTGCCCCAGGGGTTGGTCCTTGGGCTGGTTTTTTCAACAGCTTTTTAATTATCTTGATGATGGGATGAATTGCACTATCAGCAACTTTGCAGATGACATTAAGATCGGGGGAGAGATGATACACTGGAGGGTAGGATTAGGTTCCAGAGTAGAGCTAGAGAAATTGGAGGACTGAGCCAAAAGAAATCTGATGAGGTTCAACAAGGACAAGTGCAGAGTCCTGCTCTTAGGAAGGAAGAATCCCATACACCACTACAGGCTAGGAACAGACTGGCTAAGCAGCAGTTCTGCAGAAAACTACCTGAGGATTACAGTGGATGAGAAGCTGGATATGAGTCAGCAGTGTGACCTTGTTGCCAAGACGACATATTGGCTGTATTAGTAGGAGCATTGCCAGCGGATCGAGGGAAGTGATTATTTCCATCTATTCAGCATTTGTGAAGCCACACCTGTATCCAGTTTTGGTCCCCCCTCTACAGTAGGGATGTGGACAAACTGGAAGGAATCCAGTGGATGGCAACGAAAATGCTTAGGGGACAGGGGCACATGACTTATGGGGAAAGGCTAAGGGAACTAGGCTTATTTAGTCTGCAGAAGAGAAGAGTGAGGGGGGGATTTGAAAGTAACAGCCTTCAACTACCTACAGGGGGGTTCCAAAGAGGATGGATCTCGGCTGTTCTCAGTGGTGACAGATAACAGAACAAAAAGCAATGGTCTCAAATTGCAGTGGGGGAGGTTGGATATTAGGAAACACTATTTCACTAGGAGGGTGATGAAGCACTGAAATTGATTACCTAGGGAGATGGTGGAAACTCCATCCTTAAAAACCTCTAAGGCCCAGCTTGACAAAGCCCTAGCTGGGATGATTTAGTTGGTGTTGGTCCTGCTTTGAGCAGGAGATTGGACTAGATGACTCCTGAGATGTCTTCCAACCATAATATTCTATGATTCTATGATACAGAGAAAATACTGATCAAGTTTGCAGATGGCACAAAGGTGGGTGGGTGTGCTAAAAGTTCAGAGGATAGACCTAAAATTCAGAATGATCTTGATAAACTTCAGAACAATTTCCTAACTGTAAGAATAGCAGGACAATGGAACAGATTACCTAAGGAAGTTGTGGTAACTTTTTCACTGTAGGGTTTCAAAAATAGCCGGACAGTCAGCTGTTCTGAATGGTTTGGACTCAGCCAATCTTGCATCTCGGCCGGGGGTTGGATCAGATGACACTTGAAGTCCCTTCTAACCCTATGATTCTAGTCTATGGCTCTCCAGCATGTTCTTTTTTCCTCCTTCTGTTCTCACAGGTAAAATTAAATCATATTGTAACATGGCTTACCACCTCCTTTGTTTCACAGCCATATTTAACCATTAATTATGCTTATTTTTATATCACAGACAGGTCCATTACAAAGAAACAAAAATGGACAGGTGAAGCCTCAATAAGACATTCTTTATTTGCAAGCCATGCAAGGAAATAAAAGAGTATGATGGTACTCTATTTGGCTTTGTACAAACGATGAAATTTGCATTTGGGGAGCATTTTACACACAGTAAGAAGGAAGTTGTCTTCTGTAAACATCACAGGAAAACACTACACACACACACACACACACGCACTTTTAAACATAGGATTACTTGTGTGACCCTGGGCAAGTCTTTTAGCCTCTCAGAGATAAAAATGCTTGCCTACCTCACAGGAGAGCAAACAGATTAATAAATTGTGAAGCATTTTGAGATCTACTGCTAAAAAGTGCTAAAAAGACAGGCATTATTTTTATAACAACACTAATAAATAACTACTTCATGTGGTCACCATTAACATTGGAAGAATCAGGTAGAGCATTTGGTGTCAGTATGTATTAATCACACACATTTAAACAGTAGACCAAACACCATAAATAGTTTGTTTTTAACTTTTAATGTTTTTCTTAAATCATTTCTTATTATCCGATTGACAGATTTTCCAAGGCCAATCAATGGTAAATACTCAATTCACATAGCAGCAGGCTTTTTACTTGTATTTTCTAGCACATCATTAATGGGTCAGTTACCCATAGAAAACAGGTTGTGTTTGTATTATCTAAAGAGTGTTTAGAATAGCAGGTGTTTTACTACAACCTTACAGCTATAATCATCTTTGGCTTGATGCTTTAACGGTTAAAACTACATTTAATGTCAGCTCTTGTTATGAAAATACAAAGGACACAAAGCAAAAAAGAGGATACTTGAAAGATGAAAAGTATAATTTCACAATATTTATAGAGCAAAATGTGAACACTTAAAAATAAGGATAAAGAAACTCTTGAACCAGCAGCTATGTTTTGGAAAACAAACATAAAATAAATATGAAGAAAACAAGACATTGTCCAAAAGTTTTCAACCCTAGAAACCTCACATCTGGAACTGACTGGGCTAGCCTATCTAAATAAATAAATAACCATGAGTGAATAACATTTTTAATTTGAATTAGAGTCATCATGTATTTCTTCCTTCCTTGCTCCCCCACTGCTTCCCAAACCTCTCTCTCTTTTATAGGAACAATAGGGGCATATCTTCTCAATCTCTTTCTAAAACACCACCCCATTATCTCTGCTTCCACAACTCCAGTTATTTGTCTGCTTAACGCAAATGTGGATGAGCCATACAGTCCAAAAGATGGATTTCATTTCAATGGAACCTACAGTAACATTGTTCTGGTCTTCTTGTACGTTTTCTTCTCTGAACCTACCTTTTTAATAGCATGCTCCCAAGAGTAAGAGAACTGGGGACCATGATAGAAAAATTAGAAACATTTAAATAATGGAAGGAATGTTTTTTTCCCCTTCTGTTCTTAATGGTTTTTCTTCTCTCTAATTCTTCCAGGGCAATAGCTTGATGCTTTTCATATGGTTATAAAATGGTTATATGTCTATACATATAAAACCAAAAAGTTTCATATAACACAGTTAGGTTACAACCATATTGTAACTGGGTTCCCTAATATGGTTGTAATTGTAGTGTGTGGACAATTTCTCTATCTGATTCTGGACTTTATCTTCTGTATCCATTCTTTCTGATTCTTCCAAACACTACCAATCCCAAAGTCATCCTCATATATGAGATTAATATCTGTCTATATTACTTTCCTCTTAACAAGGCCTTACTCTCACATCACATGAACCAAGAGAGACACCTGAATACTGTGGTAGAAGAATAAGATGTCATAAATCATATGATATCATAAAGATGTATGTGTTACTAAAAAGTTACCCAGTTCAACCCCAGAGATAGGTGCATTTTAATAGTGGGTGAAGAAGATCCTCAATAAAATTATTGCACAGTAATAATGTAATATTGTTTAGGATCCAGTAGGATAAAGGGTAAAAATGTAAGTTACTAAAGTGGGAAAATTCAGAACCCATGGAATCCCACACATCTCCCTTTTCTTACCTGTGTGTATTTCAAGGGAAAATATGTCTAATGTGTAGAATGACACCACAAATATTAGCAATATTAGCAAATGCTATGCATGTTAGAATCTGAGGAATTTGCACTGTATTAAGTTAAGGACCCATGTAACTGTCAATAAAAATAGCCTCTATTAACATGTAAGCAGATGGCAAAAGTATTGATCTGAGCAGCAGTAAAGGGCTAGAGCTTCAGGTGTGCCTTAGATGTTAAACTTTACTGAAGGAATAACTCCCCTTTGGTTTCTCGCTTGGTTGCCCGAGACACTAATTCTCAGCTCAAAAGATTATCTCACACTTCACTAGCTTTGGTACCTTAGTATAATCATCTGCTGTGAACTTTTTCTGCACTTCACAGATACACTGCAGGGAACAGAGCAGTCATAAAAGATAAAGAAAGCTATAAAAGGCCACAGCCAGTTTCATCATAATAGCTACTGTTTTCTTTAGATTTCAGGCATACTTTCACAATTTTTATTTTAAGCATTATTCAAGGTGAATATAGATAAGAAGTCTAAGGAATAGATCATTTTTGCCTATTCTCTTGAGGCAATTTCACAAGTCCTTGCAAGGTCAGATACCTTTCATAAAAATGATAAAGTCTCTTCTCTAATTGTGATTAATGCAGCTCAATCATCATGCAATAAAATTTACTTTAAACATTCATAGTAAGAGATACATATTATATCGCACATTTAAACTTGCACCCACACCATACTACAATACAGAGTAATTCACCTTAATCACAGTTTAAAGTTAAGATTATTTTCAGAGATTACTGAAAATATATTACTACTCATTTGCCCAGTGGTCAATTTTTTAATTGCTTTTCCTTTTAATAAAGATGCTGTTTAATATCATAAACATGTATGTAGTATGAAGAACTGAATTTTACATCTTTTATATAACCACTTTAATAGCGAAGAGACTCAAAGTAGCCTCTTGCAATTAGTACAGACACACAGCTTTAGAGCAGGAAATGGGACCCTGCTGTACAGATCAGCGGGTGAGAGCTTAACTATCAGCCTCCCTGATAAGCATAGGCATCAGAGCAGAAAGTCAGGTAGTCAGCCTCTTTGTGTATATGTTGTGGAGTGCCAGCAGTGCGTAGGATTCCCAATTTTGAATGGACATATTCCTGGATATTTAATCACATGACATAATCATTCCTGGAGACTCCAGGCCAATTCTGGAGGGTTGGCAAGTCTAGCAGTATATGACCAATTAAGTACTCCCCTGGCCTGCTGTCAGCCATATTGCTCCATATCAGCAGGATGGGTCCAAACTTGCCACACAACTGATGCCAACCTTTCTCCTGCCTTATAAAATAAAGATTTAGAGACACAATTTTAAAATTAAGGGCTCATGAATACAGGCAGAGATTGCCCAGGTGTATCTATTCTATGTGGACACACTCCAGTCAAGAAATTGGCCAGTTATGCACAAATTAGCTATGCATACATGCAAATACATTTAGCATGGACACATTATCAAGGCTGTGCACACATAAATAGATCCATGAGAGTCTACGCATGCAATTATTCACACTTTTATATTGAAACTATGGCCTTTAAAGTACTACTGTTTACAATGTTATGGCATTAGAATGACCAGATAGCATGTGTGAAAAATCAGGACAGGGTCAGGGGGAACATGGGCCTGTATAAGACAAAGCCCCAAATATTGGGACTGTCCATATAAAATCAGGACATCTGGTCAGCCTATATGGCATGGACTATAGTTGGATGACACCAATGGAATATATATAGTTACACATATTGTAAAACTCTCAAGATACAATGTAGCATACAAATATACATGTTTTCCACACTCCAAAAACCAGACAGTATTTGCTGAATTAGGCCTTTAATGCTGAACAACATTTGCACTAACAGGAGGTTGGATTTGATGAACTAATTTGTTTTTACATCTTCAACTGCTACAATTCTGTATTTATTATCATGCTGAAAATTCCCTCCCACACCCCAAACCCCCTGCAGATTTCATATCTTGAAAAGTATACAAGTACCCTAGACAATCAGAATAACACCTCACTAGAAAAGCAATCATCTAAGTTGCTCAGTAAAATGTTGACTGGTTAGCACATATTGTACCTTTGTGCTTTGTTATGTATTTGATTTTGTGGTTCTAAAGTGTTACATGAAACAAACACACATTAGATAGGTAAATAGATTTCAAAGCCTAAGGAAGGGCAGCACATAACTGCATTGTAACAGAAGCATAATTTATGTACAGGCCCCATTGATATCAACAGAGTGGTAGTGTATGCATGTAATTGTTATGATTTTGGTTTCCATGTACTGCACTTTGCATTTCAGAGAGTCAGCTGATGGAAGATGTCAAGTTGTGTTCAGATCACATAATGCCTGCTATAAAGCAGACCCACACTGTACTGTCACAGAAGTCTTACTTTTGTTCTGTACCTGTCTTACTATTGACAGGCTGCAATCCAACATAAGTAAGGGAAGCATATAGTTGCACTGCACCAGAGGCAGAGAAGGGACTGAATTGTCTCAAAGTAAGAATTTGGTCCCTGCCTCCCCCCATGGAAAAAGTAAGGTGCTTCCCCTTTCCTGGTGAGGCTAAACTGTGCCAGCTCAGCACTGGAGGAGTGAAGGCAATGTTTCATCCAATCCACACACTTGCTTAGCCACTCCCCGCCTGCTGTATGATTAGGAAGTATCAACCCAGTGGCAACTTTTCTCCCTGGTGTGCTGTTATCTGTGATATGGGTAGCCTTCATAGAGCGGTAAAGGGGATCTTTTCACCCCTTTAGTTCTAGGACTTAAAGAGTAGACAGGTCGTAATCTGGTTTTAATGTAAAATAAATCTAATTCTTATTGAAAAATATGTGGTTGCTCTTAGCAGATGGAAAAAAAAACCCAACAGTTTGCATGTTCAATTGGAAAGAAATGTAGTCCCATCCATTACAAAGATTAGAGTTTTAGTAAAATATATGAACCAATTAAGATTTGCTCTTGTGGTTAACTTTGTCATGAGAACAATGCCTTAAATAAATAAATAACTACCACCAAATAACCCAGCCCTGTTTTATATAGATGCATCTATGTTTTCTGCCTTTTTGTTCTATCACATACATAGCTCTTATTCATTCTGATTAATATATCCAGGACAGAATAGCAGGGCGAACATAAAAACCATGATTCATTAAATGTACAAATACTGCACAGGGAAAAAAAATCAGAGTTAAAAGTATATAATTTTACTGATCCTACTAATAGTGTGTGAAAATGAATAGTAAAAGCAGCTTTGTAATCTAGTCTAAAAATTCCTTGCTATGGCAGGGGTTTCAGAAGAGATGCTTCATGTAATTTATCAGAGCAACATCTCTAGTGCGCACACTTCATTTTCTTTCTGATTATCATAATATCTGCATGCTTAATTCACTAGTCGCAACAGCAGATTAGTTTCAGAAAGCAAGAAAATAACAGCATACAAAGTGAATGCTTTCAAATCCCTTGCCAGTAAAAATCAATAAACTGACCAATTTTAAAGCTGAGCTGTTTTATTATGCAGTAATATAGTTTAGTTAGATTTTTGGCAACCACATTATGGCTCTGGGATTTACCAAAGACTCAGAGGCAATGACTTTTTGTAGCTCTTTACTAACTAACGATTCTGCAAATAGGAGTATTCACTTTTTTTATTTCTGAAATACAAAGGTTCCTTAACCCTGATTGGGCTCCCTTTCATCTGGCAGGGTGAAAAGATGAAATGCCATTTCCTTGTTCTTAATTTTTGAAGAATTAGTGCATGGAAAGTTTCCCTCAATGTCTTGTCTGCAATCACTTTCAGGGCAAACATCAATGGTTTTTTAGGCTTGATTCTTTAATTCCAGATCAAGTCAATTCTCCCTCATTAGCATCACAGGCACAAATTATCTGTGGAGTGCCAAGAATAGCAGCAGTATGGATATGCCATTTCTTTGAACAAGAAAGAGGAACTCCAGTGCCTGATAACTTCACTAATGGGAAAACATTCTGAATTCACAGAGGATCCAGCTCTTATCCCAGATATAAAGATGTATTACATATTCTTAAGAGATATGCACAGCTGAAATCAGAATTACACCATTTCAATATGAGTGTGTCAAAACATAAAAATGCACACAATTGTATAGTATTTTTCATTTCATTAATTTAGGAACATCTGTCTGTAATACACACGCACACAATGTCTGTCTGTAAGATATTATTTTAAAATTCAGTGTGTTGGGACCTTAACAGTAGGTGTGTCCTATTGGAAAGTCAGAACTCTTCCTTCTTAATGATATAAAGCTTTAATTTCTCATCTTTAAGGGTTCCAAGTTAGCTCTCTTTGGCCCAGAACTCATGCTAACCTAAGTTAACAAAAGTATTGAAGCATAAGCTTTCGTAGGCTAATGCCCACTTCGTCGGATCCCTGCCCGCATCCGGCAAAGTGGGTATTAGCCCACGAAAGCTTATGCTTCAATACTTTTGTGAGTCTTTAAGGGTGCCACAGGACTCTTTGTCACTTCTGCAGATCCAGACTAACACGGTTACCTCACTAATTCATAACTTAAGTTAATATCTGGGGAGGAAATTCCAAATTTGGAAGGAAAAGATTAAATATTTCTGTAGGAGCTAGATGGAAAGGGGTATCTGTTTACAAGATCATAATGTGGCAACAATCCCTAGAGAGTTTGAAATGTATCTCTGTGTTGGGGTGGGGACTGAGTGCCATAACACTTCCCTTTTAATGTCCCCTTTGTAGCACTGTTCACTACAAGGGCACATCACATGAGCAGTCCCTTCAGTTCCCTGAGCTCAAGGTCTGCAAACTTTATAAGCCCTTGCAGGGGTCAGTCTGTGGTGGAAGGGTTTCTCCAAGAATACCTTATATAATCTGTACCAGTGGTAATATAGCAGAATAGAAGAGTTTTGGAACAGCAGTAGAGCACCATGGTATTACAGAGAAATCATTTGTTTTACAAAACTACACAGCTTTGTGTCAACCGATTTTGTTGTTTGTTTTCCTTCTATTGTGTAGAACACTAGCGGGCCTTTTGGTTTTGTTTTGAACTTTAGGATATACTTACTGCAATACAGTAAAACCTCAGAGTTACGAGCACGTTGGGAATGGAGGGGTTTTGGTAACTTAAATGTTTGTAACTCTGAACAAAATGTTATGGTTGTTCTTTCCAAAGTTTATAAATGAACACTGACAGTACAGCTTTGAAACTTTACTATGCAGAAGAAAAATGCTGCTTTTAAGCATCTTAGTTTAATGAAACAAGCACAGAAACAGTTTCCCTACTTTGTCATTTTTTTTCTTTTAAATGTTTCCTTTATTTTATTAGTAGTTCACATTTAACACAGTACTGAACTATATTAGCTTTTTATGGAAGGGTGGCAGGGTGTCTGCTACTGCCTGATGGTGTACTTCCAGTTCCAAATGAGTTGTGTGGTTTACTGGTCAGTTCATAACTCTGAGATTCTTCTCTATCTGCATATCAAATATAGCTCAAGATACTCACATCTCATAAACGACAGACATTTTAATGTATGTAAACATGTATACAGTGTTTATTCAATATGAAAACTTTTTTTCAGTTCTTCTTGTGTAATCAAAGACATTCTGGTTTCGATTCTCTGCTCCAGCTCAGGTGGGAGATACAGGATGCTTTTAAAAATCTGCCTACTTCATTTAGGTGCCTAAATGGGAGCTAAGTTCTTTTGATCAGCTGGCTCCAATTGCAAATGCTGAGCCCTTTTGAAAAATCTGGCCCAGAACTGTTAAGAACAGAATTATATGTTCTGGGAAATGTACAAATATACTGCAACTTTACCGTCCTTTGAGCTTTCTGGGGTGCCTACATTCCAAAAGTTTGATCTTTTGCAAAGTTCCTTATTTTATTAATTTTAACTGATTAAAAAGGAGATTTTCCTTTAATGCACTTGTTTCTTTTAAGCACGGTGTTCTCAAATTTTAAGTGCTCAGTTCTGTCCTCTCTATGTGATACAATAAATCTGTTCTCATTTCTATTTGATTAGAAAGTCCATTCGGTTGTTTTATTTCCTTAAGCACTTTTTTAAAAGGAAAGTCTTTCTTGAGAGGCATTTATCTCCTTTTTTGGCATCTTGCTCCCACTAGCAGAAATAACCCTGGTACTGTAGAATTTTCATGGTCTTTTAAGGATCCCATTAGAAATTACTGTTTAGTTCCATGTATAGCAGTTAAAATTATCTTGTCACTTCATACTACAGGTCCAGTTCCATAGCTTCTGTGCATGCAGAACCCCCGATGAGTTCAATGGCAGTTCCACAAAAGGAGCTGCTGCAGAACTGGGTTCTAAATGTCAGTTTTCATCAACCACGCATACTTTAAAGACATGCCTGTTGCTTATACAGAAGCCAGATCCTCAGGAAAAGTCATTTGACCCTTGTATGTCTGATCCTTAGATTGCCAGGTATATGCATACCAAATGGGAAGGAAGAAACAAATACAGGGTAACTATGGGAAGGGACAGGCACAGAGAGAAATGGAGGAATATATCAGAGGGTGGCCAAGGTGGATGAAAAGACCTGTCAGGGGATGGTAACCGCAGGACGTTGGGAACAGGCCAGAAAACATCAGTAGAGGAGACCCAGGGAATGAGTGGCCCTTAATGTGGGCAGCAAAGGAGGACACCAATAGAGGAAAGTGACATTTGCTCAGGAGTAGGGGCAATGAGAGAAGAAACCAGAGAAACTGGGGAGACGTTGGAAAGTGGTAGGAAGAAATAAGTCTTTCCTCTTCTGTTAAGGGAGTGGGGAGAAAGTAACATGTAAAATTATTTCTGGTGACAGGGGAATGTATCCAGTGGGGCAAATTACATCATTGTCATCAGACACTATGCAATAACTTAGAGCAGTCTCTGGACTGCTCCACACTGCATCAGCAGCAATTAAAAGTGTCTGTTAAAAAAGCTGGGGATTGCCATAGTTCATGGACACTTCCTCAACAGCACTACCTACAAAAGGGTTTACAGACACAGTGTACAGCCAGTTACACCTGCTGGGGGAGGAATCCTTTAGGAAAGTGGAACCCCCAGCACCAACTACATTTTTTTCCTGATCTAAGAATAGGAGAAAAAGATCATCCTTGAAGAAACACTGTGGTAACTGTTGGCAACTGGCAAGTACTGTCTATTTTAATGGTGCCCACTGTCATCACTAATTATGCATGCCTGGGATGCTCCCATTCTATTTTCTCAGAGGAGCAATTCAATATAAGAATATCTTTGAGATGGCTAAAGTTTGTTGTTTCCTAAATTTTGTCCATTTTAACGATTCAAAACACTGCTGATGTTAAGCATCAGAAATATTCTGAACTTCAAGTCAGAAAAAAAGTGGTATGGCATGACTTTTGTCTCATAATGCAATGATTAATTTTCTATAAGCATGTTCACCTTTGTGTGGCTGAAGAAACAGATAGGTCAAGGGCTTTGTCAATCTAACACTTTAGTGCTGATTTTGTTAGCAAATTCTTTCCCCTTAGCTTCCCTATGATAGTTACAAATAAATCACAGACTGGATTTCCGCACAAACAAGTCTAAAAAGCTAAAGGGAAAGGCAGATAAGCGCTATACTACTAAAATTCCATAAAATCAAAGCAGTAAAGGGACATTATTCAAGTAGTGCCACTGTGGCCAGGAATCTAATAGTGCTACCAGACATTTAGTAAGGAAATTCCCATCAACAGTATAAAAGATTTTTCACACTTCTAAAAACAGTGGCTGTGCTATTTACACTCTCTGCCTCAGGACTTTCAGTCAAAAGGATGAATACTGTATAGGAAGATTTTGGTTTCCAGTTAACAGACATGTTTTAAAATATGGTTACAGCCAGAGAACTGACTGTAGAGATAGCGCTTTAGTACTGTACTTATATGATCCCCATGAGTCAAGCAAAGACAAAGGAAAAGAATGTCAACTATTTCAGTATAAATTAGACCAGACCTCAGATCTGATGAGTTGTATCAACTTCACACACACACACCTGCAATGCTAATACAATTCAACAAGAAAGCTGAATTAGAGTCTGTCTCATGCAACATTGCCAGTTTGTTTCTGATTCTAAAATCTTCATTGATCAATCACAAAAATCGAGAACACATTTTGAATTTTGGATAACTGACTGAGCTTGTGGTCAGAAAATCTTTATTTGGCTTGTAATTTAAGCACATTTGATATCGAAATAAGAACTGAAAATAAAATTATATTTTACTGTCACTGTACTGAACAGAACTATGCATTAAATTTGAAAATTGAAAACTTCTGCTTACAGATATTCAGTAGAATATAAAATAACCAAATTGCATTTTATCCAGAAGACTCTTCTATCATCTCTCCTAAAGAAGCCTCTTTTCCCAATCCTGAACTTTCCACAATTTTTTTTCATTTCTTTGCACCTTCCACTTTCTGGCTAACATAGGCTAACTGGAACTCCCTCTGGAACTTATTTATTGCCACCAAATCAACTAAAGGGACCACATTCATTGAAGTATGGAAACATTTTATTTTTATTTTCAGCTCATCAGGGTCTTCCTTCTAGAGTCTTCCAAGCCAGAGAATAAGATCTAAGAAAGGTAATGTCAAACCTGGGTTTCTTGCACTGAAATGACAAACACAGACAGAATGAGATCAGAACACGCACATGGGAGACTTTCAAGAGTAACTTAGGGTTTTAAGAGTACAAGTACAAGAGTACAAGTCCACTGAAAGTCAATAGGAGTTGTGCTCCCAAATCTCTTAGTCCTTACTTGCCCCCTGCACTCCTCATACTTTTATAACATTTCAGAAATAGATACCTCAATTCTTCAGTCACACACACTTGACTTAGCAAGTTCACCTCATTCAGTTTGTGTTTGTAAAAGTCACTGTAATAATTTAATTCTGGTTCTTCAATGGAAGGACACTGAAATCAATATTAGTCTTTGTGCTACTTCAGTGGGCCTTGAATCAGACCCAAGATTGACCAGTAGAAAGTTCCAGAAGTGTAAAGGGTTCTTTTCCTCTACTTTCCCTTACTGGCCTAACATGTCTTCTCCATAACAAATCTGGTCACCTAACATCAGCCCAAGATGCTTTCCAGTTTTCTGTTGTGCAGCCTGATGTGATATTACTATATAACCACACTGAAAATAGTTATATAAAGTGGTAACAAAATAACAATTTTTACTATTTTTAAAAGTACAACATATCTAGTGCCATCTCTTTCCTGCCCACCCCCCAAACAACAACACAAATGTTAGGGTTCAACTAAATCAGTGGTATTCTCTTTCTTGGTCACACAATTGGGAAAAAAAATCGGCTCTTTGTGCAGACTGAAAACCGCTTTTTTATTAGCTGTGGTTAACTTAAACAGTTCTTCTATTTCTCAGTAATGAAGTTGTATTTAGATCCCTTAAGCTATTTTGAATCTGTAGCAGCATGTTCTTTTGGGATATTATGAGATTTTTTTTCTGTAGAAAAACTCTTGATTCCTCAAAATGTTCCAAAGGAACATGTTAATTTCGACAAAATTTCTGACAGAACCCTGGCACCTTTCTGTTGGAAAGCTGCTTGGTCTCCTGACATCTCACATGCTCCTGCCACTGGAACATTTAGGTGTTTCTGAAACAAAATATGTAGAATTTCAAGGTTTGGCCTTTTCATCTCAATTTGGGATAAAGAAATTCCAAAACCTCAACATTCTTCACTGAAGTGAAATTCAGTTTCCCAGCCAGCTTTAGATAGTAGTGCCGTTGCTCTCTGTTGTGAATGGTAATATATCAGAGTGTTAACCAGAAAAGGCCAAGTTACCCAATTCTATTAGCAGCAATGGGCCCAGATAAAAACTCCAAAACAAGACATCTGTGACGTCTCAAAAGTTTGGGACCAACTCCAAAAAATAAAAGCCTGGATGACAAAATTTGGGAACAGATCCAATTCTAAAATTTTCCATTCAGGTTTAATCTCTAAATCTGAATAATTTGTACATAGGTTACCTCTGAGATTTATGAAGCTCAAAAAAAGGAAGTATGTTTGCTCCAGGCTTCATGTGACAGGATTATCTGTTTCTAGGGAAAAAATTATCACTTCAGGCAATTGTGATGCTATAGCCCTGTTTTCCTTATGCTGTTACAAATGGCAGTCAGGACTAAAAAAAAAATTAGGAAAGTACTCTTTGCTCTTTTATACTGCAGTTTATTAAAGCTCTTATGATCCAGAAAGCAGACTATGTAGACTACTGTATATAAATTATATGGACTTTAGAGCAGGAGCTTGTATTTAGATGGAGGCAGAATTAATCAGTCTCCAGTGCTGATTCCCAACAATTCCTTTTAGTGGATTAATATCAGTGTTAGCACACAGTCTTTACCTAGTTTTTAAATATTACGGGACTAACGTGTTTTAATTAGTGAACAAATCTACATACAGTTCTCACTGTCTGATGCTAGCAAGGGAACAGGATAATTTGCCCTGTTTGTGGTGAAGTAAAAAAAAAAACAAATCAAGCATTGAGAGATAACTCAATCTCAGGTGAGTGATGTATTTTTGAAAACACTAGTTATGGAGGACATCTGCACAAACACACAGTAGCAGCAAGAGAGGAAGGAAGGTCTTACAGTGAAGGAACTGGATTTGTACTCAGAAGACTGATGTTAAATTTCTAGCTCTGCCACAGGTTTCCTGTGTGACCTCTGGCAGCTCACTTAGACCTGGTGTATACTTAAAAAATAGATCGAACTAGCTAAGTCACTCAGCGCTGTGAACAATTTCATGTGCTGAGCACCATAGTTAGGTCGACCTAGCCACCCATGTAGATTTGGCTAGGTTGATAGGATTCTTCCATGACCTGGCTATCGCCTCTTGGAAATGTGGATAATTACATGGATGGAAAATCCACTTTCCACTGATGTAGGAAGCACTTGTACTATGGTGCTATCGTGGCACAGCGGCAGCGTCAAAGCTGTACTGCAGTAGTGTAGACATACCATTAATCTCTCTGTGCCTCAATTCCTCTTAAGTAAAACAGAGTTACTAATTTTTGCCTGCCTTGTCTATTTAGACTATAAAAGTATTGGAACAGAGATTGCTTGTTTGAAAAACAAATATGTATACACAGTTCCTGGCATCATAGGGCCATGGTCTCAGTGTAGCACTGATGTACTGTTGTAACAGTTATATAAATAATAAAGGCACATATCTGAGATTACAATCTAGCTGTAAGAGTCCAAGCAATTTATTTTTTAAAAATCTTACTTTAACTGATTCACTCAGGTTTATTTCATCCTTTTTTTAAAAAGATCAAATTATTTATGAATACCTCTTTAAAAATAAAAGCCAGCAAAACATTCTGGTTAGTAAATCAAGGAGTCACTCAGATTCGTATAACTGCCTGAAGTAAATGGAATAGAAGAGGGCTCATCTTGTAGTTCACATGCAAAATTTTGACCTTAATGCTATTAAAATTTTAGATTATGCAGAAGACTGCAAATTGTATCTTTTTCAACATCATCTGTATACCTGCAGGCTAAACTGATTTTTTTAAAGTACTTTATCTGAATCAAAAATTATTTAACAAGCTCTGAATGACTTCGCAACTCTCTTTGAAAAGGTGGACTAAAAAGCTAAGAGGTAACAGACTGAGACCTCATCAAAAAGCACTGAGTGATTCATGTATGGTGGGGAGGCTCTTATGTGTGCAGATTCTACCTTGGGGAAATATATATGCAAGACTGTGCACAGTTACAAAAGCATTTGCTGCATTTTCTAGACATCATACTTAGAAAGATACACATCTTGTCACATTTATAACAGTGATCAGAGAATCTTCAGAAGTTAATTTCAGGTAATCATCTTAATGGTAAGAAGCTTTAGAAGCTTTATCAGAATTTTTTGATAGTCTCTCTTCTGTTGTCCACCTTTCCTGTTCCCCTACTTGTTGTGGTAATTCTCTTCCCTCTCTCTTCCTCCTTCCTCCTCCTTCAGTAATCTTCTGAGAAACAGGGGACATCTTCAAGGGGAGGCTGTTACCTTCTTAACCACCCCACATACAAACCTTAACACCTCAGAGTGACCAAATGTCCTGATACTATAGGGATAGCCCCAATATTCAGAACTTTGTTTTTATTAATTATATATATATATATATATATATATATAGGCACCTATGACTCACCACCCCCATCACAATTTTTTACCCTAGCTGTCTGATCACCTTATAACATCTAGATAACAACTTACTTGAGTTCCATTTTCCTTTCCTGTAGTTTTAATTTCCCAGGCTCTAACATACAGAATATACCACATTCTGGAATGCAATAAATCATCTAATTTACCTTTAAAGAGATTGGATGAGTCAAGATATTAGTAAGGGGCATTAAAGCCTTTTGCTTATAGACTGAGTTTTCAAATATGAATCAGGTCAGGAGTGGCCTTAAGTCACTCTTATGTTCCATCACGACATTAACAAAGTGAGTTAGTGGGCTTGTTCCTACAATAGAAAATAATCACAGTTAGCAATTGTTTCGCTAACTGTGAAAAGCTAAGAACTGAGCAGTCACTGAGATTATGCTGCACACACAGCCCTACACTGGTCTCTCTCAAACAAGGCTGAGGCATATTGGTGGAGAACTGCAAAGGGGCGTGAGCAATGGGGTGCAAGCAGGGGCATAGAATTCTTTCAGGACGGGGAGAAAAAGCTCCTCCAGCTGCAGGGCCGGGGGGAGAGATGATGGGACAAAGAAAGTCCCCTTCCAAAAGCAGCCAATTTTTTATTCCTGTGCATGTCCCTGCAGACAAAGGACTTTTGTCTCCGTTGCTGTCCATAACAAATACTTAATTTGCTTAAGCTAGAACAATATTTTGTCTTGAATAAATAAAATAACATATCTGGAAGGAAAACATGAACAAAAAAAGTATCCACAATTCTTCATTGTATCATCCCCAATAAGCCCCTTAATTGTCAGTTTACTTACAAATATTTTATTAGAGAGCAACGCTGGTTACTATCCTACATTTCAGTGTGTGTTGGTCTCTGCACACAGAGGCACTTCTCAGAGTTTAACAGGCCCTGTAAACTGATGGGAAGTCTGAAAAGAAACAGAACACAGTAATATGCAGGAACTAGTTCAAGCAGGAGAAAATGGTTCTAGCTAGAAATCACTACAAGGTACCATTGGCATAAAGAGTAACACTACTTTTTTGGATATGCCTTGCCTACAAAGCCCGGGAAGGAGTCTTTAACTTCCCACACACATTTCTCCCTTTTTGCGTCTCCAGGAGCCCTTCTCACATCCTTTCTTCTGAACACCCCGGGCAAGAGAAAATAGATGGAGAAAGGAAACTGGAATTAACCACTTGCGTGCTGAGGAACAAGTCTATATTTTTTTCTGATGCTAACTAAAGGAAGACACGTTATTTAAATTAGAGAAAATGCCAGAACTCTCCTGAGGAAAGAATATGAATAACTCAACTGCCTCAAACCAGACTGAGAAGTGAAAAAATACATTTTTATTAGAACTGGATTACACTAGCAGTTATCCAGGAGGTTCAATTGCCTAACCACTGGAGACAATCAGAAGCATGCAAAGATCTCCATATAATGAACACAAATATCCCTTCAAACAGAAAATCATAACCTACGCTGCTGTAATCAACTCTATATTGTTGCATAAAGAATTTTAAGCAGCTGAGGAATAGGTACTATAGGAGAAGGAGAGGAACAAAAGAAACCTCTTTTTGAATTTGTTTTTCAAAAGCATACTATGTTAATACTTCCTTATTTAGTTAAAAGTAATTAAATACGATAGTTTATCTCTATGTCAGTTCACTTTGTTCTCACAAATAAAATTCCAACACTAGTCGTTTTTTTTACACTTAGATCTAAACTAAATACTTTAATAATTTGACAGTGGCTCTAGGATGAAGATGATAATTTTTGTGGACTCCCTCTTACTGTACATAATAAACTGATTTATTATGCCCATTCTCAAGTATAAATGAGGACTCTGCACACAGTTTCTATGTAACAGAACTCACCCCAAATCAGGGACAGTTTGTCTTCCACTGCCCAACTCAGATTCAGTTGCATTGTCATCATTTTTGTTTTGCTTTGTTGGTATCAGATAATCACACAGGAAAAGTCTCAACCACTCTCATGGAGCTGCTAGGTCCCATAAGGACAACATTTTCAAAGGTAAAGGAAGGTCTAGTGGAAAGCTAGGAGCAAGGGTTCTTTTATGTAGAGATCAGTGATTTTTTCCCCCGTAAATAATTTATTCACCAAGAAATGCAATTTATGTGAACTTGAAACTATTTGTGAATTTGATATAAATTCACCAACAGAGTCTTGGACCAAAAAAATCATCTTTTGGGGACTAGATTTACAAGGCAACTTGTATGTCACTCAAAAAACAGGGGGAGGGAAGGTGGTTCCTCCTTTAAATTTTGGGGGCATTCATCCAGGATGTGGAAAACCTGTCTTCCCTCTCTGCCTGACATGGAGCATGAACTTGAACTTCGATGTCACACCACGTGAGTGTTCTAACCTCTGGGCTACAGAGTCATTTTCACTCTGATTGTCCCAATGACTACTCAAGTATATTATGCAAAGTGGAACAACTGCAAAGGGTAGACCCAGGTGCTGGAACTGCTGCACCCCCTAGCTTCAAGTGGTTTTCATTATAAACAGAGTTTACAGTTTGGTGCAATGGCTCTCAGTACCCCCACTATAAAAACCGTTCCAACACCCCTACAAGTAGAATTTTCTTACCATCCCAGTAAGGTGTTTGAATTTTGCTCTCTCTCTTTGCTAGGCTCAGGAAAAACTGCATGTAAACTAGGACTATCCCACAGACTGAGAAACAATCTGACATTATAGTCTGCTTGTTGGGTTTTGTTTCCCACAGAATTCAAGCTTTGACCTTGCTGAGGTGTGCATCTAGTCTGGGGCACATTGGCTCAGAACACATACCATCTTAGTTTGTTAGTAGTGAAATCCTTTAACACTGTTTTCTTTGCAAGGATCTCAATATGAGCACATAGTAATAATTATGCCATTCTAAGTTACTTACTGAGCCTTTATCTCCTATGTGCACGTATGCATATGTGCAACTCATCTCTAATTAATATTATCTAGAGAGAATTACACTACTTTTTTTAATTGTCCACTACCTTTTAGACCACCACCAAACAGAATGCAAAAAGACTTTTTGGGCTTGAATATAGTTTACCTGATAACTAGAATTTTGTACAGAGACTACAGGTGAGATGTATAAATATAAATTATTACATTTTATTATAGATGGCAAGAATGCCTGAGGATTTAAATACAAAATACCCTTGCTCCCTGCCTGTTTGAATCCTAGAAGTAATCTTTGCTGTGGGCTTCTGGCTATAAGAAATTTTCAAAACAATTTAAAAGAAGAAATAGGCTTCTGTCCTTATTAAGTAACTATACACCAATTGTGATGTGCCCCTGGTTTTATCTGTAATGATGATCTGCTAGGTCATGCCAATCCTCGACTCTGGGAGCCAGCCTTACCCTGCTCTCCTGGGTTGTTCACACACAGCCTCTAGTATGTAAGGTGTTCCCAGCTACATGAGAGCGCACTTTTGGCCAGCTGCTCCTTGGACTGTGCAACTGAATGACACTGCCAATATCTCTGGTCCCAGACACAACCCTAGGAAGCTCCATCTTGAAGTATGCAGTTATGCCATTGAACACTGCAAGCTTATATAAGTTGATCAATTTAACAAAGAAATTGATATGTACCAGACTTGTTATCCTGAGGAGAATCTCTGGCACACATCAAAACAAATGCACTGCTTCAGGTAGAATAAACAAACACATTTATTAACTACAAAATATTGATTTTAAATTATTATAAGTCAAAGCACATCAAGTCAGATTTGGTTAAATGAAACAAAAGAAAAATGTATTCTAAGCTGATCTTTACACTTTCAGTGCCCTTACAAACTCAGATGCTGCTCAACACTAGCTGACTGGTTGCCCTTCAGCGAGGCTCTCCTCTTTGATCAGTGCTTCAGTTGCTTGGCAGAGGTGTCTGTAAATGGTGATTGGAGAGAGACTGAGCATGGCAAATGTCTCTCCTTTTTATCATGTTCTTTCTTCCGTCTTGACTTTGTGCCCACACCTTCAGAATCAGATGAGAATTACCTCATTACAGTCCCTAACTGAGCCCAACAGATTGTTTGTTGCTGCCTAAGCCAGTATCCTTTGTTCCTGTGATGCTGGGCTGGTTTTGTGCCATACATGCCCTGATGACGTGTGAACACCCCCTCTGCTCCTGGAAAGTTTTGCCTGGGCTTGTTTTAAGCCATGAGGACACATTTTCAGCTTCATAACTATATACATGAAATTACAACCTATAACATTACTATAACAACAACATTGCTCAGTGCATGAGCCTTCCGAAGCACCCAACATGACAAACTTTGCATTGGATACTACACAATCATATTATAAGGATGAACGGAGGAAGGCGGTGTGTTCCCCCAAGGTAGAGTGTTACACAAACATTTTCAAAAAATGGAGCTTCTAAGGGCGGGGCTATAGTACGGGGAGGGGTCGACCTAAGATATGCAACTGCAGCTATATAACTAGTGTAGCTGAAGCAGCAATACCTTAGGTCGACTTACCTGGCCGTCCCCATGGGGGCAGGTTGACCGCTGCCTCTCCCCCACTGACTCCGCTTACTCCTCCTTCTGAGGTGGAATACAGATGTCAGTTTGGGGATCGATTTATCACATCTAGATGAGACGCGATAAATCGATCCCTGATACATTGTGCACTATCCGCCAATCCGGTGGGTAGTATAGCCAGCCGTATCTTAAGTCACCTTATTTTACATATGTGAGTGAGTAACCTCATAAGTTATGAACACATTGCAGCTCCCACTGGGGTTAGTCTCATTGATAACTTTGGCATTTTGTTAATAAATCCAAACCCCAATAATGAGTTTTAACTCTACACAGTGTGTGGACTTTGAAAGCACTTTGGAAAACTTGCTTCCTCACAGGGAGTTTCAAGAAGGTGTATCTAGAAATACACGGATCAAAAAAAAAAGCAAAAGAGGAATTTTGTCTGAACACAAAGACAAATACTCTAATAATAAGAACTATTATACTCTGGAATAGCTTCCCAAGGAAAATGATGGAAGTCCCATCACTTTAGTGATTTGAAACAGAACTAGGAAAAGTATGGAGAAAGATATACCATAAAGAGCAATACTGCACTGCTAGGGATGAACTAAACAACCTCATAAGTATTTTCCAATTCTAATTTTGATGACTATGAAAATGTGGCATTTTAAATGGAAAATGCATTGCAAATAGTACATAAGCAGCTTAATAATTTACTATCTGTTCGTATGTTGCTTAAACAATTTAGCCTAGCATTTCATTGCTATATGCAGATTCCAACGGAGACCAGTAAACACACAAAATCACTTTGCACTTCATGAATATAATAGCTATTTAAAGCTATAAGACACAAATGCAGAGTAATAAACAGCAGTGGATTATCTATCCTTCACAGCATAGACTGAGCTCAGCTTTCAGGAGGAAAAGACGTACACCAACACTTTTCCTTTTAAAGCCACATAAGTGATATTGTAGAATATGCAAAGAATACTAAGAGGAGAGAAGGAAAAAAAGAGAAAGAGGGACAGATTCAGATATTTGGAAGCTCAGCTGATATAATTTGGTTTAGCTTTATTTTCTGTGAAGTCTTATGGAACATTGACTCTGACCACTGTAACTGGAATATTGTACAGCATAGGCAGTGAATGGAATCTAATTAATAATGTTCTAACCTATGTGGAGCAGATACTGAATTCTTTAGCATAGGCAGCATGCAGGCAACTTAGTATTTCACACAGCTCCACGAAAAAGGCAAATGGATAATCGTGACCAAATATTTAACACATTAAATATTAACAATGAGGGGATTGCATGCAAGACAAAACAGGAAAAAAGTTTAAAAAATATTTGGATAAGTTACATATATTGAAGTCAGCAATTATCGGACATTCATCTGAGGGTACTTAAGAAACTAGCTGCAGCAGTCTCAGAACCATTAGCAATTATTTTCAATAACTCATGGAGGACCTGTGAGTCCTAGAGGGCTCAAGAAGGGCAAGCATAATATCTATCTTTAGAAAGAGAAATTTAGACCAAACAGCCTGATTCTGATACCTGAAAAGATATTGGAACAAATTATAAACAATCAATTTGTGAGTACTTAGAGGATGATAGGATTATAAGGAATAACCGCATGGATCTGTCAAGAAAAAATCATACCAAGTCAAATTATTTTCCTTCTTTGACAGGATTACTGATTTAGTGGTAATGTGGGAAGCAGAAGATCTGATACATCTTGGTTTTAGCAGGACTTTAACACAGTCCCACAGACATTTTTATAAGGAAATAAGAGAAATGTAGTTTAGATGAAATTACTAGAAGGGGGGTGCACAACTGTTTCAAAGATAATATTCAATGGTTTGCTGTCAAACTGGAAAGGAGTACCTAGTGGGATCTGCAGGAATCAGTC
Source organism: Dermatemys mawii (assembly GCA_007922305.1). Classification (NCBI taxonomy): domain Eukaryota; kingdom Metazoa; phylum Chordata; order Testudines; family Dermatemydidae; genus Dermatemys; species Dermatemys mawii. The sequence continues at coordinate 76,089,005 of ML677326.1, forward strand.
CTGTATTCAAAAATGATTAAATGTTTAGAAAACCTGATCTATGAGGAAAATTTTACAAAGCTGGACATGTTTAGCCTTAAGAAGAAAATAGTGAGAGGGGACTTGATAACAGGTCTTTAAGTATGTTCAGGGCCGTAATAAATGAACAGTGATCAATTTTTCTTCATGTCCACTGAAGGAAGAACAAGAAGTAAGGGGCGTAATGTGCAGCAAGAGAGATATAGGACAGATATTAGGAAAAAATTTCTACTGTAAGGGTAGTCACCTTTGGAATAGACTTTCAAGGGAGATGGTGGAATCCCATCACTGGAGGGTTTTAAGAATAGTTGAGACAGATATTTGTCACTGATGGCCTAGGCGTAGTTGGTCCTGCCTCAGTGCAGGGAGCTAGACTCGATGACTTCTCAAGGTCCCTTCAAGCCCCACATTTCTATGATTCTATAAAAATGAGAACAGATAGTCTGCAGCTGTAGGCAATGAAATAAGAAAGCAAACCTTCTTCTTGTTAATCCAAGAAAACACTAATCCAAGAAAACACAAGCAAAGATAAGCCTACTAGTACAGTTTGAAGCATAAAGGAATTTAATTAAGTTGTCTATTATCACTATCTAATGAGCTATAATAAATGCAAAGCTGTAGTTTTCTGTATGCCATTTCAAATATTAAGAAATGCACTTAGTACAGTACATGAAAGGTCATTAACATTCCTTAAAAGACACATTCAGAAAAAAATTGTAGGACAAAGTACTACTAGATAAGGGTTTGGATAATGATATTTAGCTAATTCAAATTCTGGCTATTGGCAATGTAATACAGAGACATGCAGGAATAAGAGACCTTTCTTAAATGAGACCACAAAGTATTTACAGCATATACTTTGCACAAGGCTCACTCGTTTATTCATTGTGAGCAGCATTTACCTTACTACCTATGCCTAGGAAACTTCACACTGACTTTGATTCTCATGTCAGGCCAAACTATGTTCAATGCAGGACCCAAAGGATGTAACCATGAGCAGTATCCTCCCTTTTTACTCCCTTTTACAGCTTTAATGTAAATTAGATCAGTTTTGGGACTGCTATAAACAACACCAGCTTGTACTGGCCTCCTACGTGCCATTATGCTTGTTGGAGATAGCTGTGTGTGAGTATGTTCTGCCCATGGTTCATCTGACCCTGAGCACACATCTGAGAAACATAAAACGGTGGTATAGATCCAAGAGAATCCTTAGCTGATCATTTACATTGGGCTATCTAGTATATGTCACTGAGGGACTCCCTCCCTCACGACTGGGGCTGTCCCCATGTGCCTCAGACCCCATCAAGCTGATCAATCCATTGAAGTGCATGGGTGGTTTTTAAGGCAGCTTTATGGTCTCTAATTGTTTGCAGAGCAATACAAAAGGAATTATACCATGAGCCATAATCTACCCATATTATTCAGGCCTTAATGTTAACATCTCTTAATACTCAAGTTTTTATGTTTAAAGCTTTAGCATCTTTAAAATAAATGTAAAACATCAGAAAGCTCAACATGACATGCACAGAGGTATTGTTTACGGTGAATAAACTGTGTGGGTCACAGAAGTCAGGTTTATAACTTCCCATGTCTGTAGCAACATGAGCATGAAATTCAGGAAGGAGAAAAGAGGCATAAATGAATTACCTCTGAACATTAAGGGGAATATATAAAAGGTAAGGTCAAGAGTCAGTCCCACACCCTAAGCCTTCATACAAATGATTTGTGGAGATCATAAAATCTAACTGAACCTTTTGATTTGTATAGTTATCAGGGAGTACAGAAACAAAGATTCTTCTTGTAAATTGTTTACAAAATCACATGACACTAGCAAAATTTTATAGATCATTTACTTTTTAAACATAGCCTTTCTACTGAGCCACCTTTGAGCACAAATTTTAGGAATACAGATTTACAAAAATTTATTGAACTACTTCAAGCATATCTCACAAAGAAATACAAGGCAGCTTCAGGGCATTCCTCCCTTTGTAAAAAGAACAAACCATTTGAAAATAAATATGTATTTTAAAGGTAGTCCCCATGGACCATAAGGACCCTCAGAGAACATCACTGCTCATACGTACTCATACATTCACTCTCCAAATCCAGAGTGCTTAGACAAAATGGGTATTATGCTGCAGCTCCAATTTTGCAAACCAAAGCTGTGCCACTCCAATCTAGCCAACCTTGCAGAATGCAGTTCTGACAAATAGCAATTTCATGTAGAGACTATCTCCTTCTCCTTAGATCATTAATAGCTCCTTCTTACAAGAATACAGATTAGATATAGATATTTTTGGCGGCACTGGAAGATCTGATGCGGAATGCCTACTCTACAGCCAGCAACTTCACAAGCTAACACAACCTTCTGTAGCCCTTAGGTACTCAGTTTGGGATAGTCTCCTTATAGAAATCAGTCCTTCCCCCACACATACTTTCTCCACAACTCCCCACAAACACACGTTGCTTTAGAGACAAGAGGGCAAGGGCTAAATCCCTAAGTGTACATTACATTAACTTACTTTAAATTTAGAGATGCATGAACATGTCAATTATATAAGACTTGGTCTCTGAGGGAACATCTTATACTGACACAATGTTCTGCTTTCACTGTGTTACATCTCTGAAGGGAAAGCCAGTAATTTTGCTTAGCTCTAACTTGATAGCATACACTTATAATTAAAGGGAAATATTTAAAATGGGACTCAGAACAATAGAATAAATTAAAAAACCTGTGCATGAAATCAGCCTATACTGAGATAGATGCTATTATGTAATTGTAGATCTATCAAGACATTTAACAGAAAAAAAAACTTTTAAATATGTTTTAAAGTCAGCATTTAACTTTACATACAGTTAACTGTATTATATTTAGTTGAAGGGTATGCAGAGGTTGAACGCCAATGAATAAACTGAGAGATGCTCAAATGCTTGTTTGACCATTTGAGCTCAGAGGCTCAAATGGTCAAACAAATTTATATTTTGGTTTAAGGCTAAAATTTCCACTGGGCTTGTGTTACCATCATGTTATTGGAAATCCAGCAAGAGGCTCAACTAGATATTTAATGGGGAAGAAAAAGATAACCCTCTGACTTACTTGGAGAAAGTTTTTGAGCTTGATTTTTAAAAAAAGTAAATCAACTAGGCATGGCATATAAAAAGTAATTTTGTAAACTGCTAATTATAATGTCACAGTTCTCACAACATTACAGTTAAGGCTGACATGGTGCTTCCGTCTCTGTTTTTCAGTTGCTTATAACTTTGTCAGAAAACAACCTTTTGGGTTGAAACTTCTCATGCTTTGTCTCATCCCAGCTGATTTCATTTTATTTATTTAATTTATTTTAAGGAAAGAGGAATTTCAGGTAGTAGAGCAAAAATAAACTTCATATTGGTTTTCATCCATTAGGAAACAAGTTCAGACATTTCCTTATGCCTAGACATCTTAAAAATGGGATTGGGGCAAATTCTGCCCTTATTCTGGCCACTTTTCTCATTGTTTTGAAATCAGCTGCAGGCATGCAGATATCCCCTTTCAAAGATCTATTTCTGACAACCAGCATGCTTATGTGCTCCGTGTGAAAGCAAACCATTAGAGTGGAATGCTGCTATTGTGAGTGTGTGAGACGGAGGGGTTGGGAGGACGGTCTGCTGCTGTCTAAACTTACAAGACAGCATGTGACACACTCAGCCCCGCAGTGCACTCTCTCTTCCCCCCACATATACGCAACACTCCTTGTCAGACTCCAGCTCCCACCCCCTATTTGAAAAGTATGTTGCAGCCACTTGCACACTGGGATAGCTACCATAATGCACTGCTCTTTGTGGCATTGTAAAAGCTACTAATGTGGCCAAGCCAGTACACTTGCAGCTGACAGTGTGAACACGTGGCAGTGTTTTCCCTGCTGCAGTCTCCGAAGGCTACTTTGACTCCAAGCGCTCTACATTGCCAAGTGTAGTCAAGCCCTTAGGTGTAAAATGCCAGCTCTTTGTTGCCTTTTTTACAACATATTTGTAAAGCACAATAGGGTCCCAATTTCTGACAGTAAGATAGCCAGTAGCATGCAAGCAGTGTTTATTACTAATTTTATACTTTAAAGTGATTCCTTTGAATGCCTAATTTATAAACTCTGTAGGGGAAAGCATTCAGAAGGATGATTTTGTATGGGGTGGATTATTTTGTTATCTAAACATATGTTTAGGAACTATATTATTGGACCCCTGAATTATTTGTTGCTGCTTTGGTGCAGGCATTTTGGGGGAGACCAGAACAAAGAACTTGGGAGGTGGGGGGGACTATGTTTCTGATTCCGGAACTTAAGTCACACTACTGATCCTACTAAAAATGTCATGGGATCTTAATGATCACAAATCGTCATGACCTTGATTTTAACTCTTATCTGAAAGTACCCAATATGACGGTCCCCACTCCCCCACAAAAAACAGCACAGTGTTCAATTGTAATTCAGAAAGAAGGTTACTACTTACAGAATTACATGACCACTTTTTGCAACCATTTGGGTTTTCCTTTAAGGTTTCTGATCCAAGAATTGACGAGGTACAACACTGCTTTGCTTGTGACATCTGACAAAGCCACTGTGTGAGTAGTAATGCATGACATTAAGAGAACATCTTAATGTGTATTGATTAAAAGCAAAACGTCCCTTAACTTATTGAAGTCCTCTGTAATAAATAAATAGCTTGAAGAACCAATTGAAGAAAAGGATGAGTTGATAATGTGATGATAACACACTGCATCAAAGTCTGTTAATTAAAGGTTTGCCATGACCAGTTAATAATGCTCATTGTAAACCTCTCCAGAAAAATAATACCCTGCTACAAGCAGAAAGTGATCATGTGGAAGAAATTGTAAAGGAATGTAAATTAGCGGACTTTGCAGTACATATCACTAAAACATAATGGTGGTTCTCAGAGCCTAGAATGACAGACTAATTTTCCAAACTAGACTGGTTAGTTAATTGCACACTTGAATACGTAGAACATTTTTGAAATAATGCTAAAAATGATCAGAAGTTTTATATGACTAAAAATCATCCCAGAACTCTGTTAGCTTGAATAGAGATATGCACAACACAGAAAGAAGTTACAAAACATAAATACTTTCTTGTGTAGCATACTGAAAGAATCATTTGAACCATTCCTCAACCCTCATTACAAGTTCTCATTAAAAGCAATATTTAATTGTGCACTTTTCCCAATCCAGACAAATTTAATTTCACCTACAGAAACCAGATTGAGCAGTTCTAGTATGAAAAAGAATTGTGCAAATGGTAACAAATTGGGGAAATATCATCATCTGAGATCCCAGGTACTTAGAAAGTATAAGACCCTGCGCTGTAAACACTGAAGAATTGTATAACTTTTACTTGAACTCAGTGGGGACTATTTGCATAGGTGGAGTTACACACATGCATACGTTTATGCAGGACTGGAGCCTTAAATACTCTCAAATCTCACTGTTAATGAACGCAAAATATAAAAAGATGCAAATCCACTTTCTTTGCCATTGCTTCTACCAGTCTTCCAGAGATAGAGAGATTTCATCACTCTTGTAGTTAAAGAGGGTATTTGGAACTGTTAATGTGGTTTCTCACAACCATTTAATATATGAAATTAGTGACAAATTACACATATGAATCAGCTGGATTCAGTTTGATTTCTGAAAGAAGAAAGAATTGCACATTGAAATGATTGTTTTTAATTAACTTTAATAACTCAGAAAATAGATTTGGACATCACCTTGGACAGCTGAACAAAGAGCTGCAGTAGTCAAAAAACCAAACAGTGAATATACATACGGAGCAGGATAAGGAATGATACTGAAAATATTAAGATGCCATTTTATGAATCAATAACATATCCTCCCTTGGAGAGGATAATCAGATCTGAAATTGAGGTAGCAGAAATAGAAAGGGTTCAGAAATGAATGAGGAGAAGAAGTGGAGACTTTGGGAAAAATGTCCGTATGATGAAAAATTGAAAAGCTTGGGATTGTTCACATTACAGAGGAGACAAGTAAAGAAGACACGATAAAATATATATCAGATAGTGAACAGTAAAAAGAACATAGTTTGTACACTTCTCTTCACCATCTCACAATGCAAGAGGATGGGGACATTCAGTGAAACTGAAAGTCAGAAAATGTATAACTATAAAAAGAAAATACTTATTCACACAGTACACAATTAGTCCATGAAAATCTTTCCCACAAAGTATAATTGAGGCCAGAGCTTAAGAGGATTAAAAAATGAAAGCAAATGTGTATGGATAATGAAAAGATCCAGAGTTACAATAGCAATTTAGAAAGCATCATGATTAAACCAACCAAACAAAATGTTTTGAAAAGAACATAAATTCTCAAACTTCAGGGTTTCGGCCAATCTCTAACTAATGGGAGTAAGGAATTTTTTTTTCCCTTTGAGCAATTTATTCTGTAACTGACTATCGTAAGGTCCCTTGCATCTTCCTCAGAAGCTAATGGTGTTCTTCACTGTAGGAGAGAGAGAATACTGCACCCTTTGGACTGATACGGGTATGGTTATTCCTATGTTCCAGTGAAGGGGACTGGTGTTGAAAGGATGGTGTTGGCTTAAGATGGGTAGACAATCCAGGCCTACAAGTGAGAGTAGACAAATAAATGGGAACCATTGTGGGAGAAAAGAATGAATGGGGATCAACTCCCCAGGCTGCTATATGCACACATCTGACAATCAGATCAAGAAATTAGTGGGTTAAGCCCTTTTGCCCTTACCAAAGGCTCTTAAGTAAACTAAGTAGTCATGGGATACGAGGGCAGGTCCTCTCATGGATCAATAATTGGTTAAAAGACAGGAAACAAAGGGTAGGAATGAATGGTCAGTTTTCAAAATGGAAAGAGAGAAATAGTGGGGTCTCCCACTGGGATCAGTACTGTTCAATGTGTTCATAAGTGACCTGGAAAAATGAGTAAACAGTGAGGTGCAAAGTTTGCAGATGATACAAAATTACTCTTGTTAGTTAAGTCCAAAGCTACTGTGAAGGGTTACGAAGAAACCTTACAAAACTGGGTCACTGGGCAACAAAATGGCAGATGAAACTGAAAATAATGCATATTGGAAACCATAATCCCAACTATTCATAAAAAAGTGGTCTAAATTAGCTATTCCCACTCACAAAAGGATTCTTAGAGTCATTATGGATAGCTCTCTGAAAACGTTCACTCAGTATTATGCAGCAGTTGTCCAAAGAGTGAACAGAAATGTTACGAATGATCAGGAAAGGCAGTGGTGCTGACTTTCTAATGTTCCGGGTGGTGTTCAACCCCCACCCCCCCGGCTCTACCTCAGCCCCCATTCTCACTCCAACCCTCCTCCCAACCACCCAGCCCTGCTCCCTCTTCCCACCCCCACTCTACCCCAGCCCCTTCCCCCAAATCCCCGCTCACTCCTTTCCACTAGCTCCCCATTATAGCCTGTAAAAAGTGATGGAGCCATAGCCCGCTGGGCACTCCTGTTCCAGCACCCTTGCTCCTTGACAATTACACTCTTTAAATACTAGTGCTCCCCCTCATCCCCCAGTACAACTGCCTGCTAATCATCACTTTGTCAAACTGTAATTTTTACATTAAGCTCTTTCTCAGTTATTAACGTGCAAGTTTTAAAGTGCAAAATATAGAGTATCATTGAGGGAGCCGCCTCCTATTACATTTGATGAGCATAATGAAATGGTAGGCAGCCTCCAAAGTCTAAGCGCAGTCATGATAACAGCAAGGATAGGATTGATGGGAAGATAGTTTGAATGCATGACATCAAATTAAAGTTTAGGCTGGTGTATGAGGCCAAAGCCTTTTATCATTTTTTGTCTTTCCCTGTTTTCATTTTGGAATTGTGGGGTGGGCTGAAGAGGAGAAAAAAAGCTCAAGGATTGGCAGTTATGAGTAATATTTCTGGGAAGTTTTTTCTTTCTAGACATATTTTTAAATGGTAAAAATAGTCTTTAATTTGAATTCCAGACACAGACCAACCAGGAGGCCAAATTGGTTATTTATTTTTTTTTGTATGGGGGTGAAATAACAGTTTTGGATACCATGATAAAGGCAGAGTCTGTATATCTGTAGCTAAAAATATACCTAATATCATCATGAATTTTACAAAGATTTTCTTCAAAAAGATACATTTACACATTACTCACTGTACCCTCAAATTTTATCTTTACATCTAGTATATGCATAGGGAAAATGCTGATATGGCACATTTGGCTATGTTTATTAATGCTGTTTTCTTTTTTGTTGAAGATTTCTCTATGCATAACTATAATCTGGGATTCAACCATGTTACAGTTCAAAAAAGGTATTCAACAGACAAGCCTTTTCCATGGCACTTGCTCACCCAGAAAACTGTTCTTCCACTGAGATCATCCCATGGCACAATCTACTGTGTCACCTATCACAGTTCAAGTTGGGAGGAACTGTTCAAGGAAACAGAAAAACAGACATAAGAAAACAAATTTCAGATATCTAGCACCTATACACTGCACAGGAATGCTACTTCAGCATGGGCCAAAAACAGACAACACAAAGTGATGCATACTAAAACTGATGCTAATCAGCTCCACCAACAAAAACAAAACAAAATCATACAAGACATGAACTCATTAGCAATGAAGCCACCATTATAGTCTGAATCACTGAGACCTGCCTGGCTGACATTATGAACTCCTGTTCCAGCCCACTTCATCCCCTCAGGATACTCAATACATCACAGACCTAAACAGGATAAGGAGGGAGGAAGCACCACATTCATCTTTTCTGAAAACATCAAATCCAAGACAGGCACTTTAGGTGAGATGGCAAATTCATTATTTGACAATAGAAAATACAGCCAAAGCCAATGTATATGTTATGTTTATTTCTGGATCACCACAGACTACAGAGTGTATGAAGTATCTCACTAATACCTTTTCTTCAATGCGGGTTAAATAACGCAGAGTTATCATAGGAGATTTTAACACACATATTGACAAGCTATAGATGCAAATACCCTCTCTCCTAATTTGCCTCCTTGGGAATTTCACAAGACATCTCTAGTGCAAACCACACAACCAGTCATGCCCTGGACCTGGTCTTTACCCTACATGTCAAGACTGAGGAAACTGCAACCATTACACTGTCTAGGACATCAAGGCAGTGGTCAGACACATTCCAGTGCCTAACCAACACAACAAACCAATGATCCTGGATCCTGAATCCAGCACATTTCAAAGTCTGCTAAAGAATCATCACCCACCCAGAGGACAAGGTACCAAGGAACTGGTGGATCATTATCATTGTACAATAGTCTTGATCATCAACATGCTGGCCTCCAAATGGCTCCTTCCTCCCCACTGCCCACACAGATCTCCTTGGTTTTCTGACACCTGGTGCTGGATGAAGAAATAGGGGCAGAAACTTGAGCACATAAAACAAAGGTTGATATGCACAGGATGAAATTTAAGTGAATTCCTCAAAGACTATGCTGAGGCTGTACCAAAAAAAAGTTCTTATCGTAGTCCACTGAAGCTGCCAAATCCCACCCCAAGGAGCTATCTGGAATGGTAAACTACTTCATCAATCCTGCACACTACAACCTTCATCAAAACCCAGCACCAAATGCAACAAAGAACTCTCATCCTGCTTCACTGAAAAAAATCATGCACATGTGGGAAGCCTTTCAAACAGCATAGATCCATTCTGTCAATAGCCACCAACCAATAGCCCACCCGCATTCCCAAAGTTCAATACATTCGCTCATCAAGTAGTTCTGGATACCCAACAGAATCTCCACCCAAGACTTGTGAATTCGACTCATGCCCTTCCTGGCCTGTGAAAGAGTCATGAACAATTAGTACCACTCCTAATTGAAATAGCTAACTCCTCATTCAGAGAAGGAATCTCCACTTCCTCCTTTAAATATGCAATAGTCTAACCATCACTGACAAAACCTACTCTGGATATAACCATTCTAGCCAGCTATTGCCCAGACTCCCATTCCTAAGCAAGTCCATAAAGAAGGTAGCCAAAGGTCAATTCTAAGCTTTAGTCTACACGGAGGGGTGTGGGGAGGAATCCGTCTAAGATACGCAACTTCAGCTAGGAAAATAGCATAGCTGAAGTTGATGTACTTAGATCGATTTACTGTGGCGTCTTCATGGTGGTGAGTCAACAGTTTCCGTTCCCCGCAGTGAAGTTCAGGAGTCGACGGGGATTGATTTATCACATCTAGACTAGACGCGATAAATTGACCTCCAATAGATTGATCACTACCCGCCGATCTGGTGAGTATGTAGACATACCCTGAGTCTATCTAATTTAAGCTAATACTCTGGCTTCAAGCCAGGGTATGGAATGGAAACTGCTTTAGTGGCACTGATGGAAGATCTGCTATTAGTGGATATAGGACAGATATCTATTCTCATTCTCCTGGACTTCTCAGAAACATTCAATGCTGTTGACCATGAAATACTGTTATGTCACCTGAAAGAGGTGGCAGGGATCCAGGGCAATGCACTAAGATAATCTGAGTCTTTCATGGAGGAATGCACCCAGAAGTAGTGAAGAGAACCTGCATTTCCACCACCAGAGATCTCATTTATGGAGTCCACAAGGATCAAACCTCTCTGTGGTTCTTTTCAAAATCCACATGCTTGCCTAGGTGAAATTGTCAGATAATACTTACACAAGTGTCAGCAATATGCAGACAACATACAACTTTACCTATCCTTCACCACATATGACCACACTGAGACCACCAAGACAACCAAAATCATCTCATGGATGAAGAACAGCTGTCTGAAGCTGAACAAGACAAAAGTGATACTGGTAGGCAGGGGAAAGCATTTTGAAGAGTTTTCAGCCATAGTGTAGTCTCCTTTGGTTGAAGATATATACCTACAACTGGTTCATTTGGTCTTTAATCTAAGAGAACTCTTGGGTTCCTCACTGATGCTAAGTGTTTACATAGCAGTATCTGTGTATAATGCTTATGATCATCTCTAGTTGGTTAGGAGCTGCCTGAAGGACAATGACTTGACTTCTGTTACTCATGCCTTTGCATCTCTTGGTTGGGCTGCAATGTAATATATCTGGGCACAAAGCCTTCAGCACTTAGGAGGCTCCAGCTACTACAGAATGCTGTAGCGTGCCTCTCCAGCAACACAGGCTATTGCTAGCATATCATACCTGTTCTCCACTCTCTATTCTGGCTTTCCATTGAATGTCAAATCAAGTTCAAGATCTCATTCCCTGTCTTCAAGGTGCTCCATGGCCTGGACCCATGGTATCTAGAAGACTGCCTAAGGCCAAGACTGGGGTCAATAACTTTATTCCTCAAGCACAATGGAACTCTCTTCAATAAGAGTAAAACTTGTCTGGGCAGGAAACAGAAGGGACTAGTCAGACTGTGGAATGATCTCTCTCAGGAACCAGTGTCTATTACACACTTCACTAGCTTTCATCCCAAGTGCAAAGCATGTTTCTTTGACTTTCCTTTCTCAAACACATATCCCTATGTGTATTTTAAAAAACAAACAAAAAACATCCTGCCAAAACAAAACACTGGATTGTACACATTTCTCCCCCTGGGGAGAAGATAAGAAAACAAGCAACACAGGACAGATGTTAGTCCTGTCACTTATTGCACTGCTGGAAAGTGCACAGATACTACGGTGATGAGGACAGTATATAAGAATCTACATTAAACAGACAACTTTACTGTTATCATAAATTGTTTCTATGGAAATACCCTTAAATCCTTTATAAATTGTTTTTAGGCAAATATACTTACAAAAGAAAAACCAATGCAAATTAGATTTAAAACTAAAAAGCAGGCTCAGCTTTTACTTTAATTTAATAATTACTACATACAATGGTTTAACTAATGTTGGCTCTTTTTCTTCCAAGTTTCCTTGTTTTTCTGGAACACAGTCCCTTCTCTGTTCTTGGTTCACTCTTTTCAACTGTCCCACTACTACATCTCAAGTAGCTAACAAATATTTTTCATTTTTTAAAAATATCAGTTTTGTAATTTTAGAATTCCTTTACATGATACAATAAAAGCCTGAATCACGATCGTACAATTTCTGGCTGTCATGCTTTCTGCAGAAGGATGTGTTTAATACAGGAATATCTTCTGAATCTGAGAAATAATAATGCCTTTAAAAAAAGACATCTCTCTAGAGTCATCTAATTTTTCCCTCTGCCAGAGGATTCTTACCTTACACAACATGACCCTGATGCTGCACCAAGTGAAGTCAATGGAGACAGAGCTGCTTGGAAATTTTTCAACAAAGCATTTTTCCCCTCAGAAAATGCCAATTTGTCAAAATTAATTTCTCACATCCTGGACAAAATGTCACTTAAAAATAAAACTAATGAGTCAGAGACCCCACCCTATAAAAGCCTGGTGGGTACAGCATTCACCTTGCAGCTTCAAGTGTTGTGTGATTAAGAGCAAGTAATTACAAAAAAATCCTTTTTCTCCCCACAAAATGGAATTCTTATTTTCCAGCCAGCCCTGAATGGAAAGGCTGCTAACACCTGATGCTGCACCACTGAAGTTAATGGGGGCTTTTTCATTACTTCAGTGGGCACAAGATCAGACCTGTAGTCACTCAGCCAGGGGTCCCAGTCTCCTTGGGGGGGCCGTGAGCAGGTTTCAGTGGGGCTGCCAAGCATGGCAGGCATTAAACTTCCTAGGGCCCAGGTCAGAAAGTCAAAGCCCTACTTCAAGGGACTGCAGCCTAGGACCATGAGCCCCACCACCCAAGGCTGAAGCTGATGCCTGAGCAACTTAGTTTTGTGGTGCCCCCTGTGATGTGGGACCTGAACAACTGCTCTACTTCCTACCCCTTAATGTCAGCCCTGGCTTTTATAGGCAGAAAATGGTTGTTGTGACACAAGTGGGCCGTGGTGTTTGTATTGCATATTGGGAGGGCCTCAGAAAGAAAAAGGTTGAGCATTCCTGTGTCTGGTGCAATGTCCAGTCAAGCAATTGGCTTGCTTAACACAAAATGCTATTCAGCTATCTCAAGTGATAACAATCTGGAGGATCAGGACACACTTCCTGGAATGTATTGATTAGAGCTGTTGGTGGCATTCTAAAGAGCCATCGTTAAAAAAAGGTGGATTCGTGGTACAAGATAGGTCTAAGCACGCCAACCCTCCAGATAGGGGACTTGTCAGTGGCTCTAAAGAGCTTAGTGAAATATTCAAAACAGAAGATATTTGACAACTTCTCTCTTTTTGTATTAAATAATAGTCGCAAATATATATTTATCCACCCATAGGGACAAAAAGAGAACAGTGTGTTTGTTGAGGCCAGGGCAAGCTTGATGATGGAAGTAGGTAGAAGCATTTGACAAGAAGATCTGCTTTACCAGTTTCTGTTGCCCTATGCCCCAAAGCAGCCAAAAAAATAAAAAAATCAAGAATGGAAGAACTTATTGCCTGGCTACTAGCTGTGCTTGTGCTGATCTGATTGCCTTCTTGTCTAACACACTCTGCATCTCAGTGCAGAGCCCCCAGCTATTGCCAACCTTAAGTGCCATTCAAGGATGCTTTTTGCAAGAAGTCTCTGCATGCTCTCTCACAGTAAAGATACTATACAAATTCATAGACAGAGAAGATACTATACAAATTTATGCTAAATTCATACATGATAAAATATGTATGTACATTTTATTGCAAAATGTACATACATATTTTATCATGTATGAATTTAGCAGTTTGCTAATCTAATCCCAAATTACCAGGCCATAATTGGTATTCCATGTTTACTGATTTCTTTTGTTTTCTTTAAACAGCATGATAGGATTCTACAATTGAATAGAATTGATAGAATTGCAGTTTTGGGACCATACATTTTTGACATAAATAACAAAGCAGGACCTTCACCGAGGTTAGGTGTGACTGACATCTCTGATCACCATGCAGTATCACATACTATACCATACATGCAGTGATCTCTAGGTTGTACAAAGGGGCAACTTCAGAAAAAGTACTGTATCAACGTCTACTTTACATTTCCTTGATTTTATCAGTATGTGTTCCTCTCACAAGCAAACCTTTTTTCTTTTCAATTTAAATATTTATGAATGTGATACAGGTTTACCAAATGGCTCATTTCAAGATTATAGCTCATAAATCAGTGTATTGGGGTTGGACAATATCCTTTTGTATAGACAAAAACTGCAGATAAAAATAAATTTAGCATAGTACTATATGTCTAAATATACAACAACCTTATATCCCCTGCCCTATCCCCATAAAATAATTATAGAACTCAAGAAAATGTAGCAGAATAACATTTACTCAGAAATAACTTTTCCCAAGAAAATTACATTAATGATAAATAGGTAAATTGCTGATAGTATCTCCTGAAGAGTTATGCTACCATCTATTGGCAATACAAATGTGTGCTAACTATTTGAGTTGAAAAAAGTAATTCCCCATGGAAAAGGCTTCCTCTATAGTACAGATTATTCAAAACAAAAATATAACGTGCATCTCTGTCTGATGGTAAACATATGAAATGTGTTACTCTCACAAGCAAACCTTTATTCAGTTTGGAAATTTGGAAATTTCCAAACTGAATAAAGTTTGTGACAGCATAGCATAGTAAAATAGTATTGCAACTTTTAATTCATGTAGAAAGCTGTTCACTCATCAATGTGTATGTGTACAAAATCATATCAAATCTTTTTTATTTATTGTGCATTTGATTCACTATATTTTCAAAGCATGTCATGTCAGCAGTCCTGTTACAGTGCAAGCACAATATCCAACCAAAGCAGGCATCCTGAAGCATTTGGATAACAACAGTAATTTGATATAACAGACGAATAAAAAGGTGCATGCATTATAACACAAGGGATGCATCAAACTGGTTTCAGCTAAAGTTCTGACTGGGCAATTAGCTGGTGACCAGGGAAGCTACAAAGCTTGGGGTTCTTTACTCTTCCTGAAGTAATTGCACAGAGAATCAGCTGAATACAAATATTAGTCAGAGAGGCTAACTTCTCAAACTAGTCCTGATATTCACTGCCGTTTCCCTCATGGATATCAGATGGACAAAAGTGGGATAGGATGTTTTATGTTAATTACTCCTCAAAAAAGAAAGCAGTAAGCACAGTCATATAAGTAATTTATTTGGCTGCTGGTACCGATTTTGGTGATCCCATGTTCATTTCAACGAGAACAGGAACAACAGCTGGGAACAGACTAAATTCCAGAAAATTCGCAAATTGCAGAACCTGTGCACTGAAAATGTGATTACCACCCAAGTCAATGACAGGTGTCAATGGGTTCTTAAAATCTTCTTATTAAAGAAAAATAGAAAATCAAATATAATTTCAAAATCAATTTTAAAAATTGCACTGTCTTATACTAAAACCTATTTTAAAACACTGTCCCCATTTTAAATATTTGCTATAGGTTGGCACACTTTCATATAATCATACAGTTTGTTAATGAAGGATTAAAACACCCCTCAACCTTTGGAATAAATTGGTGCTGAATTAGTGGCTCACAAATATAATATGTTTTTGTTTTATTGATTTATAATTATAAATTGGAAAACACATTTGGGTCTTCATTTTTGTTCAGCACCTCTTCCTGACCAGGCTGAAATTGGTAAATATTGTATTTACTCTGGTGTAGTCATTCAGCAGTAGCCCTTCCATACACACACAATAGGATTAAATACATGAATAATAAGTAGACTAGTTTAGATGATTTTTACTTATATTTAAAGTACATGTATTTTCAAAAGAACCATTATTCTGCATGGGAGCTGTTTGGCACTGAGCTCCTTTGAAAACCTAGCCACTTCATTTAAGTGCCCAAATGATAGTTGAGCTCTTTTGAAAATGTAGTTCTAGTAGAGGGTGCTGAATACTTAAAACTCTAGCTGATATGTGCAACTGAAGGGACATGTGGAAAGGGGAATCTTATCATTTAGCAAAGCTCTACAAAACAACATTTCACCAAAACCCCACATAAACTCCCATATATTTCCATCCGCATTATAATTGATTGCTTATATATACACGTAAAAGCTTTCACTAGTGCAATCTTATTCAGCCACCTTCTGCCTACCTGGTTTTAGTGAGGTCACAGTCCAGATACATGTATATGGTAATAATGAGAAGAGAAATGAAATGCAGAAAAAAGATACAGGAGACTTAAAAGAGATTTGGTAAAATAATACATTTTCTCAACCTTGTGAGACAAGGCCTCTTTAAAGCCATTTTTTGTCCTCTGAATGTGCACATTGCAATTCATTATTACAAAGCATGATAGGGAATCTTATTTGATACACTTCATTGTATTTTATATTAAAATTCAGGAATTCTAAGTCTTTTTAATGCATAGAAATGTGAAAGAATTTACATCTTCTGTTTTAGTAATCAGCCATGTTATTGTCTGTTACCCTTAGCTGATTCTAATGTCAGAAACAATACTCTTATCAATCTAGAATGAGGACTAAACCAGAAGTCCTTACTCAGGCAAAACTCCCATTGACTTCAGTGCCTAGAGATTAATGCACATGTGGTATGAAAGTTTGATATGAGATCTCTCATCATTCACTCAGTGTAGCACAACCTTGCTTTTATATTTGTTATAATCTCAGTATTATTTAAATAAGTTTTTGACGTATTAAAATCATTTGTTATGGACTTCAGTGGGAGTTTTGCTTGAGTAAGAATTGCAAGATCGGTCCTTTTTTCATGATAACTTTTTAATCTGATTAAGGTCTCAATTGAAATAATCTTAATATTATTCAGTCTTTTAATTAACATCCTGGCAACATCTGACATAATTCCTCATGATTACTTCAAGAAAACTTCTTTTAAAATTGGACCAGGTCTGGAGCAGAAGGCTGCTGCAGGTCAGAACTAAAGTGTAATGATATAGCTATGTGGAGAAATATAGTGTCTTTCTGTACTGCGCCTAATTCTGATAAGTACTATCAGTCCTTTGCTGTCATGGACACTAAAATCCTTTAAAAAAAAAAGTAATTGGCAATCCTTAGATAAAAGGCACATGCAAATATTAGTGGTGGGTCAAGAAAGTTTGACATTACATGCTGTAATCTCCAAACATGTGGTAGAGAAGAGGTCAGTGCATAAGTCTCAACATGTGGAAGGTGAAATGCTGGTCACTTCAAAAGTTGCCAATATATGCTTCATAGGGAAGACAAGTGATATTTTATTCCAAAATCTCAAGAGAACAGATCAAACTCTTTCCCTTGTGCCCCCATGTCACCGCCAATCCATTTTCCCCAACATCCAGGTCCTTACCACCACCACTGTTCGTCATCCTAGACTTGCAGGACAATACGATCTCACCGCTCAGTGCTTGTTTCCCATGCTCAAAAGTGGCATTTCACTGTGGTGAGCATGTCCATGAATGACACAAGCAATCCTGTGTCATATGCATTATGTGAGTCGACATCATCCTCAGACTCCTCACTGTCAGTTTGTAGCTTAAGTAGTAACTCGACTACAATCCGTGATGTACTGGTGAGACCCATCAGCATATTCCTTAGCAGTTTGGGTTCCACTCCCACAAGCCAAAAAGGAAGACACAGTGCACAGTACAAAAAACATTGAAAGATGGTGCCAAATGTACATAGAAGCAAGAGATTGCTGGGATGCAAAGCGATGCATCACAGGGCATTGGGACAGGAACCAGAATGCCCTGCATCTTCCCCCGCCCTTCCTACAAGCCACACCACCAGAATGAGAAGAGGTGCTCTGTAGGATAGCTGTCTACAATGCACCGCTTCCAGTGCTGCTGCAAGTGCTCCAAATGTGGCCATGCCAGTGTTCTTGCAGCTGACAGTGTGAACACACTGCAGTGCTTTCCCTGCTGCAGTCTCCGAGGGCTAGTTTAACTCACAGCACTCTACATCTGCAAGTGTAGCCATGCCCTTTGCTATAAACAGAAAGAGACAAATGGGGAATTTACTTATCTTTGGCACTAGTCTTTCAATGAAATCCATACAAGTGCATTTACACCTGAAGTGGTGGTGTTCCCACAGGGCACAACGGGGCTCCAAAATTGGGCAGAATTCTGATTCCACAGATGCCATACAGATTAGGGACTTTGGTAATCATTTTGAACATGCAGTTTTAAAAAAAAATTAGGGAACAATTACATATTCAAGAAAAAAGCAGTTCTGTGCTAGTAGCCCACGCTTTTCCTAAGAAGTTCTGCTTTAAAAAAAACATAGACCAACGTGAGCTACTCTGCTTTGATATTAAGCTTTCACCTCTATCAATGACTGTCTAATTTTCAGGGGTATAATTGATACAGGAACTCCTCACTTAACGTTGCCCTAGTTAACGTTGTTTCATTACTGATCAATTAGGGAACATGCTCGTTTAAATTTCTGCAATGCTCCCTTCTAACGTTGTTTGGCAGCCTGCTTGCTTTGTCCACTGCTTGAAGGAAGAACAGCCCATTTCAGCTAGCTGGTGGGTGACTGGAACCAAGGTGGACTGGAAATCCCCCATCAGCTCCCCACATCAGCTCCCCGCACTCCTAAGTTCCCTGTTCAGCAGCTGCCCAGCAGGCTATCAATTGCCAGAAGTTCAGATGTCCCTCCCCCCACTGCCATGTGCTGCTCCTGCCCTCTGTCTTGGAGCTGCTCCCCGAGATTTCTGCTTGCTGTGCGGTGGGTGGGGGATGAGGGGAAGAAGAGGGGGGCTAATGTCAGGGTGTCCCCCTCCCTAATACTCCTGAACCCTGCTTAACCCAACTTCCATAGAGCAGGGGGGACACATGACAGAGGGCAGCAGCTGGTCTCTGCAAGCTGATCTAATTAACAATGCAGTGTACTTAAGAGTCGGCATACTTAAAGGGGAATCTCTCTCTCTCACACACACACACACCCCCAGGGTGTGTGTCTCTGCTCTGTCTGCCCTCCCTCCTTTCCTGCTGCTTGTAGAGTGTGAGAGTTAACTCTTGAGGGCTCAGCCAATTGCTAGTTCATCATTTAGCAGTAAGGCATTCCCTGAGAAATATTCCACCTTCTGACTCCTCCAGCTCAACCAAGCTTCACAATCATCACCACTGTGTACCAGTATTAAATTGTTTAAAACTTATACTGTGTGTGTGTGTGTTATATATATACATATAATGTCTATGTGTGTATAGTATATATGTACTATATACATATATATACACACACACACATACATACATACACATATATGTATATATATACACATATGTTTTTTGCTGGATGAAAAAAATTTCCCTGGAACCTAACCCCCTTATTTACATTAATTCTTATGGGGAAATTGAATTCTCTTAACATTGTTTTGCTTAAAGTCGCATTTTCCAAGAGCATAACTACAAGGTTAAGTGAAGAGTTCTTGTACCTCCTGTTAACTCCAACACATTAGCAATGTTATTTTCTTCTGTTTTTATTGCTTTTGTTTTATACATTGTACTTCATTAGAAGTTTGTTTAAACTACAGGAGAGGATTATAAAGGCATTTTCATTTATTTATGCAAACTTGCCCCCACCCAATAATAATATTACTTCTGTAACATGTAGCCTTGTTAAGGGGCCCTGCCAAGAGACATTTTTTATGACAGCTACATAGTTTCATTTTTGGAGGTAAAACCTTGGCATAAAACGTTTGTTTTCCTTGTAGATCTCTCTTCCATACTAGAAACACAGGAGTATATTTTTCTAATATATTTGTCTAAAGGCATCTATATCCATTTATGTATTTTTCTTCCAACACTAATATAAATGTGCTTTTTTAAAAAAAAATATGGTTGTCTTTTTATGGACAGGGAAATGTAAATGATCTCAAACCTTATGTAAGGTGACTGGAGATTGTAGCCGGCTCTTTTGTCCACATAACAGGAAGAGCATAGCTTGGACAACCATGGTGCCTATTTCCCTTCATCATCCTCAATGAGAAGACCCAACCTTTAAGTTATGAGAGTGTAATTCAGTCTCCATGGCCTCTCTGTCTTTTGCCTCTGTGCAGAGATTGCTAATTATTATCATAATTGTACTAATAGGAGTACAGTTTTATAATGTATTATTGTTGAATGCTGTCTCTGTACAGAACCCAAATGAGGACATGGCCCCAACTCTTGAGAAGTTTATAACTCAAGAGTGATCCATTAGTGCTTAATGTGATGTTGCCATCTGGCCATTTCAACTTCACTAACGCTATCAGTTCATTTCATGTAGGCCAAGAACACAGCCTGCAGATTGTAGCAGCCAAAATGCCTTACCAACTAAAGTTATTTTTAAAACACTGACCTGGGGGTGAAAGGCTTTGTATCTAATTTCCAATCCCTTAGGATTGTTGGGTTCCCCTCCCCGCACTTGGTTACTGCTGACATATGAAAGGTCATACATCAAGAATTACTGGACTGAACTGTCACCTTTTCAATTTATGTGATTCCTCACACATAGCAGCACTCTTGTAAGGAATTTAATGTGCTGCGTGTCCTTGTGGACATCAGCTGTACAGCCTCATCTGATAAGTGCTAGACATTTTTATAATGTTCTATGTAAATTAAGAGTGCTGTAAATTAAAACAGATTGGCCCCTGAGTATAAATGTTAAAGTTCAGCACTGATGGAACTAATACAAGTAATGTTAAAAAGTTGCAGGCTTTTAGGACACAATTCAATCCATCACTCCATTTTAACACTTACTTCTACACAGAGAAGAAAATGGGAGCATGCATACAGCTTCCTCTCCTCTACTAAAAGATTGCTCTCTCTCTCTCTATCTGGCTTGGGGGAGTCTGTTACTCCACCTGTATTCTGGATGATGAAATGAGGTTACACCAAATACGGAAATGTGGAGTAAGAGGAGCGGAAGCATCTGATGGCTGGCTGAAGTTTTTTTATTTTTTTTCCCTTTTTCCTCCCCCTTTTTCCTTCTTCTTCTCCTTCTTCTTCTTCTTCTTTTTGGACTCCTGTGTCTTTCCTATATGAAGATAGCTGACACAGTTGCTCTATGAATCTATTAGCCACTGCCTCTTCTCAGAAAATAAGATCCTGTGTCACTTTCCTGTGGCTAGTAGTGGAACATAGGACCATCCACTACTCTGGGTTTCAGCTCAGGGACCATATGACTTTTATTCCATTTCTGCTCAGCCTCACATCCTATTTCTGTTTCCCTGGGCTCCTTCCTACCCCACCTATCTCCTTGCCTATTCCTGGTTTACTACCAAAGAGTCATCTGTTCTATATGACTACTTCACCCTTTCTGGCCTCTTGCTGGACTCCCAAGTCCAAGACAGGATCCCAGGGTTACTCTCATCCTGGATCTTCTTCTTGTCCCTGGTCAGCTCCATTTCCCTCTAGGAAGTGACTGCTAACCTCTAACCTTCAATCTCTTCCTGCTCTAACTATTTTATAATCCTAGCTCAGTTCCTCCCCAAGCTGGGCTTCATCTGCCATTAGGCCTTATCAGTCCCTGGTTGTAAAGCATATAACATTAATTGGCCCCTTCTGGCCTACATGAACCTGGTCAGGGCTTCTGTAGGGGTAGAGGCCCCATTGTAGCATCATAGTGGAAAAGCAATTCAGCAAACTCCCAGTACATTGCTGTGTCATGTGTCTAGTCTACAAAAGGTTAGACTAGATTAAATGGTTCTTTCAGGCCTTAAATATATTCATTGAGCATGTTTCTTCCAGAAGGTCCCAAATATGTAAGCAAATCTCTCTGAGCAACTAACAAAAAATAGTCTAACGTGATAATACAGAGCCAATGCTACCATTGCCCTTCCAGAACCAGAATTGAGTTTGCATCAATAATATAATCACATTTAGATTATGTACATATATGTATGTACACACACATATAAACACACATTGAATTTCAAAGGACAATGTAAATCCTTCAGTGAAAGATTCAGCACTGTTGCCTTCCATAGGATAAATTAAGAAAACTACCAACAAATCAGTCTTTCTTAATCAGAGAATTTTTAAAAGGATTTCAGGCCCTACGTGCTACTGAATTGAGTGTCATGCTGATTAGAAGTACTAGAGAGTTCCCTCTCAGCTGAATTATTGGAAATGGAACTTTGTTTTCCTACAGTAATTTGCTTCAAACTCTGATGATTTGGGGCCTGATTCAGCCACCCTGACTTGTGCTGAATAGTAAATTTCTACACAAGTTGTTTCAGTTATTTCAGTGGGATAACTCATTAAAATACTATTTAATGTAAGGATGGTAGTTAAAAGAAATACTCTAGAAATACTCTAGAAACACAATTTTGCCAAATTTTAGAATCAATGCTACAGATATGAAACATGTTTTCAAATGGACATTAATGAAGCTGCAAACCAGAACGTGAATCACAAGAGAGATACTTAGTATGTGGCAGTCTTGTTTAATATTAAAGGAAACTGATATTAGCCAATAGAGTCATACATAACTTCTGAGGTTTTATTCCCTCCAGGCTAGCTAAAGAATCTTAAAATCATGTCAGGAATGACTTAGGGACATATTTTCAGATACTCTTGTGTGCACATATGTGTCTATGTTCAAAGTCTTATAAGCATACACAGGCAAACTGAAAGTTAGACTAGAACTATATATTGCCAATGCATTTTAAAATGAGGTTTCCATTTGTCTTTTAGCTTTCCACTTAGCTTGATATGAGACAGTTCTATAAGAGTAAAAAAACCTTAGTATCTAATTACCAATGTTATAACTAAGATGAGATTTTTCAATTACTTTTTGGGGCAAAAAAATAACAACAAAGATTTGCAAATATGTGTCAATTTGACTGATAAATTTGGTTGGTAAAAAAAACCAACCAAACAAAAAAACAACAACCCAAAACAGCTTTGAAAAAATTGAAACACTTTCAACATTTTGGAAAAAAAATTGATTTTTCAATTAAAAATGATTTTTGCTTTAATATTTTTAAAATAAAATTAAATATTTCAAAAGTGTAAAAAAGTAAATAAAATCAAAACACTTTGTTCAACCTGATTTTACTTTTCTATTCACCAAAAATAATGTTTTTTGGCTACACGTAATTTTTTTTATTTTATTTTTAAGAATAGCCAGTGAACCAAAAATTCCATTATGCAACCAGCTCTACTTATAACAGGCAAGTTTTTGTTTCTATTTAATTACTTCACTCAGTGAATTGCCATGTGCCAGAAATGACTGGACAAAACTATCATCTTTTGAATTTGCATAGTTGAAAGATTTTAATATGTGGGCCTCCTTTTCCCCTTTAAATGTTTACTCTTTTGGACCAGTTGCTAGAAGAGCAGCCAGTGGGGGCCACCTCCATCTGACCTAGAACTAACCATATGTGAGCCTCAGTGACCCCCACATATTTCTGAAAATAAGTATTGCAAGTCTGTCCCCGAGGCTATGCCCATCACCCACCCTATTTCTGCAAATCCATTCTTCAGCATGCACCCATCCTGCTCATATGGTGCCTAGACATTCCATATGAAAATCCTATGTTTTCATATCTCCTGCTTATCTACTGAGTTAAGTATTCATATGAGGATTTTAACCTTAGCAAACTTTTGGAAGTGTTTCCCTAAATATCCTTTATTGTTACCCTCTCATAGATATTTGGTAGTTTCTGCACAATGAGCAAGTGCTCTCAAAACAATGTGTAGCGAATAAATGTCCACATTATAGAAACTATCATCCTAATTGGAACACTTGTTAGAAGTCCCAGCAAGAGACTGAAATTAAGGAAAGGAACAGGCAAGGGTAATAATAAAAGGATATAGACAAAGATTTGTTCCTGGGGGCAGGGGTATTGGTATAATTTTTATAGTGGGGGTGGTGAAAGCTATTGAACCAAACTGTAAACCCTCTATATGATGGAAACTACTTCAAGCCAGGCGGTGCGGCAGAAATCCTAGCACCACTAGTTCTAGCACTTACGCCCGGGGGTAATAATTTGCTCCTTGACCTTAACAGTAACAGACAGCTACCCTTTCCCACGCCAGTGTAGCTTCAAGAGCTAGTACACTAAGGGGGATGTACTCATAGGTCCTTCTCTTCCCCATTCCTCTCTGTCCACTCCACACCAGCTGCTTGTGAGGTGGAAGTACAGAGCAGCAGCCTCTGCCTACTTCCCCCACACAGGAAAAAATCAAGGAAGCTATGTGGTAGATTTAGGGTAGTTTTACTCTCCTTTTTACTCCAGTATGGCCACCCAAGCCAATCCATAATGTATCCCCATGTGGTCACAAAACGATTATAATAGTTTCCCACTCCAAATTGTTTGTCTTTTGGCATTACTATAATATAAATAATAATAAAACCCACAAAAGATGAAACTGGAATGGAAACTGAACTCTCATAGTTGGTTCTTGCACGGCCTCCTGTCTATACTATAACTATTGTATAGATAAAGAGGGGACTTCAATCTCTTTTCCTGTCAATCTGATACCTTTCATAAGCATTTAAATTCACGCTAAACTTTGAAAGAGCTAGGATTGCTGACCCCTCCATATGGATAAAAATAAATAAATGTCAGTCACTAGTTTATTGACACAAGTATAGCAAACATTTAAGAAACTGCACTGCACAAATCTATTCTCCAAGCAAATCAGAATTCAAATGGTTCAGAAAGCAAATGTCACTCTGCTACACTAACATCCATCAGACAGAATGATTACATCTACATCAATCATTTGGTATAATAGCAGCAAAGTCATTATAATAGAACATTGTGAAAAGATCTTGAGTCAGTCTCCTATTTAGCATTCTGTTGTTTAATATCTACAAGATTATTTTAGAGGCAGCATCTCTTGCTTTGAAAATACAAGACATCTCCTTTCAGCATTTACCTAGCAGCAGGAGACCATTATCCTGTGTCAACGTTATTGGGAAGTGACATTACTTCTTTGAGATATAGTTTTACATAAAGGAGCCATTACAGTTTTTCTGCCTTTAAACTAGAATTATTTAAAATTAAACAATTACATTCTATTTCAAATTTTGAAACTCTCTCATTGCATCAGAATGTGCCATTCCAGTTTAAAGATCACACTAAAGTTCAGACGAGTAATACTATATTGCATCATGGATAGAAGACAGCAGAATATAAAGAGTCCTGCATACAGATAATTCACCCATTCTGCAAAGTTGTGTTTATTTCTGAGGAAAGATCATATGCAAGAAAAAAAAGATCCCAAGACCCATATAGGGTATCCCCCTTGGGATTCAGATCTGAGCATGGATAGTGCCATGGAGATTGGTGACTGATCCTAATGTTGATGGTGCTTTCCTAAATTGGAAAAAGATGACGGTGAGGAAGAAAAAGGAATGAGGGAGGTAGAAAGAGAAGGTATTTCCTATACTCCTAAGAGTGTTATGGGATAGGGAGAATTTCAGCATCCCATTACCTCAATCATTTTATTTCAGTTTTCTCTCTCTCGCTCTCTTTGCTGCTTTCCACTATTTTTTACTCAGGCCTAGAGCTAGGCAAAAATTTTGACCAAAACTTTTATTTTTCTGTGAAAAATGCAGTTTAAAGAACATCAAAATGACTTTGGTGCAAAATAAGTGTTTGTTTAGAAATTTTATTTGATTTTATTAAAAATAAAAAAACAAAAAATGCTAGAAATTAAAAAAAAGTTTTGTTTCTGGTTGTATTAGATGTTTTCTTCAACCCACTTTTTTAAACTGTTCAATTTGCTGAAAAATTTTGAAAATGTCCATTTGAAACCACCGTTTTTCAACTTTTCAAATTTACCAATGAGCCAGAAAGTCTGCCCTTGGAAGGAGGGGAGCTCCTAGTCCACATGGCTTGGTAGGACGAGCATGCTGAGGGCGATTAAATAAGAACAGTACCAATTCTGGGACAAGTGTGATAAATAAGATCAACCCATAAAGTCCTGTATCTCAGTTAGGGTCAACTGTTCTTGCAAATAATAATTATTGGATATTCAGCCATTTTCTTCTGGTTGGAAATGGCTCATGCATCAGTCCAGATTACACTGACTGTGTATTTTATTTCGAAGTATTCCCCAAATTGCTTCTGAGATCATGTCAACAACTGGCTTGCTCACAAGTTAATTACCTGCTCATCATTCATGGTTAGAGACTAATCACCTGAGGTTATGATCTTCCAGGCTGATCCACACAGGCAGACTCTTATGTCAACATGGAGACCCACTGAATTCTATGCACCCATATCAGCCTGGATGACTGGGGTTTAAACAACAGTATTGTTTTTTTTCATGACTGAAGCCCCAACTCTGGATTTCAGTGGGACTTATGCAGGCATTTAACTTTAAGCACATGCTTATGTGTTTTTTCTGAACTGGGGCTCGAATGACTAGCAGTTTAAGAAAAGCCAACTGGACTAGCATGAATGTTCAAACAATGTGTGATAAAACTGAGCAAACTTTCAAGATTTGCAAACATTTTTGTAAACACTGAATACTCAGGAGCAATATGAGCCTATAGAAAGTGAACCAAACTCAACCCTGCTATTTGAAAAAGTGAACGTGAATTATGTTTATGTATGTGAACTATCCATTTACATTTAATCCCTGTCTCAGAAGTTATTACCTCTTCATCTTGAACTCATGCTGCAGCAAGTACTATCAGATAGGTAAGACAAACTCTTACTTCCATCTCCACTCTAAAATGTTAGTTAAAAAAATCCCTCAAACTCCCAGTTACTCTTAAGAAATCTGTGGCCATCACAGAGAAACTCAATTTTAACATTTTTAGAATATATACATTAGTCAGCATTTAAACCTTTACAAACACTTTTGAACATATTTAATGCTACATCAGCAGTTGAACAGTTTTCGCTACTAAGTGTAAGAATACCATGACAATGTTATCTACTTGCAGAGGTAAAACTGCTTGTCAAGGTTTGAATGGTGAACACTGTATATTGACTTCACGTTTTGGTAAACATCAAGGTTTACAGCTCTTTGAGGCAAAAATTGACTCTGGCTTTACCTCAGTCAATATTTACTTCTCCATTCACTGTGTATTGATGCTTGCCTCTAGAAAAGTCAATGCCCTGTTAAGGTACATTACTTGAATAACATTCTAGGGATTTTTCAAGAAACCAAACTCAGAGAATTACAAAGACTAGGGCCAGAAGAAACCACATGGGCCACTATATTAAACCTCTGGCATTAGCAGAATTAACACTACATCATTCCCAGTAACATCTTGCCCAATCTCTTCTTTAGTCATCACAGGGATGGTTCCTCAAACAACTCCTTTGGTAGTGTGTTCTATTACGTAAATGCTTACTGTTAATGATTTATCTTATATCCAACTACTGCTCTATGCCCTAACAACTGTATATTGTTCCTTCCTTGAAATATATTGTTATTTCAAAGGTACTTTAGATTACAATCTTGCCTTCTCTTTGTTTTCTCCTTTTATTTATAGGTCCTTCAGCCTTGTCTCCTTTTTTTAGGCCAAGATTTTCAAAGTGAACAATGGGCATTAGAACCAAAATCCCATCAACTTTCGATGCCAAAGAATATTCCAGCTGTGGTTGTAATAGCCCTAACTTTTTGGTATCTAAGATTACCACAGTTTTTCCCTACAGTTAGAAAAGGTGATATATGTATAATAAAGACTGACAGACATTGAACTTTTAATAGTTTCCTCTGTTAATTATCTCCTCCCAATGCAAAGTCTCTCAAACTTGTTGCATTGCAGATAGTTGTGTCATTAACCTTGAGCTTCTATTTTTTGCTGAAAGGAAATATTACACATCTTTGCATCATGAATTGCTTCAAAAAGGTGATGCTTGCCAACATTCAGACATAATTATTTTAATTCTGAGTGGGCAAAGCAAAACCAGAACTTTGATTTATCTCTAACCTTATGTTCTTGTTAGTGGGATGAGACTAATGTGTATGTGAAGATCATACAGATTCATTATTTAAAGGTTGCTTAATAATACATTAATTAGCAGGCCAAATCCTGAGATCTCTGCCTGAGGCAAAACATTCATTTGAAGTAGTTATTTAACACAGCTTTAGTATCATCAAATGTTTTCTTTTAAAACAAAATTCTTGTGTATATCCCTTCTTATCTAAAATATTGTGATCATACTTTTTGTCATGTTCTTATATACCAGATATGGACCCACCAGAGGTGTTTGTTATAAGATCCTTTTATTTCTAACTAGGACAGAGATGGTATTTAAGGCCCACTTAAACTACCCTTTAGAATGTTTCAAGTAAAAAATTATCATTATGTGAGTCAGATCTTAGAAGTTTTAGTTCTTGTCAACCCCATTTTAGTCTTAGCAGAAGGGGATTCTTTCCTTAAAGGAATGGCCACTCCCCTGGTTACAGAAAAACATAACTCTAGCATCAGGAACCTTCTCCATCCCTCTTCCTCTACCCAGAGTGCACATGGGACGAGGCTGTTGCCTATACAAAGTGGAGCAAGGCTTTACCTACCATAGCGACTAATTGGCTCCCAGGAACTCCACCCTCCATCTTTGTTTTTTAAGCATCTTAGACGTACAGCAGCCTGTTGAAAGCTGCCCTTCCCACCTTGCTCTATGGGCAGCGTACTTATCAAAGGTGAGTAGGCTTGCTGTGGATCTAACCCACTGAAAGAAAAAATTGCATATAGATAAGATTGGCAGAGCATCTAGCAATTTTTTCCCTTCCTTACAGCATCCTGAGAGCCTGGTAGCTGGGGATAATAAGGAGAAAATACAGTACCCTTTAAAATAATGAAGAGAGGGGAATAAATGTCAAATATTGTCACATGATGTGTCTGCTGTCCAGGGAGGGCAAGAGGCTTCACGGAGCCAACTGTGGGTGTAAATATGAACACAAGACCTGGGAGGGACTGCTAGACTCTGTTAGCTGAGGCAAAAGGAGATCGTAAGTCTTTGCAGACTAAGCTACTGCTCAACTGTATCCTCACATGGGGAGATGGAAGTCAGCCGTGGTCTGAATTATGAATTATGAATCAAGTGGAAAGGTTTTTGTGGGCAGGGGCATGTTCCTCCCCCCGTTTAATATTTATGTAACAAAGTTTCAGGCTGCTCATTCATGTGTCTACATAGCCATTCTCTCACAAGTCCCAATCAGATTATATCTAGTTTTTCAGTGACTCTCTCTACTACAATAAGCATCAGTTGCTATCTTTTGCTTCAATTCCTCATGCTCCACTTTTCATATTAGTAATTTCTCCCTCAAATTCCCTACCACAGGTAGATGCCAAGCATTATGCTGTCAATATATTTTTCCCCTTTTGACATTTAATTTAATCTAACTATTATCTGTGTCACATTAATGATGCTGTTCATATGCAGAGCACTGAACTCCGAAGGGACTCGATCTTTTGTACTTACTAACTCACTGGTATGAATTGAAGCAAATGAAGTCTTCTCATATCTTCTACACTGTTTTTCTTTCGTTATTCTCTGATTCACTGAACATTTCCCTTAATCATTTTGAGTGAAATTTTGACTTCAGTAGAGCCAATGGGAAATTTTGGTATTCAACGGGGCCAGGTTTTCACTTTTTATTCTTTGAAAAAAGTCTTCACGCACTGTTTTTACTAATTACTGCATTGTAGTTGACTTGGCGTTAGTATTTCTAAGATGCCACACAACAACTTTAAAAGTCTTAAAACATTTATCAGTAAAGAACGATAACTAAATATTTTGAACTGTTTACACTGGATACACACTGAAAAGAGAATAATGGAGAAAATAGAAAAAAATCAATCTCTAAGGCTGAATTCTGAATACATTAGTGAACCTAGTGTTTACTAACCATTAATTGTGCCACAAAATTATTACAATGATTAGCAATCATAATTTCTGAACACTACCAGAATGCTGTCAGACTTATATATCTCAGTACTACTTTTTTTTAAGCTAAAAGTAGCTCCTGGGTTAAAGTGAGCTCTCTCGTGTACCCTATAAAAAAATGAGGCCAGCAGCAGGAAGGCTACAGCATGGTGTGAAATCCTGGCAAGAGTAAATGACTCCAAAATAGGTATTTTATCCTCACAATAATCTTGTGGGGTAGTACTGTGATCCCCATTTTACAGATTAGGAAATGAGGCACAGAGAGCATGACTGTGGTGAATAATCAGTTAGCATGGCTTTACAAGGAAAAAAATCATGATCGCCTCACCAAAAATCTTCCCAGGCTCAAACATATCTAGCTTTTAGAAGATGCTCATCATTGTATCTGCACACTAATTTAGGAGGGCAAATTAATACATTAGTTTCAAGAGTGAAAACTGTAACTAAGTCAAACATGAAACTCTTGCATATATGCTTACAATATCAGAGTATCCTATTTTGATTTAAGAAAATATTAGAAGTTAAATAATTTTTCTGTTCAATGAAGCTAAGGGAGAAGTTTCTTCATTTTTCTGGAGATCTCAGTCTCATGAGAAATAAGTGCCACTGGCTTTAGCTACTCTATTATACTTTCATTTGCCATGAAGACATAAGCCCTGGGAAACAGTATTTAAAGGTCATTTTATTAAGAGCAAGATTATCATAAACAAGTTCTGTTGTGTTTATTGAAGTTTTGCTCTTTCAGAAAGGTAATAATGGGAAGAGAAATATTTTTATAAATAAGAGTTTTACCCTTGATGAATTACCCTTCAAACTCGATTTTATTAACTTTCTTAAGCAATTCTTAGAGAGAAAGTGCCCATTTTCCAGCATCATACTGGTATTAGAAGGAAAGATACAGAAGTGGGACAATCACTGAGAAATAAACACTTTTCTGGGACAAGGTGTGTGGTTGGGATTTTGTTTTTGTTTTTAAGATGGATTTTAAGGGAGCAGAGAACCAGACATTCTCATTCACATCTGGGACAGACTTTTAGGAAATCAAATGGAGTGGATGTTGTCAACCAGATAGCTTTCTATGGGCTAGCAAGTGAATTTGGTTCAGACTGATAGTGAACTAAAGTAGTTATCAGTTGACTGCACTGCAGTGGCCTATATGAAACAACTTGGTGGCCTCATAATCCAGTTTCCAGTAGGCAGATGTCTTTAAACAGCCACTGCTTCCATTGACAGTATTCTATTTAGCATTCCTGAAATTTCAGCCAGGATGCCAGAGCTGACTGGGAAATGGGGATACAAATGCATATAGCTACAAATGGTCTTTCCAGATTAGGAGTGATGCATAATGGTGAGGCTATGTAAAGGAGCTCAGACTGGGACTTTATGTACTACAGGTGATTTTGTGAATAAAGAACGTCAATTTCCAAGAGCTGTCAATCCACAAGAGTCAAACATTTCACAGTCAACCTTTTACCTAATCTTTCGCCTTTCAACCTTTCACAAATGCTAAATTCACTTTTTAAGTACCTTAGGAATGAAAATTATCCTCTGTTCAAATAAGCAGAAACTGCCAATTAAATCCATAAAGTATGGATTTTTTTTCCCTATGTGCCCTTTTTATGCAAAACAACGTTGTAGGTTGCATGCAATACCAACATGTTGATCATCTTAATTATTTCAGTGTATTTCTCCACAGTACATTAAATTAATACAGTCTGAACAAATGGATTTATTCAGTCATTTGTAAATTGCATTTTGCTGTATTCAAGGTTTGTTAGTATTCAAAAACAATCAAAAAATTCAATCTAAATGGGTAGATGAGATTTCTCTCTACAAAAAGATGCTGTGATTTATTTTCATAAAGCTGAGAAGTTCACATAAAAATATATTTAAATATAAGTTAGAAAAAACACATTTGTATGCACCTGTTTTCCACAAGTGAGAGTTTGGTTGGTTGTGTGAAAACATTCCAAACCAGGAAACTTATATAGTGCGGGTCTTTTTTTTAAAAAAAAATGTTTTATCTACTTTTGGTACTTATATGGCCTCTGCAGTATGTGAGCAACATTCAGTCTTCAATGAGTTTATCTTCACAACACATTAGTGACATGGGAAATAATGATATCCCCATTTTATAAATAGCAAACTGAGGCACAAAGAGAGGATGTTCAAGGTCACTGAGCAGGTAAATCCAGTAACATTCTGCTCGACTCAATGAACATCCACCCCATGTTCCACAAGTCCCTCCTGAAACCCTATCTGGGTCTATCCACCCACTGTCAACAGCACCATGATCCAGAGACAAGAGGAATTTATCCTCCAATAGATTCTCAGCTCTAAATGAGTTTAGGGAAACTGCCAATACTTGATGAAGAGGGAGGGATTAGCCCTGATGGCTGGTAATAGGAATGGATAGAAAATGTTCATTGACCCAAAATGGTATGAGCATTCCACTGAGTTCATCCTGAAAAGCAGTGTCCAGGCACACCAATGAATTGGTGATCACCACACCAATGATCCCTTTATGAAAGGGATATTGTCAGGAATGAGGATATGCAGCTGCAATTGCCAGTCTCCTGGCAGCCTAACAGCACATCTGAGCCACTGAAGGAGGTAAGCAAGCTCTGTTCTTGATTTCTGGCTATTCAACACATAGCCACAGCTGCAATCTTTCCTGTGGCTATCCTCTTCCTAGCCTAGCTCTAGCCCTGATCCTGCCTTGTTCCCAACTTGGATCCTGTCCTGCCTATTCTGCTCCAGCCCTGCCTCCAGCTCTAACCCTTGGTGGTAGAACTCACTTCTGACTACCTTGCTCCAACCACTAGACCTGACTCTTCTCATTCCAGTTTGAGACACGACACAACATGCTCAAAAGTATAACTGAAATTTAAATAATTTGAGATGTATGTTAACTTTATCACCCTGGAATTAAAAAAACCAAAAAGAAACAAAAAACCCTCAATGGATGAATGCAGCATGAATTTACCTTTCTTGCGACACATAGACAATGATCTATTAAAACATTCTTTCACGCTTCTATTTTTCTCCTTAAATAAATGTCAATGTCTCATTAATCTTAATAAAATACACAGCTAAACACATTTAAGACTATTTGATATGTTGAAATGCTACTCCTGAGACCTCAGCAGATGAATACAGCTGCAGGAGCAATGTTCGTACTGTTTTTGTAGACACTGTATTCCTTTCATTCATAGTTCATTAATTTTTAGGAGTTACTATCACTGATTACAGTAGTACCAGATGATAGCTATTAGCTACATTGATGGCAAAATAAAGATACTATGTGTTCTACAAACTGAAACTATTGAAAACTATTAAAACTATCATCGTTCACATTTATCTAATAATTTCCCAAAATACTACACACATGCTCAGAAACCCATAACAATAAATGCTATGTGCTTACTGAGTTGTTGAAAAGTACCAGTATGAGATGATGTTTTCCCCATATAGTGGCCTTAAAAATGAAAACAATTAAGGGTGTCTGTTGTGCTGTACATCCCAGTTGAATCATCCCTCCATTCCCCAGTTATTGCCAGTAGTTGTATGATGCTGTGATTGCAACTGGGGGTTGTTCATATTGTTTTAACACAAACTTCTTCCAATATGCCACACTTTGTGATATTCAGAAATGTCTATATATCATATTAGTGTCTGGGTACTATGAGGTTTGCTTTCCTCCCATGTGTCCACAATAGTCTTCACCAGCCCTCTCGAGACAGTGTTTGGAGAGTAAGACCATTGCCTTTTCCATGTCCTTCTCACCCAGTTGCCTTCTCATTTCTCTGTCTCACCTGGGATGCCAAAGTACTGTAATTTGCAACCGACTAAGTGAGTATTCACCCACGAAAGCTTATGCTCCAATACATCTGTTAGTCTTCAAGGTGCCACAGAACTCCAAGTCGCTTTTGTAATTTGTACTTTCTACAATTGTACCAGCCAGGAACTCGGCTCATAAAAGTTTCCAGATCTAATTCCAGCTACCAAACTACAGAATGTATTTGATACTCTATAGAAAATAAAGATAAAAGATAAGCCTGCTTATTTTTAAGCTCACCATCACTATGACAAGCACTAAACATAGTTACAGAATACTGAAATATCTGGAACCTCACAGAAATCCTCTTCACACTCATATCTTTCTATGTACTTAGCGTTTATAGAGAGGGGAGATGTCTAAGTGCCAGTCCCTTTTCATGTCAGCTTTTGTTTTTCAATATTTTCTAAAATACATGGATAAGCCCTCCATGACAATTATAAAGACTTTTTTTTTTTCATGTGGAGATGCTCTGCTTTCTTCCATGAGAAAAGCCTGTTTATTAAGAACAAGAAAAAATAGCTCTCTTTCCTGAATATCAGTTTGAGCTAGTTAACATTTTTCTCTGACCTAAACATACATTAAATATAGGCAATATTTTCTAGGAGTTATTTCCCCCAATCAACTCCAACACTAGATTCACTTCTTCCTTTTGTATTTTATTAATCCATTATCCACTCTAAATGATTCCAAAAACAATCACCTTAACATTCCTTATCTGATTTCACCAACTGTAAGAGTAAAACATTTTACAGATTACCTGGGTGTCATGTAGAAATTACATAACACATATCATGCAGTTCATAGCTGTCCAAATTAGACCTGCTTGTCTCAGGCTGATAGATTCAACCCTTGCACCAACATCATTTGTCCAAAACTGTTCTGCTTTGAAATTCATTCATAAATGTAATATATAGTTTAACTAAGAACAAATCCAGGGTACTATGAAACTCATCATCCAGGTCTCAATTCCAAGGCTGGAGACCATAGCAACATTTCAGGCTTTATTTGGCTCAGAACAGAGTAAAATTAACTCTATTCAGCTGACTAATGTAAAAGTAGCACTTCTAAATGATAAAAAGACTTTATTCAGTCCTATCTGATAGTACAGCTATTAGCCATAACTGAAAAGAAAATCAAGTATTAGAGGAGGAATGGTATGAAGTGAGGGAAAACGTGGGATCTTGCATCTGACAGACAGATGGGACCCACTGGGGAAAAAAATTGTACTTTATCTGCAGCTACTATAAGAGTAAATGTATTACTAGCATAATGACACAACTGCATTATGATGATAACAGATTTACATTATACTATAAGACACTCATCCTGGTCTGAAGTTAAACCTTCAAAACTTTTCATCTTCCTTACCTTGAAAGTAATTTCATCAGCAGACCAAATTTGGTGATGAATCTTGGTCACATGTCACACATCACACATGTCTAAGAAGTGGTACATGGTCTAAGAAGTTTTATCTGTGCTTATCCACCAATTCCTTCAGCCAAAGAGATCACTACGTAGGCCCTCTTAAGGGATGGTGAACAGGTTCTTTTAATCTGTGCACTGAGGATATCAGGGAGGCAATACATATACATGGATATTAGTGTAGCCACAAGACATCCCACTAAACCCACTGAGCAGGGGCTGTGCCTAAATGGTACAATCAGGGTACGCCTTCACTACCCGCCGGATCGGCGGGTAGCAATCGATCTGTTAGCAATCGATTTCTCGTGTCTCGTGAAAATGCAAGAAATCGATCGCCTGCAGCATCCCGTCGATTCCTGTAACTCCAGCTTGATGCGAGGCGCAAGCCGGAGTTGATGGGGGAGCGCGCCACCGACCACCGCCGCCATGAGGACAGCAGGTAAGTCAGCTGAAGATACGACTACTTCAGCTACATTATTCACGTAGCTGAAGTTGCATATCTTCAGTCGATTCCCACCCCCCACAGTGAAGACCAGCTCTTAGTGAATTTTTAAGTGGCTAGCATGCTCTAAGAGTTTTACTTATCTGGTAACTGGCCCTAAAATGTTTTTATGTTAAGAGCTACTGAACATTAGGTGAGTGAACTTGAAGATTCAGAAAGTTCTAAATCTATGTACAGTATAAATCAACTATTTAATTTGTGTCAAGAATCAGAGCCTACAATACAAGCAGTCTCTGTGCAACCTAACAAGCACAGGTGGTCTATAGCAAGCTGCCTGGCTGCTGATTGGTAGGAAGTTTGGAGACCAGCTCTTAAGCTCAGCAGCAGTAGAAGTTCAGCAGCTGCCCAAAGTATTCACCCATGGTTGTGATAGCTTTTGCCTTGTTCCTAGCCTTGAAAAACTCCAGGTAACATAGGTCTGACTCTCAGCTCTCATTCCTGACCTCTGGCTCTGGCTCTAAGCACTAGACTTGATTCCAGCTCTCATCACTAGGCCTGAACACCTACATTCCAGTCTTTAACAGTTTATACATTAAATGACTGGACACTATTATTTTTGATCAAAGACAATAAGACATTTTGATTCTTTTATCACAAGAAAGGAGAAAAATACGGTGATGTAAGAGAAAATAATTTTCCTGTTTTGAAACAAGTAGAATTATATAGAATGATGTGTTAAAAATTTCTGTACATATTTTTCATCCAGCATTTTCCATTCACCCCTATCACTCTGCCTGAAAAAATGGTATTCAAATGTGTGAATTTATAACAGGTATCTATTTTTTAAAAATAAATTTCTGACACATCAGATTAGGTTATTCCTTTTACATATATTTACTTTTTATCATCAGCCAACAAGATGTGACCTAATTCAGCACATCAGAAATACAATTTAGTTTTACCAAAAAAGAAATACTTGCAAGGGAATACCACTTTTTGTTTCCACAGCAAGAAGTTTAAACTAGGTTTTATATATATATAAAAGTGTCAAATGACAACATGCAAAGGTTCAACAAAGCAGGGCACTGCAGAATATTATATCCCGCTATTGCAAAATGTCACACTACATTCTGTAATATACTCTGATAAAAAGCTAACAGAGAAATAAGATTTTCACTTTGTTTCAGAAACAATGAAAACAAATTACACAACAAATTTCTATAATAATTGTGATTTAGATGGAATTCCAATATATACACTGAATACATTTTATCTGTTATATTTATTTTATTTAGTATTCTCTTTATTTGTATGTAAAATACAGTATTTCAGGTTAGAAGTATAACTTAATAACGAACTCTATTCATATATACTTGACTAACATTTATCATGAATATTTTAGATCATCAGCACTTGTGCAGTATCTATCTTCTTCATTCATATTGGTCATTGCTACCTCTTAATGCACAGCATTACTGCACAGCTCTCGAATAACTGCTAGAGAAGCTTATAATAATAACTTAGAGAGACAACTTTAATGCTTTATTTGCCTTCTGTCATGCAGAGCATTAATAGATAAGGTAGCCAACTTTCTAATCGCACAAAACCAAACACCCTTGCCCTCCTCTCCCCATTACCAAAGGGTCCAGCTATATTCACCTTGTGGACCAGATTCTGTCCTCTACTTAGGACTAAATCAAGAATTGCCGCTCCACTTGTGGGTTCCAGGACTAGCTGCTCTAAGAAGCAGTCATTTAAGGTGTCAAGAAACTTTATCTCTGCATCCCATCCTGAGGAGATATGTACCCAGTCAATATGGGAATAGTTGAAGTTCCCTATTGAGTTTTTTTTCATTTTAATAGCCTATCTAATCTCCCTGAACACTTCAAAGTCACTATCACCATCCTGGTCAGGTGGCGAGTAATATATCCCTATTGCTATATTCTTATTATTCGAGCATGGAATTACTATCCATAGAGATTCTATGATGCAGTTTGATTCAGTTAAGATTTTTACTTCATTTGATTCTACATTTTCTTTCACATATAGTGCCACTCCCCAACCAGCACAATCTGTTCTGTCTTTCCATATATTTTGTACCCTGGTATTACTGTGTCCCATTGATTATCCTCATTCAACCAAGTTTATGTGATGCCTATTATATCAATATCCTCATTTAATAAGAGACACTCTAGTTCACCCATCTTATTATTTAGGGCTTGGTTACACTTACAGTTTTATAGCGGTTTTGGTTATACCTGTCTTCGTATACAGCTATAGGGATAGCGCTATAGCGTGTCCACATTGAGATCCGCCAGCGGTATAGCGTGGCCACATTTGTGGCACTTGCAGTGGCACAGGGAGTGGTGCATTATGGGCAGCCATCCTAGCATTCAGCTGGGTGCAATGTGCTTTTCAAACGAGAGGGGTGAGGGGGAACGTGTTGTGTGTATGCGGATGGAGAGAGTGAGGGGATTTTCTTTGTTTTGAGAGCCTTTGAAATAAAGAGCCTGCTAGTCTTCTCTGGTACACAGCTCCCTCCATATTGTATTGCTTATCTACCGAGTTAAGAGATAAACTCTGAAAACGTACTTCCGCATTCCTCCAGCCAAGTTCAAAACAAAGGGACGAGACGTCAATTGCCTTAAATGGCTTGGGGCTTCGCCAGAGATCACTTGTAGTGCTTGGAGTGTTAATGCCCATTCACGCTTGCGATAATACGCAACAATGAATACGCTATAGCTTTTAATCCTCAGGGAAGGGAGGATTACCAGGACCGGTATAAATGTGGATTTATAGCACTCTATGTGCCTCGCCAATGTGGACGGGTAGGAGGTTATAGCACTTCTGGAGGCTTTATAGTGCTATAAAGTGCCAGTATAACCAAGCCCTTAGACTTCTACCATTGGTATATAAGCACTTTAAAAACTTGTCACTTTTTATCTTCTCTGCCATTAAATGATGTAATTGAACAGAACTTTTTTTCCATTGACTCTTTCTCATCAGATCCTACCTGTATTTTATTATTTTCCATCTTCTCCTTCTTACTAGGACATAGAGACTCCCCTAAGAGATGTCTCTGTCCAAACTACATGGTCCTTCACACTTGTCAGCTTTCTCCCAGCCGTTAGTTTAAAAACTGCTCGATGTCCTTTTTAAATGTAATGCCAGCAATCTGGTTCCATTTTGGTTTAATGGAGCCCATCCTTCCTGTATAGGCTTCCCCTTCCCCCGAAGTTTCCCCAGTTCCTAATAAATCTATACCCCTCCTCCCTATACCATTGTCTCATCCACACATTGAGACCCTGCAATTCTGCCTGTCTAACTGGACCTTTGTATGGAACTGGAAGCATTTCAGAGAATGCTACCATAGAGATCCTGGAAGTAATTTGATTGACAAATTTACACTAACTTTGTTATACTTAATGGAAATGTTTCACTGATCCTTACAGTGTTTTGTTTGATTATGAATTGGAATTTATTAAACTTAGGTGGAAGGAGATGAGCATCAATTCCATTTATCTGCAGGTTAGTGAATTTTAATTTATCATTGCTGTGCACAGATTTTCCCTTTCTCTGGGTTGCTAAATTACATTTACATAAATATATGAATATAGTTAAGTGCAGAGAAAGATCCCCCATTAGTTTAACTTTGGTCTATTTCTTGTTGTATTTATTAAACTTTATTGCTTAACTTGACTGTTGATAAAAATACTCTTTTTTCTTCCCCCATAGTTTAACTTTACTTGTGTTTACTGACTGTGACAGATATGTGCTAAGTTCACTCAATATGCTTTCCCGGCATTTTAATTGTTGACTTTTACTAGAGTATATTTTCACATTTTCTTGCAACTCCAATATTCCTAATGTCCACTTGCACAAAGCATTTCAGAAGATAATCATATTAGGCTGATCCTTGGCTACTGGCTCTACAGAATTAAATTTTCAAGATTTATGGGTTTTATTTATTGCTCACAGTGCTTTGTGGTCACATTTTTGTCAATTTAAAGTCTTTGGTGTCTTTATTCAAAGAAAGAAACCAGTAGATTGTTGTTTGATTTTACTCACATGTCTGCAAAGTGTGACAAAGCTCCAAGTTTGTATTTGTGGGTCCTGCACTTCCTGGCAGATTTAGGGGCCTCAGAAACTCATCCAAGCCCCAGAGTGACCTCCCTTTCTCAGTATAATTGGCAAGAGTCACCTCCTAGTGAGTTACCTTCATCACAGGCCAGTATGGAAGGTGGAAAAAGTGGGGAGCCCGGGCCCGCCCTCTGCTCCGGGCTCCAGCCCAGGGACCCTAATAGTATCAGCTAAGATGGCTGACCTTTTATTCACAAAAAAACAATACAATTCCCTGGGCTACTTCCCCACAGCAGGCCTCGCCTCTCCAACTTCCACTTCACCCTTACCTCAGGGCCTCCTTCCTTCTGGATGATATGTTGTCCACTACTCAGTCTCACCAACAGCACAACTTCCTTTCACAGCTCCTGACACCCACAGCCCACTTAACTGGGAGGTTTTTATCTGGTTTCAGCCAATCCCTGATTGGCTTCAGGTGTCCCAATCAGGCTAGCTGTTTCTACTCCTTTCTAGAAGGTTCTTAATTGGTCCCAGGTGTCTTGATTGGCCTGGAGAAGCCTTTGTTTG
The DNA here is from genome assembly GCA_007922305.1 of Dermatemys mawii. NCBI lineage: Eukaryota > Metazoa > Chordata > Testudines > Dermatemydidae > Dermatemys > Dermatemys mawii. Next base: position 76,129,210 of record ML677326.1, read on the forward strand.
GCTATCCAGGGAACAGGGACCTGCACATCCTGAGACTAATTTACCTGCCTTCCAGCACTCTCCTATATCCTTCTGGTCTGACTCCGTCACAAAAGACATACTTCTCTTTATATAAAGTACTTTAGGCATAAGGTCCTGGCCATGCATTCTATGGAAAACCAAGTTTGCTCCTTTCCCAAATTAACTGTCACACTTGTCTCTCTCTGACGAACTGTAAACCCTATATGTTTTAGCATGTGTATCCCTATAACTGGGTAAAAATGCCATCTCCAGAATAGCTCATGCATGTGGCAGAAAATGTTAAAAAACTTTAAAGATCTAATCCTCCCACCACTGAGTAATTTCAATTGGAGAATATACAAAACAAAGCCTTACAAACAGAAAGTTGTTACAGATAATTAATTGAATGTGTATATATTGATTAAATTGTGATCTACAATACCAGCTCAAGAAAGCTGGAAGTTGTAGCTACATTCTTTAGAAATAAAATCTGCCATCCCCCAGCAGAGGTGTCTTTGGATCTTATTTCATTCAACATTCTTTGCTGCTGAATGGTGTAGTCTCTTTATGTAATAGATACTCTAACCTGGCCTAAGGGCTGATGATCCACTGGATCATTCTGATGCTATTGTAACCCATGAACAGGAAGAGTAAATATTTGTATCCTCTGTCCCCATTACATACACCCAATCTTCTGCCACCATCAGGTTCTCTGGGGTTGGGAAGATAGAGCTATTGCCCTTGCCTACTAGCAGAAGACTAGGTCAATGAAAGGGAAACTGGGTCTCCTCTGTGGAACAGATTCCCATTTTTGTGACCTACAGCAGAGAAGAAAGATAGTTTGTGGATGGGGCAATGGGCTAAGAAATCTGGGTTTGATTTCCATTCCTCTCACAGGCTTCCTGTGACACTTTGGATAAATCACAATCTTTCAGTGAAGATAATACTGCCTTTCTCTCACCATTTCTCTGTTTTATATCCTTAGATTGTTTGAGTAATTAAATGCAGACGCTGCCTTTCACCCTCTATCTCTGGACAGTACCTAGCACAATGGAGCCCCAATGTCAGCTATAGTTTATTGTTGGTACTGTAATACCCATAATAATGGCATCTTTCAAAAAAACAAATTGAGCAAATGCCACTTGTATGTTTGATTATGCACGTAACTGATGTTTCCACATGTATAAGAGAAGGGTGTTTTCAAAAGTTACTTATGCAATCTGCACAGTGGTCTGACAAGGATTTAAACAACTGAGATCTATACAATATAAGGGCAGAAGCTCTATTGCTTGGACTTCAGAGCAATAGAATCTGTGCTAAGATTTTCTCAGCTGGAAGTAATTCTGACTTGACCTCCACAGACTTCCACTAAAGTCAAAATATTGGACCAGTGCATACAAATATTAAATAGAGTTGATTTAGGAGAACTTGTGTTAAATGGGAAGGTACACAGATTGCTTAGAGGGATTGTTTCTATTGCTAGATGTAGTAGACTGCTGGAGATCAATGAAGAATAATGGACATGAAAAGAAAAGGAAAGGAGCATGCTGTGAGAGTACTTACTGCTTGTCTCTTTGACGCACACTCTCCCCTCGCCCGCCCCCGCCCCCCGCAGTATTTATGATACTAAGTAGTTAAGGAGAGGGTTTGTAGCCAATCATTGTGATTAACTGACATCTTAACTCTTATTGCGTGGTTAATGCATGGAAGATGAGGCCTCTGGGAGTTGTAATACACATCATAAAACATTGTAAAACCAAACCATCACTTTTTGTTATCTTTGCACTGAATATCAATAAGCCTGACACTAGCATAAGACTTGGTCACTTACAAGATTTGGATCTTGACTGTAAAAATCTCTCTGAAATTTGTGCTCTCCTGTTTGTACTGAAATTATAGTTTTCAGGAAAAAAATAATAAAGGCAATAAAACATAATTCTGAAGATAAAAGCTATTAAGTAACTGACAACAGTATAAATATGTTGCTTACAGCTTCTCTAACATATAAATAGGGTTGCTTCAAAGGAGAATAGTCTGTTCTCCTTTACTGAGAATAAAGCATACATTAAAATTGGAAGGTCAGAGGGATTTAGTAGACATAGTATTTAGAGACTGGTTACTCAAATTAGGAAAGGCTGGTTTACATAGTATTTTTTCTGTGCATAAGTCTTCTTAAAGCTGTGTTCAGTATTTATTGGATTTACCTAGTGATCTGCATTTAATTAAGGCTGCATCCTTCCCACGTGTCATAACTGCATTCAGCTCTGTGGTTAAACAAAGCATATTCAGTACCTTTCTCATTTAAGAGTCCATTTTAGATGTTCACATGTGGATTTTAATGTACATATTGATAATGAGAGTGGCACAGAGAGGTTAGTTATATCATTAATCCTGTCAAATACTCTGCACCAAAAGTGATGAGCTATTGGACAACGGAATAACATGCAGACTGAAATGCCAGATTCAGCTTTACATGGGGAAGCAAAGATAAGATTTTTCACTGGGCTACAAGTATGAGAACTGAGGGATAGGATTGTGCACATTTTTGCACTGATTTTGAAAGTAGTATTTCACTACAACATTCTGTGTACCAAATTTTGTATAAAATGAAATGCAACTGATGTTAATATTATGTTAATGTTCAAAAATCAAACATCCAAAAGCCAGAAAATCCCAATGTATCACAATATTAACTTGCCTGTGTTTTACATCTTCTATTTTATAGCATAATGTACATTTATCTACATAAACAGTAATATATTAAAGCAGGAATGAGCAAATCTCATGGAGTGTGAGGTTTTGCAAACTACTATAAGAATTTCAGATGAACAAGGAATGGATGCTCACGAATATACATAGCCTATTTAAGTAAAACCCAGCAAGGGAAGACGTGGTCTTTATTTCTCTGTCTGTATCTTTAATAAAGATATTGCTCAGTTATTCCTAATTATGAATCAAACTGACCTTTTACTAACATGGCTGTTTTTAAATAGATATCATAGCCATATATGGATAACATTCTTTATTTAAGAAACTATTTGAAAAGAAGTGTTTAGGATCAGATAATTATTGTCTAGTAGAGGGTATTTTAGTAGTTAGCTGATCTTTTTAAAACTACAAAATGTTGTTTTGCTTCTCTTTTCTGATTCCTTCCACTAATCTTTATCATCTTCTAAATAAGTAGCCCTGAGCATATTTTCTTTGTTCACTGCTTTCTGATTCAGTGTTCAATACTGATACTTGGTGTTATTGTCCTCATGTACTCCATCATATTATTAGAAATAAGTTTGGTTGGTTTTTAAGAAGATAAGTAAAGAAATACAATAGAAAGGCTAGCTGATGAAATGGGCATATCTCAAATTTATTGCTGAGGTGTTTGTCCAGTAATAGAAAACAGAAATCTCCATTCTAGGCTTCTGTGGTGAGGATAATTTATAATCCATTCCGTTTTGACAAGATATACATACACAGACTCTACATTTTAATAATAAGACTAACACCCTCTGCATTTCTAATATATAGTAGGGTACAATATTCTACCAAAAAGCTTTGTTGAGCAAGAACTGGATAAAGGACTTTGTGAACAGACCCATAGTGCCGAAAGCTGTCATTTGAACTTTCAGTGTGTAATCAGGGTATTTGTGAACAATGAGAATAAAGGCCATATTTTATTTCAACTCACCATATCGCTTTTTAATCTCTACCTTCATTATGGATCTGTTTTCCATATATCTCTATGGTCTAGTTCAGTTGTGTTTAACCCTATCACTTTTAACAGTTCCTAATTTTTATCTACTAGATACCTTACTAGTAGTATGCATATGGCTGTCCAAAATCTTGACAGATGAAAGGAGACATGACAAAGTCAGTCCATCAATGGTGCTTGGCAATAGTATGGGGAAAGAGTCCAATGCGCGAGCAGCAACACTGCCCACAGGTCCACTCAGCAGATGGAAGGTGAAGCAAACTCTTGCTTTCTGGCTCACTTGCAGGCCTCAGCTTGGGCTCTCTGTTAGCTCTGATCTATGTTATTATTTAACATTTAAATTGTGGTAGCATATAAAGGCCACAGCCAGACTGTACCCCTTGTGCTAATCCCTGTACAAAACACACAATTAAGGACCTGGTATTTTGGACTAAGCAGGAGAGAGCCCCAACACCAGATAGACAGACTCGGGCTTGTGGGACTCATGCTAGTGCCCTAAAATTAGCTGTAAAGAGAGCATTTTTAAGTTGTGGCTCAGGTTCTGAAGCCTAGGCGGCCGGGAGATGTGCAGTCTGTGGGAACAGACACAAAGAGCAAAGGCCCAGGCAGAAAGCAGTCCCATACAGTAGACCACAGGGTGATTTGGAACAAGAGAGGAGGCATTATCAGGACTCTGCCCCACCTTCACTCCAACAGAGGAGCACTCATGTATGCTTGGACTCTATGGGTCTTGTACCTTCAAGAAGATCTGCACCAAACTCCATATGTGCCATGTTGCAGGGTACTTTTGGTGTTCCGTAGGAACGAAGCACACACACAGCTGTTGAATAGAAGTAGTGAGTTTATTGAAGGCAAAAGTGGCACATCCGCAACGTGGGCTTCATTCGTTGCTGCCACTGAAACGGGGACCCGACGCATTGGAGCAATGCTCGGGAAGAAGCCCGCTGCGTGTGGGCACACAGGCAGAGAAATAACAGGAATATTTGCATTTTATGCATATCTTATGAATAACTAATACCTTATTTTTGTTTTGTTAGTATTACACAATGCAAGCAGGTGTTTTATTACAAGGTGAGCAAACAGTGAGAGCCAACTACTTTGGTATATAAAATATGCAATAACAGGGCAAAAACTAATAACAGTGGCCAAAAGCACCCTTTCCTTTCCAGGAGTGGAGGGAAATAAGCACCCTTTCCCTCCCAAAAGTGGAGGGGGGAAATAAGCACCCCTTCCTTTCCTGGAGTCGAGGGTAAGAGCGCCCCTAACAGTCTACCGTTACAATGTTTCGCACATCCTTACATGCCAGTACTACTTGCAGTGAGAGTGCAGATTTGGCAGTAATTGCAAGCAATCACATGACATATTTAATCTGGAATGTTATGAAAAACTGAAAAGGCGGGGAATGAGCCCGGATCTGATTGCCAAACTGCCCTCTATCTTCAGGAACATGTATGACATCAAAAATGGCACCACTTCACCATGCAAAGCGAGAAGAGACAGTCTTAGTCAGGTATCCCTGAATACACATAGTAATGAAGAATTAGATGAGATCTGCTTGTACTACATAAGGAAAAGCTGTAGCTTTCAATATAAGTGTATCAGAGATCATTTTCATTTGCCATATAGATGGCAGATCTTGGAAGGTGCCCTGTGAAAGGACTTAAAGGATATGGAGAAAATTGAAAAGGCATATTGTGACCCCAGTAATAACAGGTTTTTATACAGTGGCTTTCAGTATATATATTTTCAGAATATGACCTGTGGCTCTGCCAAAGTTAGGTGTCTCTCCACAGCATCATCTGTGACCAAGCCCCGTCACTTTATTCTTACAACAGATTGGCTCTGGTACTGGAAGGATGAATATGGTGTGTGGCGTGAATATGGAACAGATGATGATGATCATGATGCTTCCACTGTATGCAGCAGTGACCTGGAGCAAACTTATTTAGCAAAAGTGTCTCCAACGTTGCAGTTCAAAGCTGGGAGACATGAATATGAACTCGATTTTAAAGCCATGAATCAGAGAAATCTTCGCTATAAGACACAGAGAGAGGTTTTGAAAGAGATCCAAATTCATCTCCCTGCAAGATGTGGAAAAACAGAGGATCAGTGGTGTTGAGGTGTCCTCCCTGGGATCTCCCTTAGGTTGGGGTGACTCACCACCACCACTTATTTTGGGCAGTTCCCTAATTTAGTTCTAACAAGTACATGTACTTAACTATATGGCTTGGTTCATTGACATATTATAGTATAATCACTCTGTCATAACTAACCTTTACAGTATCCTCCCCCATCCACTGGTATTGCTGCCTATTATTCATCACTCCTGTAGTCCTTACCATTAAAACTCCTACTGACTTCACTGGACATATCATGTACAGAATGAATATAGGACTGAGACTAAATAAGTCATGTTTCCATAATAAACTTTTATACCCACAATTGTCACCCTGCGGTGTCTGAGAAACACAGTCATTTTGTGCTCTAAGGACAGAGAATTGCTGCAATATCTCTAAAATCACTTTGGGTAAATATAGACGCTTTAATGTTGGCCACTGTACAAGAACTTTTTTCACATAAGAATGTACTAAACCAGAAGAAATACGTATTCATCCTTTTTGTCCATCAGATAGCCACTTTTTATGTTTGAACACATTACTACTCTTAAGTAACACAACTTACTTCAAGTTGGCATTTTATCTGGATACATTTCCTCTCAGAATAATGTTTTCCAAAAAACATTGAAAGCTGCCTACTTCATTTTATTAAAATAAAAGTTTTAAGAATATTAAATCTGCTTCACTATCACCAGATTACCATAAATAGTGATATTTCAAGTGTTTATGTTGCCTCTTTCAGGATAGGACCAGGTGAAGAGACGTATATTACCTTTTTTTGAATTTCATTACACTTTGAAAACCAAGGTGATTTGTCTAATATTTTCTTCAACTTAAAACACTCAGGAGAACTGCATTCAGCATAACATAATGCCAGTATTTTATATATAAAATGCAGGTGTAGACAGGGAAAAACAAAATGAATTGAGGACAGGTTTACTCATAATACCACCATTTTGCTTGTACTGCAGATCTGTATCACACTAACTGTTTATAAAGCAAAACCTGACATTTCCCCTTTTGATTGTTCCATGATACAGTCAAAACTGTAATAGAAAACTGTGTGAAAGATTTGCCTAGACAAATAGCTACATGAAATACATAAAAACTATGTATCACAGTGACCCAGATCATGACCCCCTAGATTCACACATGAAGGAGAAACATCAACATGCAGATCTGTCTACTACCTGTCTACTATCACACAGAAGGGCCACCTCTCCTGTACCTTTCCTCCTTCTCTGCTAGGCTCTCAATCTCTCTTTGGAGGGAGAGTATTGAGTCTGCTAGGCAATGGTGGGGTGAATGGTGAAAACTGCTGGTCAGTATCTCTCAGAATCAGGCCTTCTCAAATAGAATGTTTTACTATGGCCCTTAAGAAAAACATTGGGTTTTTATTTGTGGTAAATATAAATTAGTGTTCTGCACAAATAGGTGATTTTCTCTTTCTGAAAGTGACTAACAGCTGCTAAAAAACTCTGAATAGAGGGCTTTAAATAAAATAGTCCTCAATTTGAATGTGTTTAATGCTTTCTGAAAAGTCCTAAAAAAAGTCAGGACTGTGGCTTCTGCGGCCACAAAGAGTAAAGGTGAGGCATAAGAAAAGGGACTGTAATAGTAGTTGCACAATTTGTTCAGAGTTGCCAACTCTTGTGATTATATCACAATTCTCAAAATATTTGGTGTTTTTGTGAAAGCCTCAGCTTCTAAAGTCAAGTGAGACTCTCAAGTTTTCATTTAAAAAACAAAACAAAACAGAGTAAGCTTCTGGAGGAAATTTCCTGTGGAGAAAAACTGATAAATCTGACCTGAATACACTCAAAAGGTTCTAAAACCAAAGAGCAAAGACAAAGAATCCAAAATCTAGTAACATGATTTTTTTTTTGAGGTGGACTTGTTGTTTCTGAATGCCTAGGGTTGGCAATACTGCATCACAATTACAGATGAATGATCATAATACTCTCATAAAATCCATTTGTTACAGGTCTATATACTCTTGTGCCCGGGAAAAGTCTGAATGTGTTGAATCTTTGTTTTTTAAACCTACGTTCTTCTGGAAACAGCCACCTCTAATTTTAACAACAAAAGAAATATTTCCTTTTATGAAACAGCTGTATGTATGACACTGTTGTATAGTGGCAGTATAGTTGTATCATATGCTGACTGGAAGTCATTTAATTTGAAGTGTCATACATAACCTCTCCTCCAACTCTTTGCTTTGCACTCCTTCACCAAACTTCTCACTTTTCCATCCTAATTTCAAACTTCATTTTCTGAATCTGTATATTAAGTCTCTTTTATGTCAATATACATATTGTAACTGATGAAAAATAACTGAAGCATAAAGGTGGACCCTGCAGAGACTGGAGTGATTTGGGACTTTATTCTGCATTTTTTCCTTTTCTTTTTTTGCAGCAACACATGCACATTTTCTCATCCCTGCTGTGACAAAGTCTGGTTCTACATGGTAAAATTAGGACTCATGCTGTGAAGGACAGTTAGGAAGGCAGGCTGCTGAAGACACAGGAGAATCAACTAGGATGTTTTCTAGGAAACTAGCCACTATCAGAACTGCTAATTTCATTTTGAACTAAGTGGTACAATATAGTCGCATTACATGACTGCAGATTCAAACCCAAAGAACAGTCATCAAAACCCCATATTCTATTTAGTACTTTAGACCTAAATTCTGTGGCTGAGACTACAAAGTGATGTAATACTGTCCTCCCACAGATCCTTTCCCTGTCATTCCCCTCCACCCCCCGTCCCCAATCTGCTATTTCTTGTGTCATTTATTTTACTGTTAAAGGTCATTTATTTTTTACACCAAATATTGCTGCAGATTTCTGTATTGACGATGACCACAGAACATTGCATAAGCTGTCAGAGGAAAGCTGGAAGTTGTGACAACCGGGTAAGAGACAGCTGAGGCTTTCAGTACTTAGGAAAATGTGGGAGGTGGTTTTGATTTCTAGTATTCAGGAGGTAGTTGAGGCTTTTGGTTCTGGGAAGGGAATGCACCTCTGTTTTCCCTTCTTCCCTTTGGGCAGAAGCTGAGGACACTCTAATTTTGGAAGGGTTCAGTTTTCCATTTCCCCATTCCTGGAATGCTTGACAGTAACTAGCTATCCCACTCTTCCCCATCTCAGTGTCTGCCTGAACATTGATAAATGAGCACAGTTGCTCAAAGCTTCTGCTTAAATGCTCAGCAGGGTTAATACTGACATTTAAATTCTCATTAGGCACCAAAGCAGAGCTGGCTGGAAAATTTTCAGCTAAATAGATTTTCATCACAATATGTTGTTTTGTCAAAGCCAAACACTTTCATGGAGATGCAGAGATTTTTGACTAAGTTTTCACCAGGAAGGTTTCTGAGGTCCAGGCAGACCATCACTTATAGAGAGAGACCATCCCCCCTCTATCCCCTGACCCTGAAAACTGACATTTAAACAAAATTACATACACAAGCCTAAAAGTCATGAGAATGCACCTCGATAGAAGTGAAGGGATAAAGCTTGTTAATGGAAAGGAAACTCACAGAGAGGTCAACGGTAAAGAAAGGTGTTTGGTGTACAGTAAACCTTGTATCAAATTTTGAAAGAGAGAAACTGGGTTAGGAAAGGCAGGGTTGGCTCTACGTTTTTTGCCGCCCCAAGCGTGGCAGTCAGGCAGTCTTTGGTGGCACCTGTGGGAGGCCCGGTGTTGAAATGCCATTGAATCAGTGGGACCAGTGGACATCCCGCAGGCATGCCACCAAAGCCTACCTGCCTGCCACCCTCACAGAGACCGGCAGGACACCCCCTGCAGCTTGCCGCCTCAGGCAAGCGCCTGCTGCGCTGATGCCTGGAGCCGCCCCTGAGGAAAGGCAATAATCTCAAGGAATCAAAAACAGATGCAGAACAGATTCAGTCTTCCTTTTAGACTGTATTGTGGATTTTCATTTTTGTTGGTTGTCAGAGCACTTGCCTACAATATTACACGTTACTGAATAATCCAGTACATATTTTCATTAAGGCACTAAGATCCACGCACAAAGATTCACTAAGATCCATGCATGAAATTGAAAACATCTGTCTATGGAATTAATATTATTGTGCATGCAAATCTGGTAATTGTATGCATGCATTTTACACATACATTTTTGTTCTTAGCCCTCTGGCTTACCTTAAATAAAATGTGGAGTGTAAACATCTGCAGTTATCTTCAGAACATGCACTTAAATTAAAATAAAATGCAATATGCTCACATTTCAAGGAAATGTCTCATCCTTCCCTCACCCTTTGTGTAATAACATCAGGAGTCATATACGTAAGAGCTATGCACTCTGTTTTGGACATTTTGCATAACTGATATTAGCAAGATAAAGGGAGTGCACTGAACTAAAGTATTTGCTGAATTACTATTCTTTAATGACACTTTTTGTCATAAATCCAAAGTAACAACATTTTGTAGAGTAAAGTCAACAACAGAAACCTGGTAATTATGCAAATCTTGCATTTCAAAGTCATTGGATTTGATCTCCATAGAGTAAATTAAGGGCTGAGTTCCATCACCCTGACTCACACTGAGTGATAATTTATTGGTCACATAGTCCCATTAAATTCAATGGGGCTATGCACTGAGGAAGAAAGCACTCAGCATGAATAAGAGTGGTAATTCTTTATGAATAATTTATTTTCCTATTCCCTTTGTTTAAATTACCAAAAAATTATTGACAATACTTAATTAAAGTCAGAATTACACATACTTATACAATTGTTCATATTATTTTATGTCTGAATTATTTCTTTATAAACCTTACAAACTTCCAAAGTTTGAATATGTAGAACTAATTTGAAATGCTAAGAAGAATATTGTAGTCATATTCTCCTGAAGTCAGTTTGATGGCTCTTCTGCTGATTAGAAAATCCTTGTTAAGGATCACATATTTCCTCTAAATCAGCTGGAGGAATCAGTCCATCATAGTCACAAGAAATATGAGATTAAGCAAGGTATTGGAACAAATTCATAAATATTGACCACGTGTATAAGTTAGGATTCTGTGATTTGACTGCAAAATATTAGCATGAGCTATCAAGTTATACCAATTAGCATGAGCAATCAAGTTATACCAGATATTTAATATGTGTAACTTCGCTGGTCATTTTAATATTTTGCAATCAAGCCACAGAGCCCAACCTGGTTGTATAATTATCTCTCTATTTATTTATCCCTATCAGTATATAACTTTTAAAAACAGTTTGATACACAAGTTTAAATCTTATACTACTGAAAGAAAACTAGACATGCCTCACTGGCTGTTACATGACCACTAACCCACACTAACACTGGCCCTGGCAGCATTCCAGGTGAAACATTTACAAAAGGAAGACAATTTGCTCCAATGTATTTAAGGCACAGATGGATTTTTCCAATATCAGCTAGAAATATCTTCTTGTTCTTACCATTTATTTTGTTGTTATTGTTTCTGAATACCTTGTAAAATGGTCCATTTGGTAGCTCTTCCTCAGAGTACAGTGCAGTTAAGCCACTCATTCTGAAGCACAAACTCTCTGAGGAGACAAAAGACAGTGCAAACATTTGAGTCCTTAAGTAGAAATTCTGGTATTATTAAATTACCATCTCAGAAACACTGTGGCCCACCAGCAAAATGACAGGAGTACAGGAAAAAAGAAACTGCATTTTAACCACACTCAGGAGTTGAAGCACAACAATTATGGCTGACCAAAATGTCCATTATTTTATTATTTGTATTACAACAGTGCCTACAAGCTCAACTTAAAACCAGTGCTATTGTTCTTGGCCCTTTATATAAGCAACAGTCCACGCCTCAGGGTACTTACAATCTAAACAAATAAAACTGATGATGGAAGAACAGAAGTATGATTATGTTCATTTTACAGCAGGAAAATGAGGCGCAGAGATATACAATTTGCTAAAGATCACACAGGTATTCTATGAAAGAATCAAATACAGAACTCAGTTCTGCATCCCAATCCTTTGGGTTAATTACAAGGCTAGCCTTCCTATCAATTAATCAATTAGCTTGCCCCAAAAGTACTATATTAATTTCCTTGGAAGCATCAACATCTTAAATTTTCAAAGGCACTTAACACATGACTGCAATAGGATATTTAACACCAACTTCAATAAGAAGAGAGTTAGGCCAACCATGAGCACTTCTGAACATCCCCCACCCAGATCTGAACTTTTATGTCAGTTTTGGTTCACACAGTTAAAGTGTTTGCATTAACTGCAAGGTATTGGTAAGTTTCACTTCCCTAAAAAAAGGCCAAAGCTGAAAGGCTATTTCTCACACACACACAGGACCCCACCACCACTCTTGTAGGTTATAACAAAAGTAGGTTATAATATAACAAAAGTCATATTAGTGTGTTTGGTAAAGTACAGATATCATTATCATACTCCTTGTATATAAATGATATGAAAGATAATCATCAGTCAAAAGTTAGGAAACCCATGTTCATATAACTACTAAGACACATTTGAAAATGAAGTTTCCATATCCTAAATGTTGTTTGTCGCCAGGAGAGGAGGAATCATGCTGTGTGTTTATGCCAAAAAGGAGAATGAAGGCTGCACAGATTATAAAACTTTAGTTCCAAACATGAAGTGCTCAAAGCCATAGTCCCCAACCACATCAAATACAAGAACAGTTCACGAAGGGCCACGCTAACCATGGCTGGACCCAGCAGGAATTCATTAATCTGCAGAGCATGTCTTCAGATAGAGTGAAACAAAGAGAAATCAGTAAAGAAAACAAGCCATTTATAATATACCATGAAAAATCACTAAAACAATAGCTTTTGGAAACCTTGCATCGCAGAAAACCTTCTGGGCCTGAATCCAATACAAACCTGTCAGAAAATATTGATGAAAAATGTGCATTTACTATTGTAAATAAAACATGAATATGGAACCTGCTCCTAAATTCAATTTTTCCAGAAGGAAAGTAAGGCTTTCTTCACACTATGTTATTTAGTCAAAATGATTTAATTAAGACACTGTTGTTGGCAAACAAAATTACCTTTGAGCTAAACCCCTGAAATAATTATTGACGAATAACTTGGACATCAAAAGACCATTACTATACTTATGTGCTTTGCTCTTTTAGATGTTTTCAATAAATTACTGTATGATAGTGTTATGAAAACCACCTTCTCAGAATAGAAAGCAAGAGTCAAATGGCAAAAGTTCGGCCTTTTATATGCCGTATGAGGTATTCTTTCAATGGTGTTCTGAAGGACTCTTTGGGCTAGTCAACAGTATGTGGTTATTTTGGAATTAGCAGAGTTAATTTGAAATAAAACTGATTCTACAACCAAACCTTTTTTTTTTGTTTTTATTATTATTTAAAGGGCTCTTTAATCTGGTTTCTGTACTCCACCTTGGCATATGGAGTAGCGCTTAAATCGAGATCGCAGTACCAGATTAGAGGTACTGTAGACGCAATTCAACATTATTGGCTTCCGGGAGCGTTCCCAGAATGCTCCCTTGTGACTGCTCTGGACAACACTCTCAACTCCGAATCCCTAGCCAAGTTGGCAGTAAAAGCCCCGGGAACTTTTGAATTTCATTTCCTGTTTCGCCAGTGTGGTGAGCTCATCAGCATAGTGACCGTGCCTAGTCCACCATCACAGGCGACCATGCAGAGTCCACTATCAGAGGAGACCATGCAGTCCCAGATTCGCAGATGAGCTCCAGCATGGTCCGAACAGGAGGTACTGGATCTCATTTCATGAAGGGGAGACAAATCTGTTTTGGTAGAACTATGTTCCAACCCCCTCCAATCCCCACCCACCCCTGCAAATACATACGCTAAAGTCTCCATGGTCATGATGAAAAGAGGCTACTCCAGGGACACAGAGCAGTGTCATGTCAAAATCAAGTCGCTCAGGCAAGTGTACCAAAAAGCCAGGGAAGTGAACAGGCACCCTGAATCACAGCCCCATACATGCTGCTTCTACCATGAGCTGCTTGCAATTATGGGGGGGTGACGCCACCACAACCATCCATGGACACCAGCAAGGGAGTAATTGCACGGAGCAAGGAGGATGAGTTTTTGGAGGATGATGATGAGGAGGAGGACAGTGCACAGGTGGCGAGTGAGAAAATCCCTTCTCTTCTCTAGCCAGGAACTCTTCTTAACTCTGGAGCCAATACCCTTCCCTCTGCCTCCCCAAGGCAGGCTCCCAGACCATGACGCCAGAAAAGGCACTTCCAGTGAGTGTACTTGTTAAGTACGAAACCGACTTTAAAAGCAAGTTTGTTTAATGATTCATTTGCCCTGAAGATTTGTGAGGCATTCGCCTCCAGTACAGCTACTGGAAAAGTCTGTTAACGTGTCTGGGGATGGAGCATGAATCCTCCAGGGACATCTCCATGAAGCTCTCCTGGAGGTACTCCGCAAGCCATTGCAGTAGGTTTCTAGGTAGGGCTGCCTTATTCTGTCCTCGATGGTAGGACATTTTACCCTGCCAGGCCAGTAGCAAGTAGTCGGGAATCACTGCTTCACAGAGCAGGGCAGCGGAAGCTCCTGGGTTTTGGGCACATGCAAGCAACATTTGTTCTTTATCCATCTGTATTAGCCTCACAAGACTGATATCATTCAGGGGCTCCTGACTGAAAGACGGGAATTTGTCTAAGGGAACAATCAGACGTGTCCGTTTACGCTGGGGTGTCCATGATTGGCTGAGCCCAATCAGAGCCAGCGGTGGGGGTGGGGGAAAACTCAGATGCGCTGGGCTGTTCGCATTTAGTTTAAAGGGCTCATCCCTGATCAGAGCCTGATCGGAGCCACGGAAGGGGCGGGGGAGGGGAATTGTGTGAAGCAATAATCTCAGAGAGACCGTAGGCCAGGTTCTCCTTTTGAATGAGAAAAGCCCCGTGCATTGCTTGGTATGTGAAATGGGGGGCGCCACAGTGCAAATGTATTGAAATGAAAGTGGAAGAAGCAGAACCCCATGTGCCCCAGGCCTTAATGTGTCTGCCTGCAAGCTGGATTCTGTTGCCCAGTCACATGTGGTGCTCTGGTCACACCAAACTGGCAGGCACTTCAGTATAAAAGGCAAAATGTGAGCTTGTACAAATAGAACATGTGCCATGTACTATGAATTGCCTGTTTCCTCTGAGAAAGTCTCCCCTTTGTTCTCTAAAATGTATCTTTTAAAATTCTACCCTCCCTTTTTCTCTTCCCTCAGGTTCAAATGTTTCAACGCACCCCCTATCAACTCTGTCCCAGAGGCTGGCCCAGATTAGAAGGTGGAAAAAATGCACTCAGGACAACATGCTCGCTGAGCTCATGCAGTCTTCCTGCACTGATAGGGCCCAGCTGAATGCATGGACGCAAACAATTGCGGAATCCCATAAAGCGTTCAATGAATGTGAAGAGAGGAGGCAGATGCTATGCTCAAGCTCACGAGGGAGCAAACTTACATGCTCCACTGTCTGGAGGATCTAATGCGGGAAAGGTAGCAAAACCACAGACCATCATTGCAGTCCCTGTATAACCACCTTCCCTCCTCCCCAAGTTCCATAGCCTTCTCACCCAGACACCCAACACCACGGTAGGGGAGGATACAGAGACCCACACACTTAACCCCAGAGGATTGCCCAAGCAGCAGAAGGCTGGCATATACGAAATTTTGATTTGGTTTCTGGACTTGTCCTTTCCTTTCCTCCTCCTCCACCCCCGTAACCCTTCCTACCCTACTAGACCCCTGCCGCCCACCCCAAGACTACCTTCTGATTTCTCTCAATGTGTTGTTCAACAAATAACAAAGAACAATTTTTAAACAATTGTGACTTTATTTCCTTTAATATATATATAGAGGGTGGGTAACTTCAAGAGAAACAACTGTCACACCATACCCTGGCCAGTCATGAAACTGGCTTTCAAAGCTTCTCTGATGTTCAGCATGCCCTGCTGTGCTCTTCTAATCGTCCTGTTGTCTGGCTGTGCAAAACTGACCGCCAGGCAATTTGCCTCAACCTTCCACCCCGCCATAAACTCCCCCCTCCCTTACTCTCACAGTTATTGTGGAGCAACAATTAAAATTGGAATAATGGTTTTGCTGAGATCTAACCTAGTCAGCACACAGTGTCAGCAAGCTTTCAAATGTCAAAAAGCACATTCTACCACCATTCTGCATTTGCTCAGCCTATAGTTGAACTGCTCCTTACTACTGTCCAGGGCTTCATGAGCCATGGCATTAAGGGGTAGGCTGAGTCCCCGAGGATAACTATAGGTATTTCAACATCCCCAATGGTAATTTTCTGGTCTGGGAGGTAAGTCCCTTCCTGCAGCTGTTCAAACAGACCAGAGTTCCTGAAGATGCGAGCATCATGCACCTTTCCCAGCTAACCCATGTTGATGTTGGTGAAACGTCCCTTATTATCCACCAGTGCTAGCAGCACCATGGAAAAGTATGTCTTGCGCTTTACATACTGACTGTCCCGGTGTTCCAGTGCCAAGATAGGGATATGTGTTCTATCACCCCACCTCAGTTAGGGAACCCCAGCGCATTAAAGCCATCCACAATGGTCTGCACATTTCCCAAAGTCACTACCCTGGATAGCAGCTGGTCAATTATTGCATTGGCTACTTGCAGCACAGCAGCCCCCACAGTAGATTTGCCCAGTCCAAACTGATTACCGACTGACTGGTAGCTGTCGAGTGTTGTCAGCTTCCACAGAGCTATGGCCAATCGCTTCTGAAGGGCTGCTCTCATTTTGGTGTCTTTGCGCTTCAAGGCAGGGGACAGCAACTCACAAAGTTCCAGAAAAGTGGCCCTATGCATGCAAAAGTTTCACAGCCACTGAGAATCATCCCATAACTGCAAAATTACGCAGTCCCACCAGTGTGTGCTTGTTTCCTGGGCCCAGAATCAGCATTCCATGGCATGAACCTGGCCAAATGTCATCATGGTGTCCCAATTGCCACATGGCTTTCTTGTAAGAACGTCTGTGTTGATGTTCTCATCACTAATGTGATCACGCTGTCGTCACTTCCTCAGCCATTTTGACAGGTTCTACAAATACTGCTGGATAATACAAGAGTTATTTACAATGGTCACAACTGCAGCGGTGAGCTGAGCAGGCTCCATGCTTGCCGTGATATGGTGCAAAATGATTGTCTGCTGTACCTTGCACGGAAGAAGGGGCGACTGACGAGATGCGCCAAGGAAAACTTGCGAGAATGTTTTTGCCCCATTATGCACTGGGAGCTAAACCCAGAATTCCAATGGGTGGCGGAGTCTGAGGGAACTCTGGGATACCCACAGTGCACCACTCCGACAGTCGATGCTAGCCTCGGTACTGTGAACACACTCTGCCGACTTAGCACATTTGGGGGGGGGCACACAATCGACTGTATATAATCTGTTTAGAAAATTCAAATTCTATACATTCGATATAATTTCGTACTGTAGACATACCCTTTGATGTGCCACTGCAAGATCCCATCCAAGACTAAAAGTGAAGGGTTAGAATTAACAATTAGTGCATGGACATAACTCTACATGCTAAAATTATAAAAGATGCATCTATTTTTCATTTACATATCATCTTTTTTTAACCTGCTGCAATAATAGTGAGCACATAATGGAATAGACTCTGAAACTCTTACACAGATGCTACCAAATCAAAGTTAAGGATGCTAGCAACATTTCAGTACTATGGTGATGGGTCTTGCAGCATATTTTCAAATTAGACACCTTAGACAACTCCTCAGGCAGTGTAAATTGGCTTGTGTAAAGTAAAATCAATAGAGCTACACCATTTTACACTAGCTGAGGATCAGGCACAACACTGAGTAGATTAAGATAACTACATAACATTAAAAAAAGGCATGTGAGAATTAGGTAAATGCGCACGCGCACACACACACACACACACAATTCATCAATTGTAGACCGATCTCCATTTCTAATTCTAGAATTCAGTGCACTGTCAAGTAGCATAGTGGAGTGGT
The DNA here is from genome assembly GCA_007922305.1 of Dermatemys mawii. Lineage (NCBI taxonomy): Eukaryota > Metazoa > Chordata > Testudines > Dermatemydidae > Dermatemys > Dermatemys mawii. The sequence goes on from ML677326.1 coordinate 76,147,025, forward strand.
ACTGAAGAAATAATCTCTAAGTAAATTATTTACAGTACTACTTAAAATATTTTAAAGTGTTACTTTTCTTGCTAGCCATTCTTTGAAATAGTTCATGGAATCATTCATACTCTCAAAATACATGACCAATGTAGGTATTCACTATGCATTCCTGCAGTTAAAATTGCTAGACCCATTTCATTCTAAGTAGCAGTGGAGAGAGAGAGAGATGATTTTTTACAAATATTCGTGATGCGATTAAAGTAATCTTTGGCAGACAAATATTTATCTGGATAGGAATTCAGTGATCATGTTATGACGTTCAAAAAGGACTGTATTAGTTCATGCTACACTAAGTTTTAAGGTAAACGTGTATGAATTTTTCTATTTTTCTATTTCATTGCTTCCATGTCTAAGCCAATGGATATATGTTAACAAGGAAACTGTTTTCTCATTTATAGTGTGGATTCCATACTGTGCAGCCATAATTATATATTCATCCATTCAAATGATTTGTTTTGCTTCCTGAAACAAATATGAAGTATGATACTGAAGACAACAAAGTTCACTTTTAAAAAAAAAACCCTATCAATCCATAACATGATCCTGTTATAAATGTTCCTGTTATAAGTGACTGGAGAAAGACACAAAATCAGATTCCGAGGTCATTCAGGGACTAGGCAAAAATAAAGTAAGACCACTGCCTATCATGCTGACCAATATTGTCTCATTGTTTCCTTGTGCTCTCCTAGAGGTCTGTCTGAATCCATCTGTTCTGTCTTGTCTTACAGTTAGACTGTAAACTCTTTGGGGCAGGAACTGTCTTTTTGTTCTGTTTCTACATTATGTAGAACATTGGGGTCCTGGTCCATAATTAGGATTCCTAGGCATGGCATAAGTACAAATGATAATACTATAAAAGGTAGCCAGTTCCAAGCCAGTATAAGATAGTAGTTCCACTGAAGTCTACAGACTTACTCCAGTTCATAGTCTGGCCCAAGTTTGTGGCATGACCAAATTAAGCTGAAAAGAGGAGAATTTTCCATCCAAATCACTTTAGAAATGTACCTGGGCATTACATGACTGAATCAATAGTAATCATATTTACCATGAGCAGCACTGGGAAGCAAAGCAAATTATTTGAATGGATGAATATATGATTATGGCTGCACAGTATGGAATCCACACTATAAATGAGAAAACACAGCTTTCTTGTTAACATATATCCATTCATTTAGACATGGAAGCAATGAGATAGAAAAAGAGAAAAATTGCCTGAATGCAGAAGGCACAACTTCATGCAATTTGACCAGTAAATTAATTTGGGATAAAACCCATTACAATGAAATGCCCAACAGGAAAATTCCAGTGAAGATTTCAGCAGATCCAATGCCTAAGAAAGTATCACATAAGAAAGAGGTTTTTGAGGTTGGGAAGAGAAGTCTATCCATTGCACATACAGGGATTTAACACCTTTCCACATGTGAGGTCGGAGAACCTCAAGCTTCACAATAGACTAAATCTTATTCCCGCAATTTCCCATATGAATGCCCAAAAATCCCCTAGGTTAAGTCCCACCAAATAGAGCCATATAGATCCGCAATCCACACTGGAAACCAGCCATAAAGGGTAATCATGTGATTAAGTCAAAACTAATCAGATTTCCAAGAGCAGCCATGGAAGTAGGACAAGCCATTGGAATGAGCACTTGTATGATTATGGAATCCACACTATAAGAAATATACCTCTTTGAAGTATCTTTTTCAATACTTATTTATTTCTTATGACTAATTGTTTTAAAATAAGAGAATGCACTTTGTGAAACTGTTAATGGGGAGCTCCATAAGGAGAAAAATTAACTTCTTCAGCAATCAAATATCCAGAGTTTATAAAGGTGCATAGTAGGATAATTTTTAAAGTCTATAGAATTATTGTTTCTCTCAACAATAGGAGATAAATGAGAAACAAGTTAGAGTTAAGATATTAATTATATCATAAGGAAATTTTGGAAGTTGTATTGGAAAAATTAGAGGGAGTACTTGTGAAACACAAACACATTTCTTTTTAGGCAAGTGCAAGTAATATTTTTTTTCCAGGAGGATTTTTGTTCAGTTTAAAAATCTTTTAATGCTCATTTCCCTTGCCACCTACAGTAAAATAAAAATGAAGTTAAAAAGCTGTAAAATAAAATACTACTAGGGCCATGGAAACAAGCACAGTATTTTATAGGCTTTTTAAAGGTTAAAGAGCTTTTCTAACTTCCACTGGGGCAGCTTTTAGAGTCATTTTTGTTCCTCTTGATACTTCATATAAAGGTCAAGCCAAAGTACTTCATCAAGTCACAACCGTAGCAAAACTGAATCACTGTTATAAAAGGTCTATTTCTTTGGGTACCAGTTAGGTAGGCTCCTCTGTCTACCAGTTCATCTCCCTTTCCAGAAGTATAGAGAATTAACAATGTATTCTTTTTTCATAGTGTGACACACAAACATTATTTGTTTCTGAAACTTGTAGGTAAAAACTACCTTGGTCCTTTGATCCGCTTCAGTACGCATATCATTTTCTGTTCACTACTGCACCAAGTTGCCTTCTTGAAGTTAAGACTGTAAAGTGAAGTGTGTTCATTTGCCATAGCAAATCAAAATACTCTACTTGGGTGAGTCACCCTATTGTTTGGTTTAATGTAGTGAATGCCAGGTGTTTAGATAAATAGTTATATATTTCTTTTTTAGTTTCCCCATTAGTTACTGTAATTTGGCTATGAAATGGCAAATGTTTATCTTTTTGTATTAGTGGCTTCTGTTATTTCATTAAAAATACAACCCCCAATGCAAGATCACTGGGAATCACATAGTAGCTCTGCCCCACAGCAACTTTTTTATGCTAATAGGCTTAAAAATATCTATACCCATTTTGAGGCCTGCAGCTGTCAAGAGAAAAATTACCAAGCTAGAGGATGAGGCAAATCATCCTCATAGAGGAGGATTGCCAATCAGCTCCATTTCTCTGTGCCTGGAAAGTGACATGACAGGCCATTTGCCCCCCTTCTAAGCTCATGGAGAAGCAGGGGAGAAACAAGAAATCCACCCCACTCTCCTCCCCCGCCCCCACATCAATTATCCTTTCCTGGACGAGTGAAGATTCTGTCCCCTCCCACACTTTGTCATTCTTGAATGAAGGACAGTGATGATATCCCCTCAATCCTGGAGCTCACCCTCCTTCAACAGGACTGAGATCATCCCTGAACTGCCTTCTGGTGACTTCCCTCTAAACCCATCTAACATCTTTAGAGTAAATCCAGCTAGCTCATTTCTCCAAACACAGAGGTAGTCATTTTCCTATCAGTTTAGCGCATTTGGGGTGTCTATAACCTAGGGCCAGTTCTACGGGCAAGCTAGGAGAGTATTTATTCTGGGTGCCAGTTCCAGGGGGTGTTACACTGCTAAACCACTTGTTGTTGTTTGGCTGGGTTTCATCTTTGTTTGCACTCCTCCCAAGTGGCCAGCCTCAAAATGGCTAGGACTGGCTCGATCTGGACCTCAGAGTATAAAAGGCCCAGTGAAGTAGCACAGTGAGGAGTTTTCCTGGTCCTGCTGCTGGGGAATGTAGGAGCAAAGCGCTAACACTCTCAAAATACTAATCTAGATTCTTGCTGCTTACAGTATGTTAAACTGTCTTATATATTAACTCTTTATTGTTATGCTCCCTCCTTTAATTTCATCAACTTTTCTATCTGTCTTTAGACTTTGAGCTTCTTGGAGCAAGAATCATCCCTTCTTGACTGTTCAGACAGCTCCTACAACAAATATGTACAAACTCTTCTGGAGAGGGGCCCAGAATAAACCCCAGCTCCCAACACCCCTTAAGCGACTTTCTTTTTGCTTAGTGATTTCACAGCCCTTAGCAGGATGGTGTCCTGGTCTATGGCCTGGGCTCACAGGGAGTATGATAATACAAATAATAAACAACAATATTAAATAATCATAAAGGCTCAAGTTAGCCTCCTCTAGAACAGCTATAATCCTTCAAATGCATGTTTCAACAGTGACACAAGGCTAAAAACAGTCCCAAACCAAAAGTGAATTGCACTGATGTAGAGAGCAATGTAACAACGCTTAATGCCAGTACTTCCAGCAAATCGTTACAATGGGCACATTCCAGTACTAAATAGCAATACATTGCAACATTTGCTATTACAGAGTATTCCTCACTCAAACTTAAGAGAGGCCAAATATCAATACAATTTGAAATCTACAGACAACAAAATGCCTACTGTATATTGCATGACAAAATAATATTTGCTTTTTTACTTTGTGAATTTTCTAAGAGAATTTCAGTGATTATTGGAGAGAAATGGATTAGCAAAAGACTTGGAGCTCGTATGCAAACAAATCTAATCTCTCACTGTTCGTAATAAATATTCAAATCAGTTCTCAGATCTCAAAGATAATACAGAAATCTATATAGAATTTGTAAACAATTATAATATTTAATCATTGTAGGACAAGTTTATGGAAACAAAATCTGTATATTCTTCACATAAAGAAGAGATAAATTGTGACCAATTTTGTAAGTACTACTAAATCAGTAACATATTTTCAACTTCTTAATTGTTCAGAGTGTCATATGGAAGAGTATGATAGGATTCTTGATTATTATCAAGGAATTTAAATACCATGCACAACAGAGCCAGATTTTGAACCAAACACAAATTTCCTCAAAGTTCAGGGATGTTTGGATTTGATGTTCTAGCTTTTGTTCAAGCCATGAATTTCTTTGAGATCTTCAAATGCAAAATACTATCTTATTAAACTTTCCCAAAGATTTAGGAGCTTGCACTTGGCATGCTTGACTTATTGTGAAATATTAACATTTGCATAAATCCTATTTGCTGAAATCATAAAGCTCTAAGGAACAAATGTCCATAACATTAATTTAATCCAAATGTCTGCACCCACTCACACAGGCCTAAAAACAATGGAGGAAAAAAAAACATTCCACTAATTAATTTACCTTTATTTTACTATAGTATAAGGGAGAAAATTCTTCCTGATCCAATCTGATGATGACTTGTATACCTTGAAGCATGACAGCTGATAGCCATTCTAATCTAAGCACCTAATGATATTTCACATACTATTCTTATTCATATAACTGTACGTATTCAGCTGTTTGTCTTAGTAGTATCACTTGGAAGTGAGTTCCATAGGTTAAATTTATTGCACAAAACATCTTTCCATTCACTTTTAGATAGATAGTGTATAATTTAAATTGAGTGCTCAATGACAATTCACCCTCTTTTCCTCTCTTCCCCCCACACAAATAAACCATATGCAGAGACCCAGCTATAGCCAAATAGAACAATAACCTGTTGTCTTTATCTTATAACCATCAAACATCTCTATCAAGAAAGGGAGCAATGCCTCCTTTCTGCTTCAAATTAAATCTGAACTGTACTACAGAACTTGTAAACCTTTGCACACATTTCTTCTGGTGGTTAAAAAACAGAATTGGGGAAGAAAAGTGAGTAAAACATTGGTAATTCATTTAGCTGGTGATGCAGGCTGTTCTTCGATCAAATTTTGTTTCCCAAAGGAAGGTATCTGTTTTAAATTACCTAGCAAGCAGGCCAAAGAAAGGAAACAAATAATCAAAACCTTCCCAGGAGGGGAAAGAATAAGGCAAGATCTCCAGACATTCTATTTAATAAATAAACACCTTCATTTCTGAAAGTTAATTTCACCACAGGAAATAAGTTTAGTTTTAATTATATTGCCTTATGTCATGTTTTATAAAAGGTACATGAGGCTCATTGACTCTCTCTTATTAAAGCTTTTACATGCTGCAGAAATGTTGTATGTAGATTAAGTCTCAGTAGAGCACTATCAAAGTGTACAATTATGTAAGGTGCAATATTTTTATTGTTATTGCACACCTGTGCCAAATAGAAAGATTAAAAACAACATGATGCATCTAATTTTCCCAAGAAACAAATCAGGCATCAGCAAAGTATACACTATACATTATGCAACAGCTAGGTAGACAAAATTATTTGATTTCTTTGCTGGCTTAAATGTGGAATATGATGGCGCACAATAATTAGGAAAACAACCCAGCCAGCAGTTTAAGAGTTCATCTAGGACTCACAAAAATATATCTTTAAAAATTCATTTTCCAAAAGAGAAAATTCAGAGTCTGAATATAAATCAAGATTTCAAAGTTTAGTCACATTCACTGGAGATGTATTTTAAGAGCTGTGTGAATGCTGGCATGGACTTCCTTCAGCCTCTGGTGAAATTTTAAGTAAGCCTTCCAGTCAGTGAATATAGCTATGGAATGGAAACTCTGAGCATTCTATGTTAAGTGTCTTGGGAGGTAAGAAAATAAACTTTAATATCACTGCTTTTCTTACAGTGGACAAACTAGTGTTATGATACCATCAATTATTTTGCTGCCTGACACAGCTAAACTTATCCACATCTTGTTTTCTTGGTCTTTGAAAACTAACAGCCCAGGGCCAGCAATGTACTTGCAGCTAGTGATGGGAGAACATCAAATACTTAGAAACACTAAGAAGTATTTGCTAACCTCTCGGCTGAAGGAAAAGGCAGTCATATGCCTACCCAGCCACTCAGGTTTCTCCATACTCCCACTCCACAGGGTTGCTGGGGAGAAGATAACAGCCCCAGGGCAGTCATTTCTGTGGCTTTTATGGAAGGAAAAAGGGAGAAAGTGGAAAGTGAATGGGAACATGATTAACATGCTGATTTTCCTCAGTCAGCTCTATAGACTCTGACAACAAAGAGAGGATGTACTCCCCTGGCCATGGGCCTAACAGTTCTGAGGATCACAAGGACTGTGCAGAAAGGAGCTAACCTTCTGACAATTTAAAGCATTTATAGTGAATAGTTTTCACACTCCTCTCCCCATCCAGGTATCATTCACATCCTCACAAATAGATTTTAAAATGTGTGCCAAAATCCCTAGCAGACATTCTCCAACAATCTGTGAACAGTTGTTCATTCATATCTAATTTCCACATGCAATTTCCACAAGAGAAAATACACAAATAAACAAATAAATAAACAAATAAATAAAATCTCTCTTTGCCAAACATCTTCACATCCACTCTAGCAGATTTTCAGCCCTGCCCCCAATTCAAAAAGTCAGGCTGTGATTCAGTTTTTAATAGGAAAACATTAAAAATTTCCTTTTTGTCCCTCTCACTCACCTCTAAATAATCACCAAGTTATTGCATAGCCCTGAGCAACAACAGGATCCAACAGTGAGGCAATATTTTAAAGAGAGTTCGGCAGATGCTTATAAAATTTGGATTGATCAATCTGTAACCACACAGTATATCAGAAATTCAGTGGAAGTCCTGCTTTATTAGTACCAGAGAGGAAAATAAAGAGTAAGGCACAGAAGATAACCCTTCTGCTACTGTGCTATCCACCCAGAAATTACAATGTACTTTTTTTGTGGTCGTGAGTGCTATGGCGCTCTTGTATCTTTCAAATTTTAAACATACTTCCAAAATCCTATGTTGTTCTGATCTCCTCCACAAACACTCAAATCCTAATCAGTCTGTCTTTTATATTCCATGCTGAAATTAACGGGGCAGCGATCAGCCACTTATGGGAGTCACTTACAGGAACAGGAACAATGCCAGTAAAAATGGTGAGTAAAGTCATTTTCTCTCTTAATTTGTGAATTCTGAGCACTGTGATTCAAGTGACCAGATAGATGAGCTAGTGACCAAAGAATATAGTGACCACAGAATATAGTGACCTATATTCTTTGGTCACTCAAAATTTTCTGTGACATCAATGAGAGTTTGGATGTTTTAAAGAATGCAGGATTAGAGCAACTGCAGGTAGCTTTTGGCAGTTTTGCCCAAGTAAGTGTTTCAGGACCAGACCCAAGTGACACTGACCATTTCTTAAAAAGTAGATATTTTTCCCATCTGTTACTTTTATAAAGTGATTGCTCTTCTGCTATTTCACTTAATTCAATTACTTGGAGCCTGTAATTCTTCTCATATTGATTATACAAATTTTCTTGCCACTGACTATCAAGGTCCCTTCGACTAAATCCCAGCATGAGTATTTGAATATCACATTCTTGCTTGAATTCAGTATTAAATATTTACACAATATTTCCCCTGAAAATCACTAGAAGGTTTATATTACTTTATCAATACGGATTACCAAGATGGGGGATGTACTGTTGCTAGAGAACAATATAATAAATGGAAGTGAGTCATTGTAGTCACTATGTGCAATTTACTGTGAAATAACTTTAAGGTTGCAGCATTTTGAATATTTCCTTTCCTTCCCTTTCAGCATCTGCCCCAAATGCTTCCAGTTCACTCTGAAATGTAGTAGATTAATATTTGGTTAGCAGTTATGCAGCCAAAATATACCAGCAGAGGTAATATGTAGCCTGGGACAAGAGACTGAATGTGAACAAATGTAATAAATTGTTTTGTTCTTAAGGGCTAGCTTGTGTCCCTTAAAAAAGGCCCATAGTAAGGAGTGACATTTGTTATACCACCCTTGGAGCAGTGCAGTCAGGGAATTGTGGCTCAGAGAGATAATTCTCTGCCTTCCTTCTTCACCCGCCCGGCCCCCATCCCTTATCCCTTAGGGGATAAGAATTTACTAGCAGCCATTTCTAGCAGCAAATACTTCTTCCTGTGCAGTGGCTCAGCTATGCTGAGCAACACATGTCACATGGCATGGGTGGGGTCCAACACTCCATTCATCCCTCTCTCCATCCTCTTACTTTTCCTACCCAGGAGGTGTGCAGTCCCAAATAGTTCTGCACACTAGATCCAAGGTTTGGGCAACCTGGGCAGACAAGTGGGAGGAGTCTTATGATGATTTATTCTCCATGGGCACACAGTTCAGCTGAAAACTCTATCCCTAATTCTCTTCTTCACTAGGCAATATATCAATGTCATAACTTGCGTAACTTCACAAGCCACAACATGACAGAATGGTAGAATCATTTTGGTCAGCAAGGAATATCCTGAAGTGGGTTATCTGGGCTACTTCCTTGCCCTCCACACTGTGGCAGGATTAATTCAATTATTCCTAAATTGTATCTAATCTGTCCAGTCTAGGCTTGAATACTGTTAATGAAGGTGATTACACAAACTCCCCTGGCTGCTTAATCTATTGATATCTATTCTAATAACTAGAACCATTTTTCATAGCATTTAATCTATTTTTTTCCCGTGATGCAGAAAGAATCAGTGTTTTCTGTTAAGTTGATTCCTTTTTTAAACAGAGAATAACTTTTCATATTACTGTACTGGGCATGATTTTAGAAGTAATTATTATTGTGAAAAAGAAATTTACAGCAACTGTAATCTGTGGTATACTAATAAAGAACAATGGAATAAAGGCAATTTGAGAATCCAGGAATAGTTTCCTAGCTGGCTAGTCATAATTATAACCTTCCCACATCTTAATTCAGGAATAAATATCACGGGAAAAGTCATCAAGTCACATATTTTCTTACATATTTGCGAACTGAGAAAAGAATTTTTTAAAAGTGACATTATACAACTGTTACATGCCTCAAGGGTAAGACCTAATAGCGATGTCAATGGTAACATTGTTTTCAAAATAACTAAGATGTCATCATCTATTTTATGTTTTTTTAAAAAATAAAGTAATGCTGCTCCCTGGGCATCTGGTTTGTTGATTTTCAATGTATGAAATGACCACAAAAATACAAGATTTACAACATCATGGCTGATCAACTGTTCTAAGAGAAAACAGACCTGGTACAAAAATAAAATATTGCTATAGTGCAGAATTAAAAATCTAAATTAACACGGCCCATTTTATTTTAGATAGCAAAAGTATACAAGTGGCACAGGCTTCCCCCCAGCTCCTTCTGATACGATTGCTAGGTAACACACTAGTAAATAAACAAAATAAAGACATTAGGGGGCCCAATGGCATAATGTCATTACACAGCTCTCCCAATGGGAAATTTCAGTCTCACAAACAAAATCAGGAGCAGTGGCCAGTGGAAAGACTCCTTGTCACGTATTGCATTACTGTGCTTTGGCTAATGGCAGAGTGGAAGATACTGAAAACTCATTCTCAGTATCCCCACAGATTGTAATTTTAGGCTCCAAAGTGATTCATTTAAGTTCAGCTGGATGGATAGTACTGTATATGCATTCCAAATCGCTAAGAGGGCTAGGATGAAGCAGCTTGTTTGAAATAGTTACTGAGGATTAGTTCAGGTAATGTTTGCACATCTTTTTAATATCCAATAAAACAAATTGATTTCCATAATGATATGACTGAGCTTTCTCTACGGTATCTTATTCTCATTTATCAGTGTATGTTGCATAAGAACCATCTTATTCTCATTTATCAGTGTATGTTGCAAAAAGATACTTCATTAGTTCAATCACTGCTTCATTCTATAATTGTTTAGCAATATGTATGTGTCTTTTTGCTCTTATTAGCGACAGCATGGTCTAGTGAATGGAGCTTAGGACAAATTCCTTTAAGTGGTAATCCTAGTTCTGCCACTGAATTGTTAGGCGATTTTGATAACCAAAAGGTGAGGATATTTGTTTACCAACCTCAACAAGACCTTCTGATGATCAAATAGAAAGTGTACAACACCCCAAATTATTAATGTGTAACAGGCAATCCTGCCTAAATAAATTTATGCACTCAATGGGCCTTGATTCTGTTCTTATATTCAGCACTGCAAATGAGGGATAAATCCAGTGAAGTCCAGAGAGTCACTCTAGTGTAAAACTGATAGAAGGCCAGATAAGATCCATTTTCTACCCACCAACTCTAACTCCTTCTTTGCTACACAATGTAACATACTATTATATTTTCAGTTTCATCTTATATCAATCTGTTCCATGTTAGCCTAAAGCAATGCAAATATAATAATTTTAAAATATAGCTCCAGTATGGTACCTGATTAGCCTGTTATCATATTCAGTGTATAAAATATAATAATAGCAACAGAGTGAAAACTTTTGCTGACAAAGTGAATTTTTCACACTATATTAGCATTTAGCATTTCCATTCTCAATAAGAGCTGTAATAGTTAAGGGAATATCCACATTGCTACTCTTAAATGCCATAACTACTATACTACTAGAAGTAGAATTTAGATGTGTTTCTTTTCAGACAAAAAACCCTGAGGTACTTCCCATAGAAAGTGAAATATCTAAAGTGTTTACAGTGATTTGCAACCAAAGGTGTTCAAAAAGTTTTGCAGGTAATGTGAAACCAATGACTTCTCTCTTCCCACTTTTTACAGAAAGATTAAATGAAGTCACCTGAAGAGTGGTTCAGTAGTTAGGGCACTAGACAGAGAGTTTGAAGATCTGGGCTCTATCCCTGGTTTTGCCACTGACTTGCTGTCTGACCTTAAGCAAATCTCCTTTCCCCCTCACCTTTTACCTACGTAGACTGTAAGTTCTATAGAGTAGGTACTGAGTCAATATATAATAAGTATTTAGTAGCTGTGTAAAGTGCCTAGAACATAAAATCCTGGTCTTATTACAGACATTATGAGAATATAAAATAATATCTCATTATATTTTCTATATTCATTATAAAAATATGATTTTTGCCAAAGAAACTGATTAACATTACTTCAGAGAAAATATTGCTATCAAAGCAGGGAAAACAAGTTTGGAATTTAAAGGATTAATTACACCAGGTGAGTCATATTTTCATGGGCTAAATCTTGACCCCGTACTTGAACTCTGAACTCAGAGATTAGAGAGGAAATAATGTATGAATCCAAAATATGCACATGTGCCATAGAGATGTTCATTCTTGGAAGGGCCCTCTCAACAGTACAGAAACAATTGTTTTATCAAACTTTATCCCCAAAGAAATAGTTTAACTGATATAATTGAGTCAGTAGTGAAGATTGGGCCAGATTGTTGAAATAGTTTTGTCATTCTGACTTTGAAATGACTGCTTTTTTCATGAATGGTGAAGCAACAATTTGAGTTATACCCAGCTAAACGTTTACCAATACAACTTTTAAACCATGTCCTGTCTTCATGGTTTCTCTCATGCCTACTATTTATTTTAGTGCCTCTAGAACTGTTTTGTTAGTGATAGCTGTGGTATCCTTTTGCCCATAACATGAAATAGACTTCATACCCTGAGCCCAGTAGTTTGTGAACAGAGCCAAATTCCCATTTTTAATGATTCACAAGATCCTGGATCTAACTATACCACCATGTATTTTCTCTTTGTCACAGCTGAAGGACTATTTATTATTGTGAAAAATTCTGATCCTTTCCTGGGTAGGTCTGGCCTCATGCTATTATGGGGCCCTGCACTATATTCTCAGCACTGTAGCAGCCACTGCCTGAATTTCTGCTCCAAAAGGCTCTTGCCTCCAGGGACTACTCGGCTGTCCTCTCCCTGCCTCAGTCCTTCCCTTTGTTGTTTAGGATGCGGGGTGAGGGGAATGGGGGCGTGGGAATACAGTACCCAACAAGTGCCTCCTAGCTGCTCAGCACAGTGGTAATGTTAGCAGCTGCCTCCTTACCATCAATATAGAGCTCAAGTGTGGTGGGCTGGGGAAGAAGGAGAGAGTAGGTTATAAAAATTGAGAGACAAGGTTAAGTTTTTTTTTACTTCACCCACCTTGTGTGTCTAATATTCTGGGACCAACACTACTACAACCAATTCTGCACATACAATTTTCTGAATAGTGCAGCCTACTTTATCCCATCAAGTGGAAGTATCCACATTCCCTTCCCCTACCTCTATCTTTAGCCCCAGGCAGAGTGACTAAGAGCTGATCAACCTAGGAGTAATAAAACAGATTACATCCAGGAAGTGGGGAAATAGCTTCCTGGCAAGCCAGAGGTGCACGAAGGTTCCTCCCCTGGCTGTGAATTTCTGATGACCTGAACTCCACTGCCTTGCACCTTATGTGTTTACCCACATCTGGGCACAGTGAGTGAATTATATGTAGATAGCACTTCCAAATCAGAATGATAGTCTTTTACTCTTTGCAAAGGTGTAAATGTCTTCACCTGGTGCAAGCTTGTAGTGAATCAATCCCTAGGTAGCTTAGCACTGGCAACCCACCAACAGTCCCAAAAGTTCTTTCTACAGTGACAATAGAAGAGCAGATGCCCTCCATGAAGATCATCAATATTTTGAATTGCAAAGTGTTTCTCTCTTCCCACTATTATCACCAGTAATTCCAAATCTCTCTCTGTCTCCAACCAAATAGTTATTAGAAGAATTATAATTAAAGGCACTGATAAAAGCAAGAGAAGCAGTTGCATCACATAGACTTTACTATAGTGTTTACTAGTCATTTGTAAAAGCAGCAGTTTTACAGACAACTCATTGACTCTTGTTTGCTGTAGCACTAAGCAACCTGATTTCTAGGGTCTTCATTGCTAAGAGGTACTTGAATAACATCTTAAGGCACCTCTGCCCTGCAGCTGGGAGCAAGCCTCTCAGCTCAGCAGCACAGCTAACGAGGCTCAGGGTAGCACACTAAAAATGGTAGAATGGGTGTTGCACTTGAACTAGTCACCTGAGCTTGGAAATGGCAGATCAGGTAGAACTGAGAGTTTGAGCTACCACCTGAGCTAGAACAGCCATACAGCTATTTTTGGCAGGCTAGCTGGAATTGAGCTAGCATGAGTCTGCCTACCCAGCTGGGAGGATCCCTCCCAAATGCATTGTTGACATATCCTTAGGTGTCAGCAGCCAAGTTGTTATCAATTGTTCCTCAGCTATTTTTCCCAAATGCTATATACATCGTAGTCCTTAAATTCTGAGAGAAGGAGGAAGGGACCTTTTAAAAATTATGTTTACTATCTATGCAGTCAGTTGATACTTCCAGTGAAATCTACTAAATGTCTTTCAAGTTAAATAATAAGAAATAATGTAGTCTAATGACATGCACTTTAGCCTAGGACTCAGGAGACCTGAGTTCTAGTCCTAGCTCTATACTTGCATGCCAGATGAGAATGGGCCACTTGGCCTCTCTGTGCCTTGGTTTCCCCACCTATAGAATGGGGATAATGATATAGTAGAGGAAAATTGGAATTTCCATCCTGCAGAAAATTCTGATAATTTTACATTTGTTTACCTAAAACTGGATTTGGAGTCAAACTATTGAATATTTTCATGGAACAGAAAGTGCCAAAAAAAGTATTCAGAAATTTTGAAAGGTTTCAAGATTTTTAACCAAAATGAAACTTTTTAACATTCCCAAACAGATGTTTTCTTTCAGTGTGCTTCAGCACTGAACTGTGATGGTGCTTGATGGGAGTGTTTGGGCTGGGCTCCCATGATGGCTATCTGTCTCAAGATGCACCGTGGACATGGGACTTCCATAATGCAGTACAGACAGAAAGGCAGCTCACGCAGAGGCAGGTCAATGAAAAATTCACTTGAGACAAAAAAAATTATTTGGTTTAGAAAACCCAAACATTTCAATCTGGGTGTAACTTGACCCAAAATGAATATTTAATTTCAATTTCCCCATTAGAGAAATTAAAACATTCCGCAAAATCAAAATATAAATTAGAAATAAAAATCTCAATTGTACAGAAACTGTGTTTTACATCCAAATAAATTAACAGAAAATGTGACCAACTAATATTTTCTTTCTTTGTAAAGTGCCTGGAGATCTATAAGAGGTGCTCTATAAGAGCTAGGTATTATTACAATAATGCCCCTAATGTTAAAATTCTGCTGAGGGGAATCTTGCAAATGCAGTATACTTAGGTTTCCATGACACAACATGGGAAAAGAACGAAGTACGTAGACACTGAGAAACAGATACTTGGATATTGTTGGATTTTTTCCCTTGCAAATTATATTATGGATATGGCAAAAACAAAGAATAATTTTATTAATCATTTGAGAAAGTGAAACACATTCAGCTAAATTGTAACTAAATCACCAAATGATAATTACTTCTAGAAATTACAGACCTTTTAAAAGAGCATGATCATCCCCAAACCATCAGCAGTCATAAAAAGATTCAAATGTAATGGCAGGTTCAGCATAAAGGTGAATCTGTTTTTGCATTTGTTGCAAAAGTAAAGCTAATAAATGAATGCTGTGAATTTGGGGGCAGTGAGAGATGCCATGTTAAGTGACAGATTAGCATGTGAAGTAAATGAAACTGTCATACAACAATGACTGCTAACTGAGCCAAATTTAGATTTAAATCAACCCTGGAAATATCTCTTCCAAAAGCCTTAACACCTAAAACCTCATTACATTCTCAGAGGGCAAGAGATCGTGGATTACAATAATCCTATCAGCTGTTTCCCTCTGCTGAAGTAAAAGAAATGAAGAGTTAAAAGTAAAAAAAAAAACCTTGAGAAAGTACAAGACTTTATATCTAAGAGCATAGGTCATGTTATTTAAACACACAATGGCAGCACTATTCCTGATGAGTATACAAGAACAACCCCAAGGTGATCCATTACTATCAGAAGAAATAGAACTCAGTGGCGTGCCGCACTTGTGTGTATATACACATAGTAGTTAAATCTTCTATAAGTAATCATTTCATTTTTTCCCCAACAAAAAAAATCAATCTCAGGAGTCTCTTTGGCTTGCCAGGATGTGAAGATAATGCATGGTATCCAACTGTATGAAAAAGTCTAGACGAAAATATGAAATTTTTGAAAACTGAGGATTTTGATTTTTAGTTTGAATATTTAAATGTGAATCTGCATACCTTCCCTCCCAAAAAATCACACATTTCACTTGAAAGTAAGAGAAGCTGAATGGAACTGAACATTTTGAAAATTTCATTTGTGCAAAAATCAATTTACATAAAACACATGAGAAACTTTGAAAATTAAATGTGTTTTTGATGTGAATGATAGTTTTGAGGAATTTTTAAAATAAACTTGTATTTGGGTCATGCAATGATGAGTAACTCTGAACTTTTGCAAGATATGATATGAAATTTGAGGAGATTGGGTTCTTGCTGCCAATGCAGATCTTAGAAATCATTTACTTTTTTATTGTGATAGCTTCTTTAACTGCAATATTTACCAAAATATACATTATTATCTGGGCCTCAGTCCTTCACTGTGATCCACAATGGTGGACTACTGCACTTGCACAGGCCCTATTGGAGGCAATGATCCTCTGTGAAGACACTGCCATCCATCAACACAGACCGCAGTGTAGAATCAGAGACTAGGTTTAATGAAAAATTGGAGTCATATCCTGCCAATGATTATCTACATGCTTAGCTTTACTCCTGAGAATAGTCCTGCAAAGTTAAGCAAATCCAGGATCCAATCCTAATTTGTAACTGGGCACTGATTCAAAGTGATCTGGATTACTTGGTAAACTGGACTCAAGGAAAAAATGTGTTTCAATACAGCTAAATGCAAATATATACATTTAGGAACAAAGAATGTAGACCATGATAAGGGACTCTATCCTGGGAAACAGAGACTCTGAAAAAGATCTAGAGTTTGAGGGATAATCAGTTGAACATGGTCTCCAAATGTGATGCTGTGGCCAAAAAAGCTAATGCAATCATGGGACTTATAAAAAGAGAAATCTCAAGTAGGAGTAGAGAGCTATTTAAACTCTATATTTGGCATTGGTGTGGCTGCTTCTGGAATATGTTGTTGAGTGCCACAGTCAGGATAGATATTGATAAACTGGCAATGGTTCAGAGAAGAGACATGAAAACATGAATTATAGTTTTAGACTCAAAAAGCTAAATTTATTTAGCTGAAAGTGAAGGTTAATAGGTGACATGATTACAACTGTAAGTATGTACACGGGAAAAAAATATTTTAATAACGGACATTCAATCTGACAGAGAAAGATATAACACAATCCAGTGACTGGAAGTTGAAAACAGACAAAGTCAGACTGGAAATAAGGCATAAGGGTTTTGGGTTTTTTTGGTTTTGGTTTTTTGTTGTTTTTTTTAAAGTGAGAGTAATTAACCATTGGAACAATTTAACAAAGGGTTGTGATGGATTCTCCACCTCTGACAATTTTTAAATCAAAATTGGATGTTTTTCTAAAAGATCTGCTTTAAGGATTTTTGGGGAGGAAGTTCTATGGCCTGAGTTATACAGGTGGTCAGAATGGTTGATTACAGTGATCCCTTCTGGCCTTGGAATCTGAGAGTCCCAGGGAAGTTTCTGTGGTGCATCACAAATGCCTATAGAACTCTTCCATAAAGTATTTCATTCAAGTATCTATTCTATTCAGCATAGATGTTGCCCAGTTTATGAAAAAAGTAATTTTCAGATACATAACTTTTCCGTGGCGAACATTCAACACCTTAAATATTTTGGGGATAGAGAACCAAAGCTATACTGGGAAAATGGATTTGTTTCACTCAACACTCTTTATGACTCATAAAATTTGATTGGGAGACTTAAGACTTGTCCACAATAAAACCAGACAACTTAAGGCCCAGATCTTTCCTTGGGGTGTACTAGGGTTGATTGTTTTGCCCAGGCTGAATCCAACTGATTTCACTACAGCTCTTCATGGGTGCAGACATCCATGCTGCCAGATCCTAATGCCTTAATGTTTGAGTCTTTTACTGTATTTGATAAACTATCGTATGTATGCTGTTTGGTATTATTAAAATGAAAATAATACCACTTTTAAAAAGAAATCAGCTAGATTCCTGAGTTGAAATATCATTAAAACATCCACTCCATTTTGTATCAAAAGCAAGATAAATGGAAACGTCAGCTTTTAACTCTTTCACTCCCTCATTTAATAGAGCTGCAATCAGAAAGGGTTAAGTCAAGTGCATTTTGCACTCATATGAAGTCTTACTAAGTAATATACTGCTGAGACTATGGATTTTTCAATCTCAACGAGATCTTAACAAAAAACAAACTCTGAGCTTTTCACCTTGACAGCCTACAAACAAAGCACCCATGAATTTGTACTGTGTATTCTTTTCCCCGCTAGATTTTTTAGAAGAGAACTGATTTGTATTATAAGAGATTTAATTTGCATGTAATTAGAAAATATTAGAAAGATACTACAGTATTTGACATAAGACAGGAGATTAAAATGGAATACAATTAACAATAAACATATGTGGAGCAATCAAATAAAAGTATAATTAGACCGAACAGGTCCTCATTCCTTTTGTGCTACTCAGTAAGTGAAAAGGGGATTTTAAAGCTGTTTATGAGAGCAACTGAGTATTTTCCCAGTTTGTGGGAGTCCTCAAAGCAGAGTAAACCTGGCCAGCTCCACATCATCACTAACCTAAGGGTATGGCAAGAACAGGAGGGAGAGTGGCAGGAGCAGGCTATATTCTGGCAATGCATAATTGGTTTAATCTTCCCTGGGCTATTATAAGTCAATGCAACTTACAACAGCTCTGAAAGACCAGGTGCCAAATTATCCTGCAGTCCAGGTTCTGAGCTAAGTAGTAGAAAATCCTCTCTTCCAGACACACAAGAGGATCAAGCCTATGAGTGTTCCTCTTATTCTAAAAACAAAATAAGAATGTGTGATTTTGCCTGAGAGTAGGAAGAGCAGGGCAGGAGGAGGGAAGCCAGGACTGGAAACACGATATTCCCTAAAAAATATTTTTGGGAATTCCTGGTCTTGTCTTGTACAGGAGATCAGACTGAATTAGCACAATGGTCTGTTCTTGTCTTGGAATTTATGAAACTATAAGAACACTATTTCCACTGTTGTTGGTTGAGATGTCAACTTGAACATTACTTTAACCAATAATTTCTCCATTTGTTTTCCAATTTTACAGTGTATTAAATAATAGCAACATTATTTCATTCTATTTTCCACACATTGAAAAATCAAAAGCAGTATTACTTTGGACCCTGAAAATCATGCCTAAGTGATCATGATTAAATTAAAATTATCCCTTCATTGATCACAGGTGGTTTTTGATTAAAATAATGGAACTAATAATTCCACTGAACATGATTTAACATATACCAGTTAACAACACTGATAGCCATGTCTTCCCAAAGGCAGGAATGCTATCATGTACTAGGAAATAACCACAGTATCCAAATTACCTCATAAAAGTTGTAAATGTTGACTTTTGAAAATGGTGATCACTGTAAAAAAAGAAATATTAAGAAAAACAAAATGAACATGCTGGAACATAATTATTGAATACCTTAGCAAATTTTGTATTATTTATGTATTAATTCTGGATGTTCTTGTTTAGGCAACTAAGTAACATGAAATCATATAAAATTCATAGGGTCTAAAATAAGAAGGAGGAATCGTGGACAGACAGAAGCTCATGATTTTTAAGGAATTATAGATTAAGATGGATGACAGATAATACAGGCTCCCAGTCAGCTAAGTCTCAAATATGTGACTAAGCCTTTTTAAAACATATAACAAAAACCATGGAGAGCTACACAACAAAGGCAGAAGCTTAAAGTGATGCAAATGTTTATTTTTCATGTGTAATATTTTCTATACATTCATTTTCCTGATCCAGCATTTATATTAATCTATTACAATAACAAACAGTGAGATAAGTTTGCGATAGAGGTAAATTTGGGTCAAAAATGACTGATACCATTTATATTCAGTTGCAATTAAGATGTATTAATTAATTAATAGGACAGAAGTATTATTTAATATTCTATAGTCAATAGAAATATCCTAAAATCCCATTCTATGCAGTACCTCATTTTAAGGTCTTGTTCTTATGGTTTCACTATTAAATTATTTCATTTGCTTAAGATGAATGATCATCCAATAAATAAGGTAATTTTAACAAAGTATTTTAAAGAGAAAAATCTTTCCACTGGATTGCATTTCTCTGTTGTGTATAAATTCCTTCCTGTCCCCTGTAAATATCATCTTGCAATTAAATATGGCTGTAAGAAATGGCATTAAAATTACTGACAATCTATTTTAGTTTGTCTCTCTCTCGACAGGGCCTCTTGTTATGTGAGCAGATTGTCTTGATGAATAAGGGGCTAAGGGCATGGAGCAGACTGTGTGAACAGATAATCATTCTTAATTATTTTTAAAAAGATATGCTGTGCACAGCTTGTGAATGGTGGACATGTTCTAGGGTAAGCAAGGCAGGCCATGTGACTCGTTATTTGACATCACAGAGAAGTGGTAGCCACTGCCTTCTTGACTTCTCTTATTTCCTATAGGAAAATTGAATTATGGGATCCCTCACAAGCATACTGCCTGGAATGCATAACAGAAAGAGAATGCTTCATTCACTTACACAGCCAGAATCCTCCAGGAATCATATAATTATATTACACAACAATATTTCACAAAAAGAAAGTTAAAATTTTCTGTAGAATTGATATAATTTTTTAATGTATAGAAATACCATTAATTTAGCCTACCTCCATCCCATGACTCAAATACTTAACTAAAATTGAAGTGAAAGGCTTCAGCATGCTTCCCATATAGTGACTGGTTTCCTGAAACACGAGTTATCCTATATATTGAAATAAAGATATTGTAAAGTCCAGCTAACATGGAACTCAGATTTGATGAGCATCTTTATTTCTTTGGAAGGAACAACATAGCTCACACAAGTGTAATTTTGATAAGTAGTAATTAAAAGAAATCTGTATTGTCTTTAAAAAATGTTGCACTGCATACTGTGCCTTTAGGCAGTTTGGTCTGAGATGCAAAAGAAAAGGCTCATAAACAAGGCTCCCTGCTGCAATAAATAAGGCAACTATCAAAACTCTCAGTTCCCTAATTTCTTTTTTTTTTTTAAAGACAGACTAGCTATTTTGTATAAGCAGTAAGGAAGAGTTAAAAATTACCATAAACAAACAGATTTTCTCATAAAGAAACCTAAATTAAAACATCAGGGTTCCAGTGCATCTACTCTGCAACTGCATTCCTAAGATTCTCTTGGAAAGAAGTACTATTTCACTGGAGGTTTGTGATGTTTGTCCTGTGCAGAAAGACAGCTAAGGTGGTGTATCTTGCACATAGCACAGCTGCTAAAAGGATTCATGTTTGTTAGTTGACCTCTTTCCTCAGTTTATACTTCTGGAGCTTCACTTTTCTGGTCAACAGAGAATCAATAAGTGTTTCAAGTGGCAATGTCTGCTGCCCTTGTCACCAAAGCAATTTAGCAAAGATGTAGTGATCTGTAGTAAGCCTTCTGTTTTTCCAATGCTTATTTCTCTCTACAAACAAACAAACAAACTTTGTCACAAAGAGCTCCACCTAACCTCAGGTGCAGAAGAAGAAACAATGGTGTGAAAACCTCTATCATTTTTATATTTACCAATTCCAGGAAGTCTAGGCACAGATGCCTCAAAGACAAAAAGGAGAAGCTCCTTCAGATTCCAGGATGTAAGTTAGAAACCAATGTGTATTTATAAAATGCTCAATATTATGCCAGAGCAGCAAGTACTCTTTATGGCCCCAAATCAGAACAGCATGCTTATTCAGGCACGTGCAATGGGATTGTGCACTTATGGCAAACTTTACTGGTTTCCCAGCTTTCAAACGTACAGAACTCTGAAATTCTTCAAGAGATTCTCCTACAAGGCTGCAATAAAGAAGGATGCATTCTTAATCCAATGAGTAGCATTCTAATTTATTATCTGTTCCACCACACTCCCTCCTAGTGTGTATATTAAACTCAGTTGATGGGCTGGCCAGAACCTTATAATTGATCTTACCACACTAGGAATTTAGAACATTGTTTCAATTAATTGAATTTCTGTTTGACTTCCCTGTAATTCTAAAGAATCTGGATAGAGTGATCAAATATGCAGGGAGAGTGGAGGACCAATGCTGTAGTCAAGGATCTCTGATGATCATTTGTTTCCTGTCAAAGAGTCTTTGCCAATTACAGAATTTCAACAAAAGATGGGCTAGCTTCTGCTTTCTGGATGGCAAAGTATCACAAATCACACAACAGAGGTTATATGGACTTTATATAGAGGACAAAATCAACAACACTGGGAATTAAAAGCACCTTTCAATTAAAAATTGAAACCTTTAAAATTAAAAGCACCTTAGTTAAATCATTTAGCTACAATCAGCAGCTTTTTTTTCAGCATCAGGCATTTGGCTGCTAAATAGGTCTCTATCCCATTATATAGAGGTGCTTATACTGCCTTCATCACTGTTGTATCTGAGCATTAGAGTGGAAAACTTTGATTCAGACAAAAACCCAATTCTCCAAAGGGAAAATGTTTCATTCAAAATATTTCAACTAGTCCAACTGAGCACGTTTCATTAATGCTCTAAGTAACATGACCAACACCTATCAAGTGTGACTTACTTTCTCTCTTATCTTCTCTGTAAGGGGAGAACTGTGTGTCATGTTTTCTTTTGGCAAGGTTTTTTTTTATTATTAAATATGTAATGCTGCTATGTGTTTATATTAGAGAAGAGTGCTTTATACTTGGAGCACAAGGTGAAGAGTTTTTGATGTTCCTTAAATCCCATTAGTTTGTCCCACAGTCTAGAAATGGCCCCAGAGAAATCTTTCTCTCCTGCACAGGTTTATCTCTTAGTCCTATGTATGTTATTCCAATCAGTGTATCTGAACTGGATTTCCCAAATCCCAATGAAGTTTGGATGGTAAATCTAAACTTATGTGTGTCTGAAATCTTCCATTCATGTATTTGCCATTCCTGTATACTTTTATCCACTGGGTAGTACCAGACATCTAATAATAAAGTTGCAGCCTGATTAAATCTATATCAAATGTCTCCTGTCCTTCTTTTGACATAACCGGATAATATCCTAGTGTGCAAATATGATGGGGGAAGGCACTTCCACACACTAAAGTCATGAGTGAAATCTTTGCCCTATTGAAGTTAGTGGGAGTTTTGCCATAGACTTCAGTGGGACCAGAATTCCACCTCATGTGCTCCTAAGGACTTCAGCACATTTAAAAAAAAAAAGTATACTAAAACTAATAGTAACGGTCTCTGGGGAATATATCCATACATATAAAATGTCACTAGTTAAACAATACATCCTATGAAAATATGTTCTCTCTCCCTGTCAGGACTGCCTCCCCACTCTGAACTCTAGGGTACAGATGTGGGGACCCGCATGAAAAAAGAAATAACCCCCACAAGCTTATTTTACCAGCTTGGGTTAAAATGTTTTTCCCCAGAACACAAATTCTTTTGTATCTGGACCTGGTACGCTGCCACCACCAAACTAGGTCTAGGGTAGTTTGGGGACCCTTCTTTCCCTTTCCACTAACCCCCCAAACTTCTTCCTTCCCTGGGAAGCTTGAGAGAAAAAAAACCCCAAACCTCGCCTGATCCTGCGAGACGTGCCCGATCCAAAACCAAGATCTTACACAATGAAAAACAAGCAGTCAGCTTCTTAAAAGAAAGATTTTAATAAAAGAAAAAAAAGAAAGGAATAAATCTCTTATAACCATCAATAGAACAGCATCTACCATAATCAACAAAAGGATTCAGAAACCAAACCTCTCCCCCAAGGCAATTTTCTCCCACAGTTGATATCTCTGCTGAAGCTTACAATATCAAGAAGCACCCAGCCAACACTCACCACTGAGAACTCTCCAAGTGATAAAGAGAAGGTAAACTTACTGACTACAATACTTAATAGAATCTTATCGTTATAGTGAAAGACATAGCTGTGTTCCCCCCATAGCCGAGGTGAACCGAGAGAGACCCAGAGAGAAACTGAAACTTAAAATCCTTTGTCTCTTGAGGAATTTCTCATTGGTCAGTTGTCCACCTCTCAGGTTACCTTTAGCTTAACCCCTTACAGGTAAACACTAATTCTAGGCTACTTCACACTTATGACACTCCCTATTGCTTTTGATCATATACTTACACTAGTATAGATTTTATTTCTATTTCTTTCCAAGCTGGTCACTTTTATAAAATATACATATTTGATTGTGTCATGTGTTTGGCATCAGTGAACTACTCGCAAGTGGCATGTTTTCCCAAAGTAATACGAGTAAAATTATATAGCATTTCTCACTATCATATATTTTGTTTATGCCACTTATTTTGTTAGTTTTCAGTCTAATCTGCTCTTCCCCTTTGAAATACATTAGTTACTAAGAAACAGTTGTATGAGCAAAACTTAGTGGAATCCACCAGTGTCAGATAAAAGTCAGGTGATGGAATGGTTTGAAATGCATTGTTCAGTTCATCTGTTGGTTGTAACCAAATATGTGGCATAAATATTGAAATATCATAAAGAGCATACAGTAACAGTATTAATAAACTAATTTCAGTAAGATGAGTGTGCTAAGCCCTATGTAAACAGTACATTGTCTATGTTACAAAACTAATTTAGAAGTGGGAGGACTTAATTTTAATTGCTAAAGAGGCTCAAAAGATTCACCTTTTATTGCATATACTCATATCACTTGTAACCCCAGTAATTCCTACTCATTTTCACCATGGGGCCAATGCAGGCTTAGCCATAGACTTTGCTGCATTAATATATATTACAGAAATGTTTCTAAAGTCTTAGAATTATTTTCCGGGTTTGGCCAAAGTCTAAATAATCAATGATGTTTGCAAGTTTTCATTTGCTAATATATTATAAAAATATATATATAATCATTTGCTAATATATACACCTCTACCCTGATATAATGCGGTCCCGGGAGCCAAAATATCTTACCATGTTATAGGTGAAACCACCTTATAATGGGGTAGGGAAGTCTGTGCTTCCCCAAACAGCCTGGCCCCACCCCATCCAACCCCTACCTACTTTCTGCCCCTGACTGATCCCTCACAATCCCCAACTCATCCAACGACTGGGGGTGGGGAGACACAGAGGAACTGCTCCATGCCCCAGCTCATCTCTGCTCTGCCTCCTTCCCTGAGCACACCGCCACTCCGATTCTCCCCCACACACTCAAGGCTTGCTGCGAATCAGCTGTTTGACGCAGCAAGCCTGGCAGGGAGGAAGGGAGGGAGCGCTGCTTTACTGCATTATATCCAAATTCTTGTTATATCAGATTGCATTATATCGGTGTAGAGGGGTGTGTGTATATATATATTGTGACAAAAGTTCCTCCTCTGCTATGATGGGTCCTGTGCTTTCCAGTGGATTTGCTTGCCTCAGAGATTCACGGCAGCTGTCAGTTTGTCCACTTTTGCTACTGGCTCAAACTTGCCATTCATTCAGCTAACCTCATCACTGACCAGCATGGGAGTAGAAGGAAGGAGAACAATCCCCACAGTTTATGTTGTCCACCCTAGTGGGTCAGGGACAGGGCAGACACCTTCCTCTCTGACATGACTCACAGTCTAGGTCAGCTCCTTTTGTGTCAAATAGTTCTAACACAAAAGGAGTTGATCTACACTGTGAGTTGGGGGGCTGGGGAGAACCCAGGCCTGCCCTGTACTCTGGGTTCCAGCCTAGGGCTCTGTGGATGCCCCCTGTAAGAGCTGTGAGACAATTACAACTCTCTGTGCCACTTCCCTGTGACCTCCCCCCAGCACCATCTTTGTCCTCACTACAGGACCTTCTTTCTGATGCCTGATGGTGTTTGTATTCTTCAGTCCTCCAGCAGCACGTCCTCTTACTCACAGTTCCTTCCTTACACGCCTCTCACTGATTGACGTGAGGTGCTTTTTAAACCAGGTGCCCCGATTAGCCTGCCTGTCTTAACTGATTCTAGTAGCTTCTTAATTGGCTCCAGGTATCCTAATTAGCCTGCCTGCCTTAACTGGTTCCAGCAAGTTCCCGATTGTTCTGGAACCGCCTCTGTTATCTTACTCAGAGAAAAGGGCCCTGCTTAATCTGGGACTAATATATCTTTCTTCGATCACTCTCCTGTAGCCATCTGGCCTGACCCTGTCACAATATAGATATACAGATATATATATATATAAAGTAAGATAAATTGATCGGATTGATGTAGTGCAGCTTTTTTTTAATCTTACAGTAATAAGATATTTTTATTCAGGATAAGGGCACTTTATGCTCTTACAGACTTTATGGAATTCTATAAATGTGTTTAAGCCACCCTTCTTTCTTTCAGAATTGCAAAGACCCATGTTGAATTTGACCACTCAGTCTTTACACTGCTTCTTTAAAGTGCCAGAAGTGGCTCCAACAATAGCTTTTCACAAATGTGAACTCAGCTGATTTTATTGTTTAAGATCTAGTTAAAAGGTTAGTAAGAAATGTACGTGAGAAAGATGCTTACGTGGGTTCTGCAGATGATGGAAGCCCTTCATGTTGAAGAAATAAGAGCTAACTGCTCACATGCCAAATAAACAAGGTGAAAGATCCTTTGATGTCACATCAGTGGACATCACATAACATACTCCCGAAATTGCTGCACTAAGGGCCTACCCTCTTTAGACAATCAATGACCCACTTTATCCAACTGATAGGTATCACTTTAAACATTTTTCTCTCTCTCCCTAAAACCCTCTGGGTTATATTTCTATCCAGTTCTATTTGTTTCACCCTTGAAATACTTTGAGTAAGATTACTAATTATTATTTGTATTGAACAAAAATAAAATATCCCATTGACTTCAAAGGGCTTTGAAGCAGGACCATTGGGCCTAAGTTGGATTTAATTTATACGTAGTCTTTTACTGACCCTCAGAACATGGTTGAATTTCACCTATGCTGAATAAACCATGATACAAATTAAATAGGCCAAGGGTACAGAAAAGACATTAATTTATTTTCAGTTTGAAAATATGACATGAATTTGGAGGTTATCATTCAAACCTATTTTTACTTAAAACATTCCTTAGGTTAACAGTAAAAAAAAAATCAAAGAAATATTTTGTATATAGGCAAGTTATTCCTGAAGTGGTAGAGAACATTAAATATAATTCTCTGATTAAAGAAA
The DNA here is from genome assembly GCA_007922305.1 of Dermatemys mawii. Classification (NCBI taxonomy): domain Eukaryota; kingdom Metazoa; phylum Chordata; order Testudines; family Dermatemydidae; genus Dermatemys; species Dermatemys mawii. The sequence goes on from ML677326.1 coordinate 76,173,847, forward strand.
TTACGTTCATTGTCACATAAGTGACCTACTTAATGCAAGTTTTAAGAGTAGGCAAATCAATAAAAATAGAAGGGCATAAGTCAGAAAACAATTATCCACCGTAGCTGAGGGAGTTTTACAAACTTAATTAAAAAAAGTACAGAATGCATTACTGTCAATTAGAGCACACACTCTGCAATTCATTAAAGCCCTCTCTCCTGTGAAGAAGTGACAAATACTCGGTTATGCCCTAGAGAAATGAGGTAGCACACAAAGGGGACTGTCAGACTAAGCAGGGATTGACCTGTTCATAGCACAATATTATGTTATTCAAAAATGGAGGAATATGGACAAAAGGGATGGAACTGTGAGAAAAACCTGACCAGGGAAAGCTCTGGTTTGTTTACCAAATAGTTAGGATTGGGATTTGCTATGTTAATTAAGCTATTATTCAATGACAAAAAAAAGCAATTACTAAAGAAACCCCACTGACACTTGCCCTGAAAAGATACATGCCTTGCTGGAAAAAATAATGAAATAAACAGCAAAACCAAGGATTTGTTTAAAACTGTTGCTTAATACAGAATTAAAAGCACATTGATCAGAAAGAAGAATGTGACAAAGGGTTTATTCGAAAGAAAAAGGCAGCAATTTTATTAAATAAATCTCCACAAACTCTGATTCACTATCTGAGACTAAGTCAGATCTGTTAATCCATCTGCATCAGTCATGCCACTTTCCTCTTATCTTCTCCTTATCTTTTTCTTACTAGATGGTAGTACCTACTGCAGCTACCATATCTCTGACAACAAAGGACAATGTTTTATATACTGAGGAAGCAAATGCTGCCCCTTCTATTTGGGGAGAGAGGAACCAGTGTGTTCTGCCACATGCTGAGTGAGAAGAGACAGTGTAATAGGTTGGACCTGTTCTTTGGTTCAGGCCCATCTCTAGCAGAAATTTTTTAAGTGGCAGGCTCTTAAAGGTATGTGTAAATGTAATTGATATGATTCCAACGCTATGTACAAAGTTTGATTTAATGAGCATTCTTTAAAATGTTATGTTAATTAAAAATGAAGTTAAAGACAGAATAATAAAGATCACATCATTTGCACAGCAATAGAAAAAAACTAACAACTACTAATCTTGATTATTCTTGTTTTGCTGTCAGATTCTTGGCCCTACTACAGTTACTTTAACATCCAGCGTGGATAAAGGAACCTTATAATTGTTCAAAGGAGTAACTGAGAATTCTCTCACCATAGGGAAAGGTTCAGCTGCCATAACACCCGAGTGCAGATTGTGTGCTAGATCTTAGTTCTCCCCATTGTATCACAGCAAGAATTGCCCCCTGCCTATGGGGTTCCCTGCGTAAGCACCAGCAGGGGGCATCATGGAGGTTAGTGGGACAGAATACACTGTACTCTAGAAATCCTTACTGGTGTAATTGCACCTGTGACCCATTGGAAATAAACTTTATGCATTTAAGTTAAACTATTGCATTAGAAGGGGATTCTACTCTTGTTCATGCTAGGCTAACTCTGGTAAGCTTGTTAGCACATGTGTAGGTTCTTTTACTGTTTTTAATAAATTTTCTCCATAATGTTTTTTACCTTAAGAAACAAGTAGGACTCGCATAGTAAGTGCTTTGTGGTACCTTATCACAGTGGCATTGCACATGTTAACTGTCTCTAAAGAGAAAACAAGAATTTGTGCTGGGGCAGCCTGCCTCTGTTGGGGATAACACAATGCGGGTAGGGAACTGTTCAGCCTGGAAATACCCCAGTCAAAAGGGAGAAGAACACACTTCTCCATCCAGAAGAGGCAACAACTGGAAGCCCAAGAATGGGTGACCTTACTGGACCACTAAGCAGAAATACAGGTGCAGTTGCCCTGAACTGTGACAGCTCTTAGGGAGCCAATATGAGCTGGGAGGGGTTATAGCAGCTTAGGTTGCTCTAACTTGTGATGGGGGCTGGTTGAACCCCTCCACCAGCCTCATTATTAGGAAAAGCAGAAAGGTTGCTTAGAGCCATTTTCACCTCCTTAAGCCATGCTGAGTTCATCCACTGTATTCTATTACTTTGATATGGCACAGTAAAGTATATTCCACACATCCTCAGTACAGTCATTCATCCCACATTTTATCTTCTCCTCTTCCAGCAAAGGGTAGCAAAATAAAATCAGTACATCTGGGATTGCACTGTTATTCCCAGGAGAACATCTTTGTAATCAAATGGAAATCTTATACTTCAATTTATTGGCAGCAGAATTTTTAAAGGTTTATTAAATAAATCTTGTGTTCCCATCTTTCTATTAATCAAAACAGATTAAATCCTCAAGGTACTTCCTACATATAAACCAATATTTGTCGCAAGAAGCCCCTGTAGAAAAAAAAAGTTACCCACTTAGAAAAAGTTTGTTTTAGCACAATTTTCAATGTCATACTTAACATGTTCATTAACCAATTCATCTTTTAAAATTAATATTGATTGCTTATAGCTAATTGCCTATTTTTAATGAAGTTTCACAATAGATTTTTTATCTTCCATGATGCATCTCTTTTCTGTTTCCCTTTGTCCTTCTGATGCTATTCCCAGCCTTAAGGAGTTCTACTATGAAAAATGACGACAGAAAAATGGCAACTTCATGCAGAACAGAACTGCTTTCTGTGTGCATTCAGAGTCATACAAGATCTGCTTACTATACTGATACCCATTTTTAATACTTTACTCAGCACACTAGACACAATGCATCTATGAGAGAAATAAATGAATTATTTCCGGACTTATGTATCCTCAGCAGACCTGTTAACTAAGTTCCATTTGAAGGGCCAGCTTCTCTCGTCAGAATGGGATTGCACAGTTTGTCCAAATGCTAATTTGAAGATAAGCAGCTTGATTCTCCTTTCACAAATTAGGATAACTCAAATGAATAAAGTGGATTTTGCTGATGCAAACCTGGTGTGTAGTCAGAAACAGACCTAGTGAGTTTGCCTAGGTGAACTGAGGGCAATATTAGGCTGGTCCACACAATTGTGGGTTTAGAGTGTGCCTCTGACAACTTATTATTTATTATTACTGCCAATGATTGATTCTCTCAAAGGTTCTATGTTTTCACAAAGTCAGGGATGGGCAAATAGGGAGGGAGCAAGAATTATGGGGGAAGTGCTTTTTCTTTTCTTTTAGCAAAAATCAAAGAGATTTTTGTTCAAACACATGCACATAACATAAAAGCAGGCCCAGCAAAGCTAGTGTATAAGATTATCATTTACATATCTTTCTACAACCAGATGATAGCCTAGGGTTGTCTCCTACCACCAATATAATAATCAGATCCACAGATACAGTTGCTGACATCTGAGAACAGGTCCTCATCTGCAAAAATCAAATGCAAAGCTTCTAAACTAAACTTCCTCAATCCTATTCCGCACATAAAAAAAAAAATCAATGGATAACAAAAAGCTACAGGTATACATGTTCACGGAGCCAATGCAGTAGAATTCTTGGCCAACATTTTCAAGCTTCCTTACTCAAAGTTATTCACATAAGTATCCTGAGTTTCAGAGGTGCTGAATACTCTCAGCTTCCATTGATTATCCCTCACTCCCCCCCACACACATGTTTTGGGTGTGGGGGAGTGAGGGATAGGCATCTAAGAAATCATATTGTGCTGGGTTCATGGGATTTCTGTATGTCCGTTACACCATTCTCCCACCCCTTCCAGCTTTAACAGCCTGCTGGCTACATTTTTCAGCATGTTCAAGTGAGATTCAACATCTGTAGTAAAATCTTAAGGGTCTGTCCAGAATTCCACTGAAAACATCTTAATCCAGTACATTCAGTCATAGAGGATTTTTTTCTGTAAAGTTCAAAAAAGCTTGTTTGTTAGAAAGATGCAGCAATCTACCTTAAGCCTGGTAACATTCAGGTCAATTTTAATATCCACTTCAAGTTCCTCATAAAACATTACCTACATTTGATGACATTTTGAAAAGGCCAAAAGTCACTCATTTCTGCTTAACTCTTCTCAAAACAATTGCATTGCAAAATAAATAAATAAATAAATAAATAAAATCAGGCTTTGAAGGTTTTGTTCAAACACTGTTTGGTCATTTATGACAAGCAAACTAAAAAAACAAAATCAAAACAATATTTCTTTGCATCAGCTATTTCCTATGCACCATAAAATACTCCAGCTAGATGGAAGCTAAGAAGTCTTATTTTAGCCCCCTCAGAATACCTCTGGTTCCTATTAATACAATGTAAATTTATGGAGAACATCTGAAAGATTATTTTTTTTAAAAAAATATATGGGATATAAAATTCATATTGCATCCCTAATTCATACTATAATCTCTGTTTATGTAAAATGCCATGTAACTGGGCAACTAGAGTTATCATGTAACCATGTCTAGCTCAATCAAATAATGAACAGGTTCTTGGAACACTAGTAAGATTAAAGGTTGCAAAATCCAAAGCCTGCTGGAGAGCCAGCTAGTCCCCTGATTTAGGAACCAAGGAATTCCCGATGTGGCTCAAACTCAGCAGTAGGCAGAAAAAAAATCTGGCCCCCATATTAGGTCTTATTTAATCTTCAGGTTTTGGTGGCAATTATTTACACAGTTTAATTACACACAGCGTGAAAAAATAATTTCTTTTTCTTTGTTTTGAATTTGCCAACTTTTCATTTTATTGAATGTCCCCTGACTCTTATGTTATAAAATGGGGACAATGAAGTCTCAGTCTACTATTTCTGTATCATTCATTCTATCCTTGTTTCACATACCCTCTTATTCATTTCCTTTCTAAGGTAAACAATCTTTTTCTTCATCTGAGAGTTTTTTTCGAGACCCTTGATCATTCTCATTAATCTTTCTGAACCCCTTCTATCTCTGCAATATCCATTTGGAGACAGATTGACCAACACTGCACACAGTACTTCAGGTGAGCCTATATCAATTTATATATAAAGACATACAATATTTTATATATATTTCACCATCCTGTTTCTTGTGTATGTAACATTTTAACTTTTTTTAACCACAGCTACCAATGTCCCATTCTTGAGCTGATGCAGCTAATTTCAAACCCCAGGAAGTGTAGGAATCATTTCAGTTTTTTCCTCCAACGTGCATCACTTTGTGTTTGTCGACTTTGGATTTCATTTGCCATCATGTTGCCCATTCACTTTAGTATCAGAGAGACCAAAATCTACACTTTAATGGAAGAAATCACCTTACCAAGGAAGGACAGCTGAGGCCTACTCACCAAGGGCTTGATCCAGAGCCAATTAAATTCACTGGGAGTCTTCCCATTGACCTCTATAAGATGTAAGGCTTGTGGATATGGGGCAGTTAGTGCATAGTAATTTAACTCCTTGTGTGGACACACCAAATTTGCACCAAGAGTTCCCTGAAACAGTTTGGTTTAGTACACTTCCAAAGTGCATTAGTCTAATATGCACAAAGGAACTCAATACACAGTAATAGCATCCACGGGAGGAGTTAGCACAAGCTAGTGCAAGTTTTTTTCTTCCCCTTGTAAACAAGCTTTTAGATCAGGTCCTAGATCTCAGAAGATGGTTCAAGGATGTCCACTTAAGCATCAACTGATGAAATAAGACCAGGATTTCTGGTGCACTGGATCCACACTTGGTAGTCATCACCTTTACCCCTCCTTTACATCTGACCTTTCCACTACTATGTTCTTCAATTCCTCTGCCCATCTCTATCACTATCCTTTACTTTATTTCCATGTCTTTACTCTCATGAAGAATAGAATACATTATATTTACATGTTCATAAGGTGAAATCTATGCATCTCTTGAAACAACAAAATTGGGTTTGAAAGGTTTTCTTTATTTTCATGAGGATGTGTCATGGCGCGATGACTCAGCCTTGCGGCGCCTTTTGCTGGCTGTCTGGGAATTAAGTCTTCCAGATCGAAGTGCCCTCTGCAGGCCAATGTCTCGTTGTCTGCTGGCCCTGTGTCCCTCTGGGGCCCCATGTCCTTCTGGGGCCCCAATGCCTCTTTACCTGGGGTGCTGCCCCCTGGCAATAACCCAACATTTTGCCTTTGGGTCTCCCCTCCCTGGGGAACCCCCAACCCTCTAATTCCCACCTTGCCTCAATCTGTGGCTACTGCCAGTCATCATCAAGCCCCCGCACTCTGGGCAGACTGCAGTGTAAGAGCCAGTCATCATAGGTAAGGGGGATTGGGACCAGGTGCCTTTGCCTAGCTCCCAGTACCCTCCTTAAGCCTCACCTCAGGCTTGCAGCCTGGGGAGTTGCTAGGCTGGAGCTCCCCAGTTCCCTTGCCTACTCCCCCAGCACTATTCCCCATCAGGTAGCCTGTCCCTCAGGCAGCCAGGCCCTGCTCTCTCCCAGCCTGGAGAGGGACTGTTTTCAGTGCTTGGCCACAGCCCTTATAACAACCAGCTGGGCCCTAATTGACCAGGCCACAGCTGTGGCTGCTATTCCAATCAGTCCAAGTTTGCTGCTTTCTCCCAGCAACATCACTCTCCAGGACTGTTTTACTCCTTTTTTTTTTAGGAGCAGGGTAGCCACCCCATTACATGGTGCTTTTTCCCTTATCTCTTCCCCGCCCCCGAACACACACATTGTTTCAAACACAAAGTATATGAAGTACGTTTGATTATCATGGACATAAATCATCACTTGTTAGCATAAGCTTGGTAAAGTGTATTTAAAAATAAAACTAATCAAGAAAAAAATTGACAAGTCTGATCATGTAGGTCTTATTCCAACAAAATCCATTGTGAGAGATTCAGAATTACAAAGTCATCAGAACATGCACTAGCACTTTGCAAATGATGTAAATGAGTAAATAGGTCCATACAAAAATTAGAAAATAGAGAAGAAGCTCCATTGGTTGGTACTATCAGAGCAATATGCATAATTTCCATCACTCTCTGTGTCCTAACTTACAGCCTTTTACCAATGTGACTTGAGCCAGCCACTACCATTAGTTGGCCAATACTGAAACAGACCATGGGGCTAAAAAGTAAACAAAGAATCTATGGAATCTAGAATCTGTTAAATTTCTGATAGCTGAGAATGAGAATGAGGATCTGGAAGAGAGCTAATATTGGCTGGGCATATGAGGATGAACAAGGGTGTAGGAGAATGAGCAGACAAGATTACATAATGTATAAGGCTCCAGACATACACTGATTTTCACACAGGCAGACCCTGAAAATTGAACAAGCCCCATTATTTCAATGGGTGTCCAAAGCACACACAGAGCTTACTTTCCAAGTTGGCATTTGCAAGCACTATATGGTAGAACCTACAAACACCAGAGTTATGAACTGACCATCAATCAAACACCTCATTTGGAACTGCAAGTACACACTCAGGCAGCAGTAGAGACCCCCTCACACAGCCCCTCCAAAAAAAAGCAAATACAGAACAATGCTGTGTTAAACAGAAACTAACAAAGTGAAATCAGAATTTGTCTTCTGCATAGTGACATTTCAAAGCTGTATTAACTCAATGTTCAGTTGTAATTTTTTGAAAGAACTATAATGTTTTGTTCAGAGTTATGAATGTTTCAGAGTTACGAACACCCTCCATTTCTGAGGTGTTCATAACCCTGAGGTTCTATTATAGCTTTTGTGTGAACTGTCAAGGAAGAAAGGTCTTCTGTTTCTTTATATGCAAAGTGTTACCTTCTTCATCCAAATTATCTAGTAAATCTCAGAAACATGCCACTGAACTTAGCTGAAAAATATAAGCACTGAATATATTTAAGCACTGAAGCTCAGTATGCTAAATTTGTATCATCATCAGTATGTAGCTAACAAAGCATGTAATTTTTACTTTCATTACAAAGAAAAGCAACTCAGTGGCTAAGATGCAATTTAATCACTAAAGCATGTTAAAATAATAAGCTGCTAGTAATGCACGTATTTCATTCTTCAAAGTATACAATTATATGGCACTAATGTAAAGACTACAGTTCGATCTGTAAACTATGTATCTTGCTCTATTAATTGTATACAATCTCTTCCAGCAAAATATATTAATCAGTTTGCTTAACAATTATTTTAATTTCTAAAATGATACAATTTGAGCCTGTTAAATGTTGTAATTCAGAAAGTGAAATACACAATTTCCTCTCATAGTCATATATAGTGCAATTTACAGCATATAATTTGGACCCCAATACTGAAATCCTTGAGTTTAGGAATCATGGGTTCAACAAGGAATAAAGATTAGGGCCCTAAATCAATACAATACGTAACATTCTTCTAACGAAAGAACAGTGTGCATGTATCAGCAAAGTATTCATCATAGTGGCAACAAATAGCTCTCTCCTATTAGACCATAGAATTTCTGGAAGGGATTGGTGGAAGTTGGGGGAGAAATACTGTGAATACATTAACTGAACACAAATGTGACCTTGTTGCTTCTTCATTTTAAAAATGCCAAGTATGCATTAATTAAGATAAATGATCCATACTTTTCACCTTTAGATTTAATGACTGGTACCATATCTTTTTTACTTGGTGGAGGGAATCAAATATATAGATAGGGAATGCCTCATGAACACTTCTGATAAAAGTATTTCTTGTAAGTCAGAATTAATAGGAAACCCAGCTCTTTATTCTTTTCTAAACTTTGAGTTTAATGGGAACGTTTCTATATCTCCATTTCATTTCATTTCCATTTATTTCCCATAAATTAAGTTAAACAAGTGTTATTCCATTTTGTTATGTAGATGGCATTACATTCATGTTACAAAGATACACTTATGTAGACCTGTATTATAAACTGGCTGTGATTCCATGGAAAGTTTATTCCTGCCAGAGGCAGAAGGAATCTGCATGAGATATAGGAACTAATATGTCCAGGAGCATTTATATTGACATGCACTGACCATGCTGATATGGTTAATGTTTCCATTGGATACCAGGGGTCTCCCCTTCAGTTCCTATTTAAATATTCTAAAAACTATACAATTATTAGTTTCTATGCTGTCAAAATGACATTCCCAGTTTGCAATTTCAGCATATGGGCCTGATCACATACGCCAAAGCCATTGAAATAAAGTGTGCAATAATTTTTCACTATTTGGATAGTAAATTGACCTGTGTTCATTTCTGCTGGATTTAACTCAGCCCCACAGAAACAGAAATGTTGTGCCACAATGGGTATTCACAAGGTAGTGTCAGAGCATAAGTGTCCTGAGCCATGAATCATGGAACACTCTCTTCCCAAGTGCTTTCAGGCCACACCCTCTAATCAATCTCATCAATCTGTGTCACTCAATTTGTGTCTCTTCAGGCCAGCTGAAAGGCCCTTGATGAAGAAGGAATTGTGGTGCAAGGTGTCCACAAATACTGAAATTTCCACTGCTGAGAGAGTTTTTCCCTGGGTTACATCGTAGTAAATCAATGCTTGTTGGGTTGGTTTTTTTTTGTTGTTTTTGTTTTTTTTGTTGTTTTTGTTTTTAAAGAGCTCAGTTTATTGGATATTAATCACTGGCTTCTGGCAGGAGGTCACAAAGTAGCTGTTTTGTTTTTTTTTCTCAGCCAAGCTATTTACTCCAAATCTCAGCTAGATATTTTAAACATACTCCTGTCAATAAGGCTGAAAAGTCTTCCCTTTGCAGTGAGAGAATAATGACTCACTGAGAAATAAACATCCTGACGGTTCCTTAAAATCTAATGCACCTCAAAATCAGGGCATGAGAAATCTCACTCTAGGCTCCTCCTCCAGCACCAATATTTCAGCTTCCAATTCAATTCCCAGACACTGGAATCGTCTTCACACCCTCTTCAGTTCCTCCTGTAATTAACTATCATCTCTCTTCTACATCTTATTAACTTCCTAACCGTCATCTGCCCCTCCTCACTGGCCAATATTTTTCTTCTAAAATAATTTGCGTCTTCACATGGCGATGAGCACAGAGTGATCCTTCATTCGCCTGTTCTAGTTCTGTCTCCAGATTCAGACAAAGAAGGAAGAGTGAATATTAGTTGCAACAAGGGATCACGTTCTGTATGTTCTGGTCCTTCTGGCCAACAGAAACATTACAATGCTTTTGGACTCCAGTTTAGTCGAGGTATATACACTATCTCCTTTTTTTAAATTGGGCTAAAATATAACACTGTGAATGGGCATATCTAACAATATCTCATTTCTCTCTGTAGAAAATGAGAGGTTTAATACTTCAACCACATTTTTAGGTGTAGAAAACTTCTTTGTGACTTAATTATTTCTTGAAGGCAAAGGCAGATCATAAATTTGAAGCTAGTTGTGAGAACTTCTGTCATCCTCAGTCACTTATTATTTACAGAAATAGCATCTTATGGCTTAGAGGTTCTTTTGCAGTGCCCTAGAAACAATATGAAATGGCTGCTTTGCTGGGGCAGACTTTACAGTGATGTGTAATCTACAGTACTGTTTTTCACTACCCTTGAATAATGACCATTATCTCAATTAGCTCCAGGAAAAACAGTCACAAACCTTATTAAACCATCGTGGACTGAATTTAGAAGTCTTTTTGGCAAACTTTCAGTCTCTGTAGAGCTTCGTCTGCCTGAATTTGAGTGATTTGCATATTGCTAATCATTACATTCAGCACTGGAGTTTTCTTTGTAATTAGTTCTTTTAAGTGCATCAAAGCTTTAGCGAACATATATTCATTTGACAGTTTGCTAATTGCTTTTTATGTTGTCAACTTTATGGCAAAGCAGCTTTATGATCTTAAACCTCTGAAACATTTTAATTTCTCCTAGAATTTGATATTAAAGGACTAAGAACTGTGGTCAGATTAAACAAGTTGCACTAATTTGAAGATACGAGGTCTTTTTGATGCATCAGTTCAGTCAGTGTTAGACAGTTTTAATCCTTCCTATGAATTTTAAAGTCTAGAAAAAGAAAAATCATATATGATTATCCAGTCCAGCCCCCTCATAGTAAAGGATTGCTCCCCATTTATTACTGTTTTGTTGCACAGGTTTCCCTTGGCAATTTATTCCACATATTCACAGATGTTATTGTCAAACAGATTTTCCCAATATTCAGGACAAATTATCTTTTTCATTTTTAGTTTAGTCCCATATTCTTTTATGATTGGGCCCTTTAGAGGGAAGATCTTGGGAGGAGGCCAGGGGCAGGTTTAGTGCATTGGCAAGTACGTTGGTGATCTGGTTAAACTCTAGAAGCTATGTATTGGGCTATAAGGCGCATTAGTAGTTGAAAAGGTCCATGTACTGCCAATGGGTTGATGGGAAGATTCCTTCCATCACAAGCATTGCAAAGAAGTGAGAAAAAGGGAGTCAAAGTTAGGCTGACTGATCTATATTTCCAGTAGCTCTCTTTTTTTTAAAAAAAGATAGGTACTATGTTTTCCCTTCTCCTGTCCTCTGGGACTTCCCTTGTTCTCCATGAGTTCTCAAAACATAATCACCAACTTTATCCTTAGTTTCACTGTGGTGTTGATAGTTAACATTTGTGAAGAGAAGGTCTATTTAGAGATGGACCTAAACTAGGACCCTAAATCTGAGCCATCTTTCTGCTCTGCAAAATCTGGGATGCTCCAGAACCTAATTTCATCGTTCAAGTCCATAGCTGGTTCATGGAGGCTTTCTGATCCCTTTCACTGGTTAAAGGATAATATGAACTGAAATGGCCTTTTAAAAATTGATTGCAACACATTTGTGTATCCAGTGAAAAATGACATGTTAATATGGAATACAGATTAAATCTGCAAGATGTCAAGAAACTGCAACTGACTTTCTCAGTACCCTCAGAATTTAGAAATAGGGATATCTTGTTTAATAAAGATTGTCTTTTTGACAAATCTGTGGAATTTGCCACAGAATGTAGCCTGGGCATAGAATGGTGCCATTATCAGAAAAGATATGAGTTGTTTCGTTCATTTTGATTTGTGATAGTTTTATATCTAGGGTACAGTTCTACTTCCATTCAAGTTCATGTAAAAGCGAGAGACAAGATGGGTAAAATATCTTTTATTGAGAAAACTTCACCTAAGAGCTCTGTGTAAGCTCAAAAGCTTTTCTCTCACACCAACAGAAGTTGGTCCAGTAACATCTATTACCTGATCTACCTTGTGTCTCTAGTATCCTGGGACCAACATGGCTACAACAATGGAGTCTCATGTGTTTACTGGATGCAAAGACTGAGCAAAAATACATCCAAACTAACTCTGCCCATTTAAAAACTTTTTCACAGCATTATCAATTCTTTATTGTTATTTTATTGGCACAGCCCTTTAGCTAACCTCTACATACACTTGAACAGTGTGGGTCATTGATGTCTGTTTTTTTCATTTTACTCAGGCTACAGCAGTTGTTTGTTGATACTTCCATTTTGTTGTTTCTCATTTCCAGTTGCACAGCACCAATGTAGCTGATGCATGAGCTACTCTATGCAAAAAACTATTCACAGCAGTTCTATTTCTTTAATATATCTGTTCCCCATATGGAATCATTATGTATTTAGAAACAATAAGATTGTGAATAATTGGTTTGATACTTTGGATCCATTCTTTATGACCTGACTATACTGATCACTAATACATAAATCCAATTACATGGATGGGACTGAATCATCTGTCTTTTATCTTTGTGATGAATAGTGTTGCAATAATGATATCCATTTTTCAGTACTAATATTTTTGAAAATCTAGCACCTTTTGTAGAACATAGATTTTGATATACAGTAGTTATAAACATAAATCTCCAATCTCCTGAAATCAGTTTCCAAGAGCCATTGTTCACTTTCATAACTATCAAGATAACAGCCTGAGAGAACTTATGTAATACATTCATATTGACTAGGAGACATCTACAAATGTATTCATGATATGTCAAACTGTTTACATTTCAGTCTTTTCATTGATCACTCAATTACAAATAGAATTGACTAATTCTTTGCATTCTGATTGACTCATTTCTTGTTTCCAGGCAAAATGGAAAATGGGAGATAACTAGTGGTCACTAAATTATCACAGGGCAGTAATTTTATTATGGAAGTGAACAATATCATGCCTGAATGTTACTCATCACGAGACAGTACTGTATTACTCCAAATTGCCACAAAAGCATTTACTCTATATTGAATTCTCTTGAAAATATTCAAGATAATCCACAACATAATCACAAGATTGCACATAAAGAAAAAGCTAGGTTTGTGTGCTTAAGAATCATATGAACAAAACCACTGTATTTACTTACTCAAAAATACACAAATGGTAAATTTTACTCAATCACATAGACTACTTATTCCAGAATAGCTTACATTTTTCCTAAAATACAAATTTTTAAAAAAGTTAGGTCCAGACCTTCAGCATGGAGCTACACCAATTTACACCACCTAAGGATCTGGCTCCAAATTTAATGCCGTCATTCATAACGAAGCAGAAAAATGGTTTTACAAACTTAACAGTAAGGGAGCAGAAAATAATGGACAAACAGACAGCAATCCAGCATTTATAACTGAACAAATTCTAAATTACTTTGAAACACTTTATGGACATAAATGTTAGTTGAACATGAGTCCCAAATGAGTGTATTGCAATCAGAGCTACTACAATGATTAAAGTAAAGTGTTACTAATATGCCCAATGACTGTGATTGCAGCTACATAAAATTGATATTTAGAATCCACTAGAGATAAGGTTTTTAACATAATAATGTGTCTAAAGCCTTTCATATTATGACTTTTACAATATTGTTAATTAATATTCTTAGAGAAACAAATAGAATACCATAGAAAAACAGCAATAGTATCAAAAGGCATGATCTATTTCAGTGGTAAAATCCAACCCTCCCTGGTTTACCATATAATGGAAAAAATGTATCAACAGGAAGATAATTGACATTTGTCTATTTTCACTCAAAACAAATTCTGTAAAGGAAATTAATTTACTGATGTTTCTGAATTTCACATTTTTGCAGTAAAATATTTGGCTTAATTTCTACAGTACTTAAGAAATGGAATGCACCATTTTCACACTTTTACTTTTCCTGTATAAGAGCTTTGAAAAATAAAATTACTCGGACACATCCACACCCAACCATGCATACCCACCAACCTAAGCACACATACCAGTTAAAGATGAACATTATAGTTTAACGGGGAAAAAAATTGAGTTTGTAAGATGAAAAAATTATACAATTCCATAGGACCTTCTCCCTGAAAAACAAAACTTTTTAGTTACCATGTAATGTACAATTTTTAATGTAAAATGTGAGACAGGATATTGCAATCTCAAGCAATATATTTGGGGACCATATGATCTTAAATTAATGTATCACTGTGGGCCATAGATTGTATGCAATTCCAGGGGCTTTTGGCATAAAAAGTCTGCATTTAAACCGACTCGGGACTTTTTTCTGATCCAGCAAACAGACAAGAACTTCTATCCAAGGACAGCCCCATCCCTTTCAGAAGGGCTGTAAGAATACTGGTCTACTAGGGCCCCATAACACTGATGGATGACTGCTGGTAAGCTTTTAACATAGGATTTTTAAAATGTTTTCTCTGTCATGCTTTTACATTAAGAATAAATGTGCTAGCTTAAAAAGTTGTAATTTCTAACTGCTGGCAATACACAGGTCATAGCCTTTAAAAAGAAAGCAAATCAAGGGGGGGCTGGACTTTAGGCAGACTGGCTTGCTGGAGATATGACAGCACGAGGGAGTAAGCTGTGTAGCATTAACCCCACTACTCCACCATAGTCAGAAAGGAATGGGACAAAGGCCTCATCCAAGAGAAAGGTGACAGCTAGATACCTGAGACTGGCTGGGCACTACTGGAGTGGACCATGGATAAACAGATAAAGAGAGTTGGGGAAGAATACAATGTAAATATATTTTTGAAGAGCTGTGTTTTCATAAAGGACTTTAAGTAGGAGAGGGTGAAGGCATATCAGTCTGAGTCAGAGACTGATCTCCAGATGTTGGAGGAAGATAGCCAGAGACAGAAGTGTGGGCAGGGCATAATGGGTTTGGTTTATGCAGTTTAAAACTAGAGCTAGCCCAAACCATAAAGTTAAGATCCAAACTTCTCTGAATCTCAATGAGTTAATATTGAGATTTACTGAATTAGTTTGGCTCATTTTACAGGTTGAGAGAACTGTGAAGTTCAGATCAACCTTCCGTAACATTTTTGGGCATTTGGATCTAGAGCTGTGGTTCAGATTGCTCTCTAGTTAACATTCTCCTTTTATAAAAGACAAGGCCAAAACAGCCATCTGCACAGTTTAAAATGTCCCATTTAATACGAGGATAATTGCTATAAACATACAATATAATGATTATAGATGACAATATATATATATTTTTTTTTTACTGAAAGTTATCCTGAAAGAGAACCACCATGCTGGAACCATGTGCAATGGATCTAGTCAGCAGCCAACTCCTCTGCTTCATTTATAGTTTTTGCATGAAGTTCATGCGGTGTTAAATGCCATAAACATTTCAACAGATACATTTATAAACAACAATCATCATACACTGGTTAGGGCTATCACTTATTGTGTATCTGGCTATGCTACTACCCACCAATGCATCAGGCAGGCCATTTCTCGAATTCAGAAGTTCAGTTAACACTTGTTTTGACTCTCTTTTTCTCACTTTTTTGCAATGCTTGTGATGGAAGGAATCTTCCCATCAACCCATTGGCAGTACATGGACTTTTCGTGTAGGTTCTTTTCAACTACTAATGCACCTTATAGCCCAATACATAGCTTCTAGAGTTTAGCCAGATCACCAACATACTTGCCAACTTACTGAACATGCCCCTGGCCTGCTCCCAAGATCTTTCCTCTAGTGGCTTGCAGAAAAAAAGGAAGAGACTGTTCACAGAAGTTTCCCTGAATGGTCTCTGCATGCCTTGCATTTCTCCATGCACTGGAATTGTATTGCCTCATTGATTTTGGAGTCTCCCAATGCCTGAATGTGTGCAGAAATATTTGCCTCAAATTGTCCAGACCAGTTAAGTATGTTTCCTGGAATGTACTCTGATCTAGTAGCTTTGGTAGAATACTGAGAGTCAAGAGAATTGGGTTCTAATGCTGGTATAATTTTGAGCACATCGCAACTTTTCAAGGCCTCTGCTTCCATATGGTTGAAATGGGATAAAGTTTCTACTGAATAATGTGTCTGCAGTGCAATGACAGTTCAACTACTAGTATAACCAATAGTTGGCAGAATTGGAAACAACACAGAATCTCCAGCTCCTAACTCTATGCTTAATCCAGTAGATGATAGGGCACCTGTCACTACCTCCACCATCACCACCATACAAAGTGAATTTTCAAGCAAAAATAGAATTTTCTCTCCCCCTCCCTTCGCGTAAACATCCTGATAGTGAAAAATATTTTGCATGGCATTTCCTAGAGATATTCCCAAATTTCAGAATTCTGCTTCATTTTCACAGATGTTATTCCAAGGGTATGTCTGTACTGTGAGCAAGCATATTTCCCAGCTCAGATAGACAAACACAAGCTATCTCTGCTCAAGCTAATGAACAAAAAATAGCAATGTAGACAGGGCTAACATGGACGGCAGCTTGGGCTAGCCATCTCAGTACAAACCCACTCAGACATCTGGCATACATACTAAGGTAGTTAGCCTGAGACTCTGTCTATGCTACCGAGGCAACAGTACCAATTTTATTGCACTAGGTCGAATAGAGCTAGCATGCTGCTATCTGCAGTGAAGACATACCCTAAAAGAGCCAAATTTCAGCAAGCTAACAATTTTCTTAGGAATATTTTGTTCAACCTATTTTTATTGAGGGTTCGCAGTAAAAATGATAAGCTTATACCTCACAGTTGCTTGCAAAAATGCAATATATAGCTGATCACTACTGTGGTTTTCTTCATAAGGGATAAAGGAAGTTATATCTTTAGACAAGTGAAAGTGATACCTGAATCATGACCAGAAGCGCAAGAGTGATGTTGTCCGCAATTGTTCTGGCCTCTTTAAGAAACAACAGAGACACTATTCCAGGGGTCCTCTGAAACAGAGCCATAGAGGGGTTTCGGGATGTGGTTCACATATTTATTTACACACATTCCTTTTTCTGTCAATGGCCTCCACATCTTTCATGTACAGATTTTTTCTGCTCTTAGTGGGAGTAGTCTGTGCAAGGGGTGTGTGCATAGGAGTGAGTAAGCTAGGACATGTGGGCATACTGTTGTTACACTACATTTGCGTGTATGTTTCTGGGAAGCCATTAGTTCTGTTTCCAGGCAGTAGCCAGAAATTTAGCCAATACAATATGCTGAGCAGATGCAATGCATATTTTTTCCTCTCAATGCTCTTAAGTTTCAAATTGCTTTAGATGACAAATGTGAAATGCTAAGAGTACTTGCAAATTGCAGGAACAGAACTTTGAGTATGCTTAAAGAGCTGCTTACATTTATGAAAAACTTGGAAAAATATTTTGTTTAGACTTCTACCCCTATTGCTTTTCGCTCACTCTATATTAATAAAGATCTCTTTTCTCTCTAAAACTTTTCCTACGTATTCCCCACCGAAAATCAGAATTAAAGCTGTGCAAGGGGCAGAAACTCTGTTTTGTCAAGGATTTTGACATTTCAAAATTTGGCTTCATTCCAGATTGGAACAAAATCCCACCAAAGAAAATTCTGTAAAAAATATATATAGTTTTGGATCAAAACATTTAATTTCAATCTAAACTTTTTTTTAATTTCATATTATAATATAAATACAAAATAAAAACATTTGAAAATGAAATCAATACAAAACAAAAAATAGAAACATTTCTTTGCACAAATGTCAAAATGGGACATTTCAGCATTGTTTGGTTTGGGTTTTTTTCCTGATTGTTCTCCAAAATGAAATTTTGGCAAGCTTGACACCATTTTTCTGTGTGTGTCAGTTATGAGGGAAATTGTCCTATCAAAATTTCTCTTATAGGTCTAGTTATAATCCTGTTACTTTGGTTACCATTTCCACAGTAAAACAGTATGATGTCAAAATAAGGATTATGAATTCATAATGGGTGAAATAAGTATACAATCTCTAAAAAAAATAAATCCTATTGTTTCTGAAAATGTGTGTGTGTGTGTGTGTGTGTGTGAGTGAGTGAGAGAGAGAGAATTGTTTGTTGTTATTTAGAGAGATTTTCAAATTAATACTTAAATCTTTATCAACAACCTGGCATTTATGAACAACCCTACAATAACAAGTCAGTATTCTATGTGAAAGAGAAAAGATATCTGTAAAGATAGATTTCAGCACCAAGTTTGCAAGAGAGTTATTAAAAAGAGTGCAGCTTAAAAAAATTACATACGTCAAACATGTCAATTAAGGACTTTAAAAATTGTAATAACTTTTGAATTGCTACAGAGGATTAATGATATGACAATCCATATTACCCAGGAAAAATAGCACACGGAAATATCTCCACACAGATTGTACATGCACACACAATATATTTATATTTCTTCAGTACAATAGAATATTTGTGAAATAAAGTGACAGGTACAAAATAATTGTATATAATTATAATAATTTTATCTGGTGTGGAAACAGCATGGTTCTCAGCAGTAAATGGAAGTACAAATAATTATTTCTTGCCAAAACAAATTCAACTTTACATTTTATCATTCCAACGGTTTTATTAACAAGATAACAGCATTTTGTCCCTACAGCTTTGAAAGGAGAACCATGTGAATTAATAGCTAATTCAGATTTAAAATTAATGAGCTTTCCTTCATTGATTTTCCCCCCAATTTTCTTGAACAGTATTTCTTTAAATAGTCTTTCACATAATGCACAATCTTAAGTCCCAACTGAGTAACAATGAAGTCTCGTTAGTCTTTGTCACCTCATAATCATTCATGCTGCATTTTAAACACGCAACATAAATTGCTGCCTTGGGAAATTATTTTGGAGTTATGGAAGAAATATGTGCCAGCTTAACTCTAGTGTGTTCCTGTAAAACATTTTATACTGGAGAAATTTTACGGGCCGTACAAAAGTCTTTTCTCATTAAATTACTTTTTTTCCCTGGTAAATGTAGGTTACTTTTCACATTTGTTAAATGCTAAATTGCCTAACTATATTATAAGAGCTCTGTGTGCAAGAGTGTGTTTCTTCCACAAAGGTCATTATGTTAGACATTCTTTTAAAGGGAACAACTAATGTGGTATGAAATTGTTCACAGAAAATCAAGTAGTAATAAATGTGATGGAGAAATAATTGAACAACTTTTTTTGTTTGTTTTTGGCTGGTATGCATTTCTGCACTTCATGGAGACAGAGTCTGATCTTGCACCACTTAAACCAGATGGCATTTAGTCTGTGGACTGTGATGGGAGAGAGATTGGGCCTAAGTTTACTGAGTTACCAACTTAGCCAAGTTAATACCTAAGTGGGAATTCCAGAAGGCCAGAAGAAATCTTATGCACCATTTAAATCTCTCTTAAGACTTACTTTGAAAGTTTAAGTGAGATTTATGCAGCACATATGCCTTTGCACATTTTAACTTTTTATGGATACCAGTTTAATTTTACTTTGAGACCTAGCTTTCTGCTCATGTAATATTCCTTCACTCCTTTGTTGTATACAACATACTCCTACTAGGGTTGATTTTAATGTTATAGGGTCAAGTTATTCTCCTCCATGTGTAGATCTCAACCCCCATCTACAGAAGAAGAAGGGGAATTATGAGCATTTGTCACACCATTCCCCCACACACAGTTGTATGGGAAGGCATTTTCCAGAGAACTCATCTAGAAGATGGGAGGAGACTTTGTAGGGCCCTGGACTGAGTGGGAGCGCATAGCACCTCACCCACTCCATACAAATTTTCCAAGAAAAGCAGCAGATTGAGGTTATATTTCCCCCTCACAGTGGAGATTGCCATCTGGATTAGTACCAAAGCCATACTGCCAAGAAGCATCAAGGAGAATGTTGATGGATATAACGGGCATAGAAGCAAAAGATCTTCATTCAAATAACCACAGTCCCCTGCAGATCCCCATGATACACCTACATCCCTGAAGACTGTTAAGGATGAATGCTAAAACTTATTCCAAGAGAGAACAAACTCTCTGGAGGGAGGGATTGGGGTAGAATGCCACAAGGTGGTTATTACATACATTTTCTCTTTCTGGGTCATTTCAGTGCATTTTACCACTGGTGTGAATTGGCCCATAACTCTAAGTTTGAGGATTTAGTTCTCAAAGAATAACTCTCTTTTTTGTCTTATTCGTTTTAGTCTTTAATAGCTTTCAGTTTAATTAATTAATGTTTGTATGGGTCTTTCAACAGATAAAGTCCCATGTACATACCAGATATTATTGCTGAATTAGTACATTGATTCAGTCTCAGTTTAGTGAGGCAATATTTGCAATGGTTTTGGAGCCATGATTTCTTGCCACTAGGTTTTGGGTTTGAATCGCATAATCCTGGGTCACACTTATTTATATTACAGTAGCAACAAATTGCCCCAACTGAGATGGGAATCCCATTGCGCCAAGTGCTGTGCAAACATACAGTAAAAGAGTTCACAGTTTTAGGATCCACTCCCACAACATGTCACGCTAAGCATATATTTGCCCAAGTTGTGCTGACTTCGATGAGGGTTGTGGGATTAGGGCCGTTGTGTGTTTCAACCACTTCTTGTCTTAAACTAACAGGGTAGTGGGAGGAGAGAAAGTAGACTAACAGTAATACAAGCATATTTTTCTATGGACTAGCTAAGTGTGCAATATGGAGGTTCTGAATTTCCTGTACCTTGTTTTATTTATTATTTTGGGGGGAAAAACATTTATCATACATTTGGCAGAACTAAACTGTGAACTCCCCCCGTTATAGACTAAAGAAGATAGGAAACTGAGTCTTGTATGCAGAGAAAATCCAACTCTGGGATAGTCTTCATCTCAGAATTTAGAGTATTTCCAAGAAATCTTTCCAAGCAAGACTCAGAACTTTCCTCTCTATTATGATATACAATGTGGATTTGTTAGCTGGATGTTTAGTGTCTGGTTTTTTAGCTTTCTAGTGTCATAACATACATCTGTTCACTAACATGTTGACAAGAATTCAAGTAATATTTTGTGACCAACCATGAAGTTCTGACACTGCATGCAATAGACATAAATCTCATACAAAACCAAGACTTCTATGCACTAAATATAATTTAATTCTTCTAAAAATTCAGTTATATGAACTATCCCGAAACATATACCTATGTCCTCACCAGCATGTACTGACTTCTCTTAGACTCAACTGATTCATTTCAGGTGAAGTCCAAATTATAAAATACCTACTCCATTGGGCAACATAACTTAGACACAACAAAAAATTATGAAGGCAAATTGTGAGTTGTAAAAATTTTAAAATATGATTTTTTATTATTTCTTCAAAACATTTCAAGCATTTCTGCCCCTTTACCCAAGTCAAAATTCAAGGGTAAATGGGACAATAACTAGTGAAGAGAAGAGAAAATTTCAGAAAACACTAAAGTATTAGTAATAATCCAAAACCTTGTAATACTTGATTGTAAACTGTTACTATGTGTTCGAACTATTTTAAAGATTAATAGAGCACAGAAATCAGAAACTCACAGGAATGTAAATAAGAAATTGGGCAAATCTTGAGAGATACTTCATTAATATTTTTTTAAGGGAGGCAGGAAATGTGTCTTTTAAAGTCCAAACAACAAAACAATATATTCAATTATCAGGTGAACAGTGATTGATGCCCAATGATCCAATAGTGGAACAGTGTGCCACCTCCCCCGCCTTAAAAAACAAGAGGCAACATCTGGTCATTAATGAAGGGTTACAAATGTATGATTGTATGGGAACTTGATTTAATAATATGTATGCTTTACGTTAGTTTTTATGTTAAGTAATTTCATAATACCAATGAGTTTAAAATTTGTGTTCAAATGATGGCCAGTTTGTTCGTGTTTTGTTGTTGTTTATAAATAATATATGGTATTTGAGAACAAGGATCAAAGACCAATCTTAATGCAACCCAATTAATATATTCATAGAATCCAAGGCCAGAATGAACTGCTGTGATTATCTAATGTGACCTCCTGCATAGCACTGACTGTAGAACTTCCTCAAATTAATTTCTATAAAGTATCTTTTAGAAAATGACCCAATGCACCTTCTAGAGCCTCAAAGGTGGGGAACTGGTTGGGGGTCTTTGTCTTACCACTGGGGAAAAAAATGTAGTGGCTCCTTTAAAGGTTCCCACCTTTTCTCCGGTGTTGGGGAAGGAGGGTGGCCTCACTTGAGCTGGAAGGCAGACCTGTGGGGTTCAGGTAAACCTGTGCACCCAATAGACTATGTATAATCCCTGTCGTTCCACCCTAAGCCAAGCTGATTGCTTGTGTCTTTCTGACAGGTGTCCAGTAGCAGTTCTCATTTTATAGAGAGTCTGATTCTTTGAAAAAACAGAGTTGGAAGTGGATTCAGGAAAAAGGCATCCCCTAAAGATGCTGGGGAATGGGTCTGAGGCCCCTAAAGTGAGACAACTCACTTTTTCCAGTCCCTTAACCCTTATACGGGAGCACAATGGGATCCCAGCAACAGGATGGAACAAGGCATATTGGGTTTGATGGCAGCCATTCACCAGCTGAAAATGATTAAGGAAGGAATGATGGCCTGCTCTGAATGAATTATTGCTGGGCAGCTCCGAGATGAGTTAATAAGTTGCAGCCTAATTAAACCACTTCCCTTGCCTCTTGCCTTTCAGTGAATCCAGAATAATGACCATGAGTAGGCTAAACCTTGATATATAATAGTGAAGAGGTACAGAAGTACTTCTGTGCTCAGGGGGCTGGGAAGACACTTCCCTGGAGGCAGATTACTCTATATCAACCTACTGTAGAACTTCCTACCTTTTTTCCCCTGAGGCGTCTGGCGCCAACTACTGTTAGTGATAGGATACGAATACTGATGGACCCCTGGTGTGTTCTAGTATAGCAGTTGCTAAGTTCCTAAGGACTTTCAGAGGAAAACTTTCAAGACTTCTTATTAAAATGTCTTTGTGAAAGAAATACAGTATCTTTACTTAAGATTTTTCAATTTTAATTGGCTTCACTTTTAATTAGTTAATGATCCAATTCAACTGTGATCAAAGCACAACAGCTAGATAATTCAGGATAGAAAATTGAGTTAATTTACTTAGATATGATACTACTTGTCTAATGACTTTGTATTTCAATGATGTTTCAATTAGTTATTAGGTTATTTTACTCATTAGACCAGCAGACTGTCTTCAGACAATTAATATGTCACTCCTGGTGAAAACAGCACATACTTTTTTTTTCATGGTGATATCTATAAGATTTGTATTACTTAGATTACAAAAGATTTTTATGGACATAGTAATTAAATGTTAAACTCCAATGAAGTGGGCCTATATATTTATTTGGAGGGGATTTATTTAAAAACAATGCTCTCAGGAAAGCTACTGTATGATACAGCATCTCACTTGCAGTTCGAGATCCCATTTGGAAGCCAGTTTATCAGAGAGGTTAACAAAGAGATCTAGTAGCTGGTGAAAGGTTCAAAATCCTCAGTTTGGACCAGACTGGAAATCAAAAAACTTAATTTTCCATGATTATCAAGGCATTCTCTCAGACTACTAGGCCACAAGGCCACTTCCTCAAGCAGCTAAGAATTATCAGCAATAGTTAAAGAACTCAAGTTAATAAGGTGGTGACAGAGTCTGATCTGAAATCAGGGGGAATTTTAGCATTAATTTACTGGGAACAGGAGGAGACCATTAACGGGTGGGGACTCCATAGTTAAGGTTGCACTCCCTCCCATTTTAGGTCTATTTTCATGCCTATTAATCTTCTAAACAAATACTTTTGACAATTTGTCTGAATCCAGGATTTTTGCAGTTTAGTTCAGCTAAATGGACTTTCATGCTACACTGCTGTTATAACCTTGAATAATTTCAACAGCGACAATGTGGATATTTGCTACCATTTGTGGGAGAGAGCCTACATCAGACAGCTTCCAGAACATAATTACACGAATATTCAAGACCAAACTCTCTTTCCCTCTTCCCTAAGTATTGAAGTTGTATGATTATATTCCCCCTGTGGGCAAGAGTGAGGAATTCTAGAGCACTGGTGAATAGATTATATTTTCAGACTCTGCCCTCAACCCATCTTCAAAGTTCTAAAAGATAAAAGGCCCATTTGCATTTTTCTGGCCCTGATCCAAAGGCCATTGAAGTCATAAGAACGGCCATAATGGGTCAGATCAAAAGTCCATGTAGCCTCATATCCTGTCTTCTGATGGTGGCAAATGCCAGTGCTTCAGAGGAAATGAACAGAACAGGTAATCATCAAGTGATCCTCTATTGTCCATTTCCAGTTTCTAATAGAAACCTGGAAAGATTCCCACCGAATTCAATAGGAATTGGATGAGGGCCTCTATAACAAAATTCTGAGCTTATACAAATAAAGGTAAGCCTTAGATAGACAGTGGATCTTCTTATTCAGTCAAAATGTAGGGAACATTTTCCAGGGGCTGACACCTTTACTCCTTTGTTTATTTCTGCTTTTCTGTATTCTTTACTGATGTGCATTTAAAGAGCTTAGGAGAATGAAACATACCATAGTAAATCAGTTTCATCTGACAACAGAACAATGCAACTTTTTCCTCTTTGCAGTGGCCATTAACTGAACGAATTTGAACTTCAATTTGTTTCAAACAGACAAGTCTTCCTAACGATAATTTAGAAGTACTTAACTGGGAAACACTTCCACGTAATGCCTGTCTTTAAACAGCTTATGAGCTGAACCAATTTGTAAAATTTGCATACTTTTGACTCTGTTGTTACTTCCTTATTGGAGTAACTGGATGTAACCTTCCAGTTCTCTACAAAACATATTTAGACTCTTATAAATTTGCTATTTGATTACTATGTAACAACCCTACTTCACTACAGGACTGTTTATCTAGGCCCAGATGTTTTAGCTCAGCTCCCATTTAGGTGATAAAATAAGTGGCAAGATTTTAAGAAGAGCTGTGCATTTTGGGATTAGATGCATTTTATCTGAAAACATTAGATGCATTTTATCTGAAAATCTGGCCCCTAGCACACAGAGCATTCAAGACTGCTGTAATTCTCTCAAATTGCTGTATTTTGATATTGCAATGTGAAGATATTAAATATTTTCCAGCATATGCTTTCATGCTGGTATTCACGAGACTGGAAATTGTCTCTCCATACATCACTTCAGTATCAGGGCATTAAATACATAATTATTACAAATGCACAATTTGTGTAGTAGGATAAATGTCTTTTTGCTATAGCTGCTACTAGTTTGTTTCCAGGTTAGAAGAAAACAACACAAAACTACTTATCCTTGTTTACCATTAGCAGTTCTGGTGTAGTCACACCCATTGTTTATAGGATTAATTGTCTGGACTACTCAACTAAATTGGCCCTGGAAGAGTTGGCCCTAACAGGGACTGGAAAAGTGAACAGCAAATAGTCGTAAGAGAAGTGGAGAAAGTTTATTGTTCCTAGAGAGAGCATGAGAGATGACGTCAAACAATAAAAGTCCACAGAAGTGGGCCAAAGAAACTCAGAGGAAAAGTAACAGGACTGACTACCAATTCCACTGGGAAAGATACATGGTCAGAGGGAAGCCGAGTTAAAGGTTTCCAGCTTCCAGCCATTACCTCTTTTGGGCAGAGACCCATGTCTCAATTTTTCACTGGGGATTCTTTAAGGCTGCACAGTTCCCTACGTATTTTGTGATATCCCCAGCAAGCCAAATTGCCTAAAAGGCAGCTTCCACATTTCCCTTTCTCTACAGAGATTATGAATAGTGTATTTGCCAGCAGTTCTGTGTTACAGCACAACCCTTTCTAAGCAAGCACATTTACTCTTAAGGTGAAAGCATTACAGAAAAAAAAAAGTATTAAATAATAAAAGAACCTGCACACATGCTGACCAGAGGTCATTCCCAGTTCCAACCTTGGGCTCTAGTAGGTATCAGTCCTTCAAAACCCACAAATGAGTTTCCCTTGTAGTTACAAATTCATAAATGACTCAGATTCAGAACCAGAATCCCTCTTGGGCAGTTCAGCTATTTCACTATAGTGCTCATGCCTTTGATCGCCAGTCTCTAGGAAAAGGTGATAAGCAGACAATGACCCACTCCTCAGGGACCTAACTTCATAAGGCTGGGTTTCTGAATAACAGGAGACCAGAGAATTTTCATTAACTTCTCCCTAAGTATTCCCTAGGAAATCCACTTAACCCCTTACTGTCACACAAGTTCCATTCTTTTCTAGCACATTTTCAATAATCCTTTGAACTCCAAAGTGTCACACTGCATTTCCTCCATGGAGAGATTGCCATACAATCCCATCCCATCCCACATACATAAACTTGAGGTAGTATGGTATTTCAATGATATTGCAGGAATTGCCCTATCTGTCACAACACCACCCCTTTGTTATTTAGGGCAAGGCAAGGGATAAGTTCAGAGAGGTTTTAATCAGTGAAGCCACAGGGGCGACTGAATAATTCTCAAAGTCAGGCAAGTATTTACATCTCAAAAGAAAATTAATCCACATATCTTTCTGTGGGATTATCCATTATCCAATAATTATGTTTTACAGTCAGTTTTAAATAGACAATTCTTTTTCCATTAACTTAGGACACTTGACATTTTTGTTTTAATAACTTTAGATTTTGAAAGAAGTCACTGCTTTTGGGCCAAACTGACAATACAGTACATTCTGTGATTAGACTATTCTTAGTTCTCTTACTCAAATAAGAGACTTATTGCACTTCTCCCTCTGCCCCTCAAAGAGAAGCAGAAACCTGCAGTATTGCAAACAAACTAATTCACACTTTTTATTTGTTTATTTCATTGACATTAGATACTGTGGAATTAAACTCACTTGTATTTTTTGAAGGAGTCTTGCTCAGGGAGGGATTTAGTTATAGCTGTCAGATCACTAAACCAGAGGATCTGACAAGAGGTTTTGGGAAAAAAATGAATATCATCTAATTCCTTCAGAAGCACTGGCCTGGAATTAGATTGGCCTTTCCATCTCAAGTGCCTAATGAGCCAATTTATTTGGCCTTGTAATCAACTGCATTTTAAAAATATTCCTGCCCTGAATTTTAAGTTTCAATTAAGTCTTAAGTACTTATCACATTCATTTTACCAGCATTTAGCATTAGGACAGAACTGAAATTTTACCCTTTGTGACCCAAAAGAAACAAAAGCAGCTATCTATAAAACTGTTTGAAAAATAGAAAGGAATAAAATGGCTGTACACAAAGCTCATAAGTGAACATGAACTATAGAACTAGAGCAGAAAGAGGGCCTACTGGCTAGGGCCCTAAATTGGGATATAGGAGAGTTGGATTCAGTTTCCTGTTCAACCACATACCTCCAATATGACCTTGAGCAAATTGCTTAGTTCCCCATCTGTAAAAATAGGACTAATCTCACAGAGGTATTGTGAAGATAAATACACTAATTATATGCTGAAATACTAATTTGATGAGAGCCAAATAAGGATCTTATCTAGATAGAACTGAACAAGTTAATTTAGAAGGAGAGAAAAATAAAAGTTATAGACTAAACAAGAAATAAAATCAATGAAAACATAAAACAGGACATTAAGACTTGCACTTTAAAAAGCACACACACACACCCCTTTGTGCATGTGCATTTCCAGCATGCATATGTGTAATGGGTATTTTATGCAAGCAACCCATGGGCATGGACTTTTTAAAATCTGATCCCTAAGCAGTGAAAGCCTTGAATGGACCAAATAGGGTATCATAAGTACAATCTTTTCCTATAGCTTCTTTTTTTACAGGACATCACAACATGATTTAGGTGCATTAAAAATAAATAAAAGAAGAGTCTTTGTGAGGAAGTTCCTGAGAGAGTGAATCAATGACTTGGATGAAGGAGAAAAAAATTCATTTGTATGGGATTAGATTTTTGAATTACCTTGAATTACCTTGGCCTAATCCTTCTCAGACTGAAATCAGCAGTAAAACTGTCCTTGGCTTTAATGGGAGCAGAGTAAGGCCAGTGATGAACATTTTGGAAAACCTCAAACGGGGGCAGTGCAATTTCAGCTCGACCAAAACATTTCCCTCACCTCCATTACCTGCAAATATTGATGAGGCTCTCATAGTTCGGGTTTTACTTAAACTAAAACCTTACCAACAAAGATGTGTAAAGCCAAAACCAGCCTGTAGCCTTTTTACCCATCTCTGTTTACAGTACAGAAAGGCCACACCGGAACCAGTTTTACCACTCCCTTCTCAAACTCTGACCCCTGAAGTTTCAAGTTCTGAATAAGTATCCCCATTATTGGAGACTTCCACTTGAACCTTTTCAAATATGTTAATACTCATCATTATGAAGGTACCAAATTGGGTTGGATGTGAAAACTGTTTCAACACCAGGCACTGGGTATTCAGTGGCATTACAATAGCTTTGTAGAAAGAGGACACTCCATGTTTCTGTAACACTGGCAGAACCTGGTTGTCATTAGGAGTGGGAATCAAACCTCAGATCTCTGGCACTTAGTGTATGAGCCTCTACTGCATGAGCTAAAAGCCACATGGGGCTCAGTTAAGACTGTAGCAGATTCATTAACCTGCAAGTGGTCTCAGTGCCACTAGAGGTGGACAGAGCACCACAACCAAGAGTGTGGGGTTACACTTCCCAGCCTCAATAACCCATTATTTTTATTCAGATAACATTAATATTCTAGAGTCTTAGTATTAGGTCAATGTTTTGGCTGAAAAAATAAAAATAGCATTTGAAAATGAACACCCACCTTCTGATTCACAGTACTTTAATTCCACCCTCCCCTACAAAGCATTATGTTTAGTTGTCTTCAGGATAACTTAATGTCCTTTTATTTGCCCCCATTCCCTGCCAGGTAGTTCCTTCCTGCAACTTTAGGGGGCAGTTTCTCCTTTCATTCATCTGAGTAAGAGGACACTACTAAACCCACTCTAATGCCACATTTTATCATCTTCTTGGGAGATACAACCTCCCTACTCATGCCATCATGGAACATCACCAGAAACACCTTTAAATCTCTCCAGTTGCTCTTTGCTGTCCTTTAAAGCATTGTAGGGATTAGAGATACCTGAAAATTCATAATTTATGTTGTAACCCTGCTCTCAATATCAGGGTGCAAGACATTCCTGCTCTGATGGCTCAGGAGGCATCAACAGGACCCATAATTTCCCCCTCCATTCTGAGTCCAAGAGACTCAGGTGTTTCATCTCTCCCACATATTCAGACACCCAGGTTGGGAGAAGACCATTCCAGGTTGATCTAAGTGCCCTGATGAAAAGTTTCTTGCCCACTACTACTGCTGATAAAAACACATTCCAGTCACTATCTGCATTAGCAGGAATGGAAAAAAACCCCAAAACATTCCCCAATCAAATGTTGACTGGATATCTTGAGGAATATTCAGATTACTAGAGTGCAAGATAGTCATGCTATTCAGTGAATCAATTGTTTGTTTCACCCGTGATTTGCAGACCCTAAAGAAAGAAAGCTACATTAGGAACAAACAAGATAATTATCTATTAGAGGTTAAATATGGGGCAAAAGTTTGCTTGAGGTCTTACATGAAGTGCTGAAAAACAACCTGAACTCCTGGAGAAAGAATACACTAGAAGTCAAACAGAAAGCTTTAAAGTACACTCAGAACTGTGGCTTCATTAAAAAGTAAACAAACAATCATCCTGATTACAGACACAAAGGTGGTTCAAGAAGCTAAAAAACTATATAAGCTGATTATGACCCAATCAGAAAAATAGCCTCATTAGGTTATCATGCAAACTAGGGTTTATGATTTCATTTTCAAATCAGATTTTAATTAATTAGAAGTGATTAATTATTCCCTGCAAGTGAAAGATCATCATTATCTTGAAGTGTCTTCCTTTATATGGATATTCTGTGCTCAGTGATGGTGAAAACTGGCTTTTTTAAACATACAATTTCATGATCAGATTGAAAAAAATGAATTAAAAACATTGTATTGAATTGCTGATCAACAGGAACTATACTGGATAGATAAAAAACATCTAGTTCTTACTCATACTCAGACGTATGGAATATAAAATGCAGATTCAGTTATTAGGGGAAGAAGAGGAGGTGTGTTTTGAAAGTAGATATGGGTTACAAACACAACAGAAGCAGAGCTGAAAGTTGTGGGTGATGAGTGGATTTTCTTGTTTTAATTAATTGCTTGGAGCTCAGTTGTTTGTTTTTAGATAAACTGGATCAAAATTCCTGATAAATCTCTGATTCAGCATTCTTCAATGTGAACTGAATTTTAGGAAACAAACAATCTCTGTCAGAGACATGTGCTGCTGGAGATGGCATAGTTATGATTAATACAATAGAAAGGACGGCAGGGCCAGGCCACAATCTTTAGAACCAAGAAACTTGGGAAAATAAAGAACTGTGAAAAATGAACAAGTGTATACACGGTAGTTTTATTTCTTCTATTGCATTTTTTCCTGTAAGTTTTAAAAAATATTCCTCATGCTATATTTATGTAGGGCCATTTAATAAGTCTAATGTAATATTTAATGCTAAAAGGGTATTTACCTCCATGCAGTGGTCCAGAGTCCAAAACATGCAAAACTTTCACCTATAAAGCTCTTCTGACCTTTTCTTTAAGAGCTTCCTATGAAGTAGGTAAGTAAACCAACCCCAACTTTACAGATAGGAAACAGTGGCAAAAAGGCTGAGTGACTTACCTAAGGCCATAAAGGGAGTCAGCTGTCAATGTCAAGAGTTCCTGATTGTCAGACCTCTTACGGAGTATATCTCATTTTCTGTAAAATCATATCCATGCAACACGAGGCCTATGCACCACTTAAATCCTGCTTAAAAACTAGTTAGCTTCCTTCAAGTGTGGAGTCTAATTCTACAGTCCTTACCCTGTTAAATCACACATTGTGTCTCCAGCCACATTTCAATATATTTCCAAAATACAAGCAATAAAATGAAACTTTTCAATAATCTCCACTTTATCTCACCATGCTTCTAAGTTTTGTCATTTTTAAATCTTGCAGAAAATATTCTTAATTATGAGAATATCTAAAACATCCTATGCTATAAGACAAGACTGAGGCTTGGAAGTGGAAGAAACAGATGTAGGGCCCATTTCCTGCAATTAGGCTGAGAGGAGCAGGTACTTCACTGGAGCTCTCCACAGGCACAACAGTCCACCTACTCTGAACCCACTGCATTATTAGTGCCTCAGTTCTCATAACCAAATTCGCATGAATAAAAATGAAATTGAGACTCTGCTCTTCACATCTTGTACAAAGACAATTATCCTCTACAAAGCTGGGGCTCTTTTGTATTGTTCAGGCCAAAGTTATGCTCAGGGCACTTGACCAATAGCTCCAAACCAAACGCATTTCAATAAAGAAAGATAAAGCCCAGGAACATTAAAATAAGGAATTCTCAAGCTTTCAAATGGAAATCATTATCCCTTCCTATGAAAAACCAGGCACTTAAGATGGTTGGTAGGAAAAAAACCAATTGTTTTACAAACATTATGAGTAAAAAGTTTACTGTTCAACAAGAGTGTCTTCTAAACATATCTTCCCCCCCGGCAGCTTAGTTCTCCTAAGTATATGGAGTATGACAAATATAAAGGCAATATTACCTAGAAGAAAACAGGCAGGTGTTTAAGATAAACCACTTATGTTTTATTGCATTATGGAAACAAAGGAGAAATATTAAAAATACAGTTGGAGTTTGGGTTTGCAAGGACTGGAGGGAAATAATGGACAAAAAAGCTAGGGCAGTATAACATAGAAGCCTCTTTCTGGCTGTTCCCTGTAGAGGAAGATAGCTGTCTGTTTGAAAAAAAAAAAATTCAAAATGGCAGACAGTGTACTTATTTAATAAGCTTCACAAAGAAAAATGTCAATTAGGGGTGCGGCAGAGCAAGGATTTAGATATATACACCTCTGCCTTTGGAAGCAGTCTTCTTTGGTAAACTATGGAGATGATAAAGCTGAAAAGGCCTACAATTTCTATCTTAAGCTGATTATTAAAGATGTGTATCTTTTTATATGTATTCTTTGTACAGCTCTATTTATTGTTTTAATCACTCTCCCTTTGCAATCTACAGACACATTTTTGTAATAAAATTTACCACATTCTGTTCTTTGCTACACAAGAGGTTTGTTCCACTTTTAATACAGAGAAAGGACTTGTGTTCTTTTTTCAATGGTATTAATAAAGCTAAATAAGAAACTAGACCTTCTTCTAACAATGGGTTGTTTGTGAGTTTCACATCAGCGATGTCTTTGAATATATTAATCAAAATAAGGCTGGTCAGCATGTCAGATCAAGCTGGTCAGATTTCTGATTTCATTGAAAGGATCATGGTATACGTTTTTTAGAGTTACTCTGAAAGCCCTGGACTCTTTGGTGCATTGTGTTAGTTCCTATGCCACGCAGCTCCTACTTCCCCAATCATGTGGTTGACATGGGCAATGCGGCCAGGGTGTAGGGTGACCATACATCCCATTTTGGCCAGGAGAGTCCCCTTTTTAAACCCTGTACTGGCCATCCCAGCTTTTTGGGCAAAACTGTCTGTTTACTTATATCTTGTTAGATATTAGCCACGTAAACACATATTATTAGTATCACTTCTAATTCTCTAACACCACAAGTTTGCATTTCATAGTTGTAGCCCATCTAACATGGGATGACCCTAATTACCATTTGCATACTTTTCTAACATGTCTCTAAAGGTTGTCTCTGAGTGAGGTAATCATACTGATATAGTTCTGTAGTGTACACCTGACTTCGGTCTCTTAAAACATACTAGATTCTTCAAAACTTGTAAAGAAAGGTAGCAGATCAGTTGGTTTTTTTAAAACCTCCTCAGACACTTCAGCCTTATCAGCAAATCCAGTCTGGGGATCCTTACAGCTAGCAGCATTCTAATACTTGTGCTAATAATTGACTGTTTTCCCCAAATTCCTGGAGAGACAGCAAATCTACAGCCTGTTTACAAGTATTGTACATATTGGGACCTAATTCTTACAGCTGAACAGTTCTTGGTCCTCCAGCTATCAGCCAGAGAATCCATAGAATTGTCTTTAATGTCTATATTTATAAACTTTCTCCCCTTGAGCTCCGATAAGTTCAATTACCAGATAATGAATAGACTGCTTTCTCTTAATGGAAACTTTCTATATAGCTTCAGAAACCACAACTGAGCATGTCTAGTAATTGCCACACCTTCTTCCTGGATGTTTCTGGGCTCTTTTAGCTGAGTTGCTTGTTCTGCTCTATGCACTTGTGATTCAAACAAAAATCCATGTCCACTCTCCATTGCTTCTCTCCCTTTCTTTGGACTTCAAAATCAAATGCTGCAGAATAAAGCATGTGTCTCACTACAGCATGATGGCTTCCAGCATGATGGCTTCACTAACTCTTCTTAATTTTTTTCTCTGGAACATACATGTACACGTATCTTCTTTTCTGGAGTACAAGCATAGCTTTAAAAAGTAAACAAATGTTGCGCACACAACTCCTGATACATAATCTACTTCTCCTAATATCAAGGCAGCTTC
Source organism: Dermatemys mawii (assembly GCA_007922305.1). Taxonomy (NCBI): domain Eukaryota; kingdom Metazoa; phylum Chordata; order Testudines; family Dermatemydidae; genus Dermatemys; species Dermatemys mawii. Next base: position 76,207,470 of record ML677326.1, read on the forward strand.
CTCCCAACTCCAGCCCCTGCTTTATTTTTCCTCCTCAGTATATAAATCATTCAGATGAGATTGCCTGATGAGCTCCAACTATCTTAATATCTCAGACTTACTTCTTTCTTGCCTGGTCCATAAATCTTAGCAAGAAGCACAAAAAGAAGGATTTTTGAGTCTGGCTCTTCTCAGCTAGCCTAGCTCTGGGGTCCGCTCAAGACCCAGAAAAATGGTATATACACTATCACAGATGAGAATAGACCTTTTAAAAAATCATTTTCAATGTTGGAAGACAAGAGAAATGTTCAGGGAGATGTATTTAAAATGCCTTTCTCTACTAACAAACAGCATTTCTATAAGAAGTTTCCTTTCTTTTGTATAAAGATGTGCTTAAAGATGACAGGAGATCTATAAAATCATGTAATTTAGGCAAGAAAACAATGTTTATCAAAACAATAAATACTGGTCAGTTACTATTGTTTTACATTCCCAGACTTTTGTATGCCTTTTATTGTTCTGGTATCGCTAAATGCTTTAAAACTATTATTGACTGAGCAATTATATAATCATGAGCACTATAACAAGTTTGCATTTGAAAATATATTTCATAATTTCATGTTTTTGTAGGTTTAAAAAACAACATCTGTGAGTTTTCTACTTTTATCCATGACAAAAGAATGACCCAGGTATCTGCCATGACTTACAAGGGTAGGAAAAAATGAGTCAACATTTATGAAAAGGCCTGATCAAACAGGTGTCAGAATGTCCACCAAATCGTATAGGTGTATTGAATAGTATTTTTGAGGATACCAAAGCATGGGCTTTATGTGAATTCTGATGGAAACAAGTCCAAAGGCAGTGATTTACCACCATGAATTATAAAAAGCTTTGTCCCTGGGAGAATTAGCTGAATTGTACCAGCTGTATACAGATTGTGGTGCAGGGCAAAGAGAGTACAGATACTGCTCTAATCCATGTAGGACTGTGTACATAGATTCAGATATTTAAAGGGGTTTAGGCATTCCTGAGCTCAGCATTGCTACATTTAACTGATGTAGGAGCCTAAGTCTCATTTTCAAAAAATATTTAGGCACTTAACAGCCTAAATCCTACCAACTATCCATTGAATTTTGGCTTTTAAGTAAGCCAATGAAAATGGCTTGAAACTGAGATGTAGGCTTCTAAGTCAGTTATGCATTGCAGCACTAAGTACTGCCTAACTGACTTACTGACTTAGTAATGCCTAACTATGGATAATTGGTAGGATTTAGACTGCTAAGTGCCTAAATATCTTTTGAAAATGAGACTTAGGCTCCTATGTCAGTTAAGTGTAGCAATGTTGAGCTCAGGAATGCCTAAATACCTTTAAAAATCTGAGAGAAAAGGTAGATAAGGTAATATCTTTCATTGCACCAGCTTCCAAGAATTGTTTCTTGCAATTATTCAGGAACTAGATAGCACTGTTAAGTTTTGCTTCCTGTTTCTTCATGTTGTGGTTTCCATTTCTGATTGCAAACAACAGTGAAATATATTGAATTTTGCTATGTTATTATAGACCATGTTGGTCTGAGGATATTAGAGAAACAAAATGGGTGCAGTAATTAGTCTAGTAAAAGATATTACCTCATCCACTTTGTCTCTATAATATCCCAAGAACAGCATGGCTACAACAACATTTAGAAATCTGCCTCATATTAACTAACACTTGGTATTTTACCCAATAGCTACTAGCATCGCATGAAGAATGATAGTGCCTGTGTGATGTGCTCTTATCAGCCATTTAGGAGGTATACAGCTGCATTCAATATTTATTGAATCTGTGTGATTTATTCAGTGAATTACAGGTAAAGCACAGTTTAGAGAGATTAATAAAGGATGGTATGAAACAAATATAATATAAAGATGGTATAAAGAAGGTCAAATGAGTGCTTTGATTTATCCTCTCCTATCTTAATGGCTATGAAGGGCATTCATTCTGCTTTGCAGACAAAATCTAAATTGGTCTTGTTCAAATGAAAGTAATTATACTTTGATGGCATTTGGACCAATTTCCAGAACAGAAGTTTTCCCCGAAGAAGTCACTAATGAAGTTCTGAGGAATGTCCAGTTCATCACCTATGAAAAAACTCCCACTTCTCAAAGGCTCTGATTCAGAAAAGCACTTAAGTACATGCTTAATTTTAAGCATGTCTTGAAGTCCCTATCCCCAAACACTTAAGCAAAAAATAATTCAGTTTGGGTCAAAACAAATAAAAAAGAATCCTACATTTCCAAAATTTCAGCAAATTAAAAAAGTCTGTTTTGGATTGAACTTAGTATGTCACATGACCTCAAGCATTTGTTTCAAATCCAATTTAAAATTAGCTAGATTTAGATCTGACATGAGTGCTCTAAAAGTTGTAAAGTAGATGGTGGTGACACTACCTCCTCCCCTCTGGCTGTTTTGCAATTATAGCTCCCAAATTTTTATGTATTTATTTATTTTCTGGACAAAACTATTCAGAAAATTTGTGTTAAATTCAAATAGTTTGGGGTTGACCAAAACTGCATTTTGAGGTAAATTAGCCTTTTTTTCCTCCCTGAAAAATTTTGCCAGGCCCTAACCGTAAACTCTTTAGAGCAGGGCTATATTTTAGGACAATGCCTATCACGATACAGCTTCTTTCTATTGGGGTCCGTGGACATTACTGTAATGTGAAAATTAAATAATAATAAATGTTTAACCATTGAAGGGAGAATATGTTTGTATTTCTAGCATGCAATTCATAATGCATTTGTTGACATCTTATTCGTTAAACAAACAATACTTTTTTTTCCAGAGTCTAAATTTTTCAGTTCTTTAGCAACAAATAATAGAAACAGAATGGAATTTCATATTTTAAATGTAGTTGTAAAAATGGCAAATGTGAACAAAAATTTTAGGGCAATTTATATAGATTACAGTGATGATTTAAACACATTGAACACTTTTGTACAATTGTTATTGAAGTCAGTGGAGCTGTGGCAATTTTACACCAGCCAAGGTTCTGCTCCATGCATTATAACAGTGCCTGGAATAAGATGAAAAGAAATTGAACTATTAGGTTTTTAAATAGTGGCGGGGAATTGTTATATTATTGGAATTGTTCAAACAACTGCCCTCAGTGCAGACCAATTTATAGCTTTAAAAAAATCCACTGTATGCAAATAAATATTGCCAAAAGAACTTTATATTACCAGATACTACAGTAAGAAAAGATATTAGAATTTAGAAGAAGACATTCATCTAGTTTCTTCTCTGAATTAAATAATACAAATTCTTTTAAAACAGCATTGAATATTGAAAGGACTATGCTTTACATTTGCAGTATTGGTACTTTACTCAGAATGTGTTGCAGACAAGATCCTGTTTCTCTTTATAATTGTTTCTCTTCATTAATATTGCTAATATCAATTTATAACATTTTAACAGAAAGTCTCCTTGACCAATGTTAAAAGTAGTAATAAAGTAGCAGGCTAAAAATTAGCTATAAAGAATAGCTATAATTTGAACCTGAAATAATGGGTTTTTGCTGACCTTCCTCTCCTTGTGGTGGATAGTCACTTCAGGGTGACCACATCTGGGGTGAGCATATGAAACACAATCATTGTTTTGGGCTCAGTTCTGCCAGCCTTAGATTGTGTAGATAAGTACCACTCAATTAGTTACATTCAAGTCCCTGGGACTTTTCACACACACAAAAAAGGTACCAATGAAAGGGTGGTAGAATCAGCCCTGAGTGAGCTTTCATGTGGCAAGGCACCAGTTCAGGAAAGCTTTCCTATTCAGGAAGAGCCTTAAGCCTGTGCTTAAAGTCAACAGGAGTTAAGCATATATTTATAATTAAGCTCATGCTTAAGAGCTTTTCTTAGTCAGGAGGCAAAATCCTAGCTTTTTCCTTTCCCAGAGAACCATGTGTTATAGTTTTTCTTGGCAGTTTTACTGGTAGTGAGAAATGGTTTATTCATAACTCTAGCGGGAACAATAGTGGACAATTGATCTGTAATTGCAGATATTTTAGACTTAAATCTTGACTGTGAGCTTGCAGTGCATATCTTGCAATGCATATCTATTTTTGCTACCAAAATTTGAATGCTTTATAAAGTAAAATGGGGATGAATCCAGTAGTCACTGAGGTCAGCGGCAAAACATCTGTTCATTTCAGTGGTGGCAGGATCAAGCCCTATCTCTCATTAACTTTAACAGTAATAACTAGTTTACATTTTATATACTAATTAATATAGAAAACTACAGCAGAAGAACACTAAAGGTCACAAAATCAAGGATTTCAAATGTTGGGAAATACCAGAAATAAGACTGTGTGTAAATTTGACCCCTCCACTACATATGCATTATAATTCAGTCTTTAATTAGATGATCACACTATTTTTTTTCCATAGGACACCAGCTTTGTTCAGTGCACAGCATGGATGGTGTTCAGGGAGTGAAGCAGAGCTGTGTAGTTAATGAGGCTGTTTTCTCTTTGTTGAATCTTTTTAAAGTATTTTGAGATCTTTAATTCTTTCTTTTTGATTAAAAATGAGTAGGGTCATAGGATTTGTAATAAAACCTACCCATTTATTCACCTAGTGTAATATCCTGCTCTCAGAAACCAAAAATTCTTGATGCTTCAGAGGAATGTGGTAACACCCCTTAGTATACACAGGCCAAGATTTTTAAAAATTGACATCTAAAGTCCACCTTTGGGCACCTGATTTTAATTAGTGCTGAGCACTGAACAGCTCCCACTGGATTCCACTATGGGGAATAAATTCCTTCCTGACTGCTCTAAATGATCAGTTTACTCCTTGAAGGATGACCTTTGATCGTCCTTATTTTAGTTGCCATAGCTATAAATATTAAAGATCTATTTTCCTAAAATTGCATCTTTCTAAGACTGTCTCCTCTAAGTTACAGGCATCCATAACACAAAGTGTTATGTTCCTGTTACAAAGTAGTTCTTTCACTGTCCCAGTGAGCTGAAACAAAGTGACGTCCTAACAAAAACACCCATTTGTTTAACAAGTTCCTTCTAAACGAGAGGGGGAAAAAAATCAGATTTTTTTTTTTACTAAATCTCAAACAGTTAAAAGTGTATGGAACAAAGAGTCCAACCAATGTCAAGTTAAAAAGACTATGTTAATAAAACAAACCTACTCCCACTTAACATTTTTTTCCCTACATTTTCATTTTCTTTTGAGAACTTCCTGATACTTTCGCATAAACAGGGAACCAAAACATTCATAGATAAAAAGTTATTGTTTACATAAAAACAATTCTTCCTCCCACTCTATTGTGCCCACTGTCTGGTGGCACTTCAATTTACCCAATTCTTCCGAATTGATCTCAAGTACAAGCTGTAGCAATGATCTGCCATAGACTGCATTGTTCCATGATCCTCTTCCCATTTTCTATGTATGTCCTCTGGATGGTATCCTCTGCTGAGGCGCAATGGATAGCCACCCAGATTTTCACAGAAGGCACATATATAAGCACAGATATGTAGCATGCTAGTTATTGGCCCACAGATATGGGTGAAATATGGTTGTGTTAGGCGAGCTAGCAAGGGCCATGACAGAGCCAGCCACATCCTAGTTCCTGGATGGTACTATCCTCACCACAGAACTCTTTCTGGACAAACTAGCTCATTCTCTGTAACATGTGGCTTTGGACCATGAACTGCAGAAACAACATTAGCATTAATGGTGCACCTATGATCTGTGGACCCTCTTACAACTGCATATACATCAGCAGGTTTATCTGAACAGATCCTGAATTTGTTTGTGCCTGATTTCAGGCATACTGTTTGAAAAGTTTGTTCTTGGTGTTTAGATTGTTTAACTGGCAACATAAATTGTTTGCTTCTTCTTTCTGATACACTACCTACAGAGTTTACAACACAAAACTGAGTTAAAGGCTAAAGCGCAGTAAGATAAGAGAGAGGATTACCCTTTATAGTTTACAGTACTCATCTAGTGAAAGTGAAGCCTATGCTTTCCACAGATAGTGCTTTACAACCAGGAAGATCCTTACCATAATAATCTGAGGGCAGTAAAAAAATAGTATCAGAAATTTGCATTCTTCTACCACAGTACTAGTCCTGATTAATGGTGCTGATATTTTCACCACTCAGTGTGTCTGAGTGGCCTGCACCAACCAATTAAAAGTGACAGGCTTATGAATTCTACCACATATTGCAAAAAAACAAAAACAAAAAAACCCCAGAAGAACAAAAAAAACTGTGGTAGCTAAATCTAAGGTTTCAATGCTCTTTTATTCTTGCTGTGAGAATCATTTACACACATAAGTAGCAAAAGCTACTTTACTGCCTCGGTTAAAAAAGTTTGTTTTATCTTTTAAAACTGATATCTCCCAATCTACCGTGTAAAGTAAAACATGTGAAATGATCATAAAATATCACATGCAGATGGCCTAGTTTAAAATCCTCCTGTCCTGTAAAGTTATGGACATTCAGGCAGGAGTGGATATCTGAGATCATATTGTCTAGAGCAGGTCAATATCTTCACTTCAGCAAAGTATTTCCCAGAGATTTGATATGAAGTTGTGGTGATAAAAGGCCTCCAGATTACACATTTATAAACTCACAATGTGGAATTCAGCTTGGTAGTCTAATGGCTACATATATTTTAAAGAAAGAAAGAAAGAGGCTTCTCATTCATTTGATTTTTCAGGGGTCATCCTAGCTACCTTGGAAGTTTCTGATACATCATAGCCCACCCCTCTATATTTCTTGTCTGGTAGGACCACAGCCAGGAGCTTTCTTACTGAGGCCAAAGAGAAAGCCTTATGAAGGTTTGTTTAAATGGTGATAAAACTATCACCTGAGCTTGCCAAGAAATGGGAAAGTTAAAATAATTTTTTCAGAAAAATAAAACAAACAACTCTGAACCTCTTTAATGTGGAGAGGAAAAAATGAAAATGAAACTTTCATGATGACTTAGGAAAATCTTTTAATGATTTCCTACTTAGTTCATGTGGGTATGAGCACACATCAAGTTGCAGAAGAAATGTTATGGATTAACTATTAATTGGAAGCCTGAATTGTGTAAATCAGATTAAGTAAAAAGGAAAGGACTTCATTAAAGAGAACCAATTCATATTAGCTTCTGATCATGAAACCTAGTTCTTACAGGGAGCTTCCAAGTATTCCCTGTAACAGAATGACAATATCCTGAACAAACTTTATGGAATTAAGATAAACTTCATTGAATTAGGTTAATGCCTTTGGGACAAATTGTATTAAAATGCAACTGTGTATGTGTTGTTGTGGCACTCAATGTGCCGTCTCTAGAAGGTGGTGGTGGTGGGGATGCTTATGAACTTTCTGTTATCTGCCTTTGATACATCCCCTCTGGGGAACATATGCCTATCTAGTTCAAACTGGATTCTCCAGAGACCAAAGGAAACACTTCTATATAAAAATCCTGGCTTTAAGTTGACTCGAGGCCTTCTTCCTTCCAGCAAATAGACAGGACCCCTAGTCCACTGAGGGCCTCGATCCTTAGGGGATGATTGGAAAGATTTGACCTATTGCAGTACCATAAAACTGTGTGCTTGTTCCGAGCTGAAGCTCTAATAAACAAACTAGGAACAAATCCCTGCAACAAACCCTGTTGCCAACTCTGTTTGCATATCTATTCAAGGGACACCATCACAGGACCTAACCACATCAGCCACACCATCAGCGGTTCATTCACCTGCACATCTACCAATGTGATATATGCCATCATGTGTCAGCAATGCCCCTCTACCATTGGCCAAACCAGACAGTCTCTACGCAAAAGAATAAATAGACACAGATCACACATCAAGAATTGTAACATTCACAACCAGTAAGAGACCATTTCAATCTCCCTGGACACTCAACAACAGACTTTAAAGTGGCAATTCTTCAACAAAAACACTTCAAAAACAGACTTCAACAAGAAACTGCAGAATTGGAATTAATTTGCAGACTAGTCACTATCAAGTTAGGCCTGGATAAAGCGTGGAAGTGGATGTGTCACTACGAAAACGTAATTTTCTCTCTCTTGATATTCACACCTTCTTGTCTACTGTTGAAACTAGGCCACTTCCATCTTAATAGAATTGGCCTTGCACTGACCCTCCCATACATGCACTTGGTAAGGCAACTTCCATCTTTTCATGTGATGTAATATATATACCGCTTACTATAATTTTTCACTCTATGCATCGAATGAAGTGGGTTTTAGCTTGAGAAAGCTTATGCGTAAATACATTTGTTAGTAGCTAAGGTGCCGCAAGGATTCCTTGTTGTATTTGTTGATACAGACTAACATGGCTACCACTTTGAAATCTAATAAACTTGTAACTGCAAAAAAATCCCTAGGGTGGGAGTGATACCCTGGTAAATTGATTAACATGTATATATGTTTGGGGGGTTTTTTAAAGTTTTTTTGTAATGTTTTGTACCATAAGAATAAATTCAGCTTGGTTAGAAAGATCTGTGTGGTAATATATCTGTAGCAATCATTCGGTTATCAGTCTCTGAAGAGAAAGCAAGAAGGCCGGTTTAGGCAGGCTTTTGCTGGGAAATAGAGTGAAGCGAGAGAACTGTGCAGCCTGATAATACCCTGTCAGAAGGGAGAGAGAGATGTTGGTCTCCACCCAGAAAGGCAAGAGCGCGGGGCAGTGGGAAGATCAGAATGCTTGTCTTTACTGAACCACTGAGGGGAGATACAGGTGAAGTCTTTTGATGGAGGGGATTACAGGGAGAGGATTATGTAGCTAGTGAAGAATGGGTCAAAAGCTATGGACAGAATGGAGCTGCAGAGGTTTGAATAAGAGATTAGCATCCAAAGTTGTAGATTTTGGGGAATCTGAACCAAAGCTGAATTCTGAAACTGTGTATGTAATTCAATACCTATCACTCCAAGCAACTCCCACTGGGTTAGAACCCCACATGGATTTACAATTGGTATCTACTGCCTGCCCATCTCATGGGTGAGAACACACACTGAAAAATTGCACCACCCACGCTTGCTCAACCAGGGAGGGGATCTGGCCCAGGATTCTCAGAATTCTTATTTCATTTCTGAACACTATGCTGGTCTGGAAAGCATTTGATTGCTCAATTGGTACAACTGAGTAGGAATGCTTATTTAATTTGGCCCTTTGGAAATGCTGTGCTGATTTTACAGAGGGCGGGTTTGAAAACTCAGCAATGCATATATACATAGAGGCAGCAGGGAGAGGGTATTTTTTTCATGTCTGCAACAAAATAACTTAACAACGCCTCAAAAATAATCTTAAAATAACAGTGTTTAGCCAGTGAAGTCATTCATTTTCTGCTAAAGTGAGTAGTAGGGCAGTAAGTCTGACACCTTATTATATTTGTTCAGCATTGTGGTTTTCATCATTTCCTTGAAATCCACAGCTTTCACAGACAGTTCATTAACACTGATCAGAGAGCACATCTTTCCAATAAGTCAGGTTTTGCCATGTAATCTTTAGTAAATGTTTTACTTCATGTAATTTGTTGAATGTTCTTTATCGTGAAATCTCATTTTAATGTGCAGTTATGGTCATTTATACATTGCCACTTCTCTGACATCTGGGTGTTCTATATTTATTCTATCCCACTGACATCCATAGTGGAGTTCTCACTTTATAAGTCAAAACAAGATTTTTATAACTGCCAGCACTGTACTCTCAACCTGGTGTCTGAAAAATAAGCTTTCTGCACTGTCTGTCTCAGTTTTAATGCAGTCTTTCTTTACAGTGTAGAGGCCTAATTTTCAAAACTATCTTCTAAATTTGCACTCATAGAATTCCATGTGCAAATTTACTGATGGCCATTTATTTGCACACGTTCAGGGGTAGCTGGATGTACAGTTTCTGATTTCCATGCCCGTTGTACATTTGCCTCCGTATGTAGCCCTGACTCAGCACTGCTTCCCTGTTCAGAGAGCACTTAAGCACATTCTTAGGTTTAAGGATATGATTTCAGTCAAGCTTAAGGATTTTTTTATGTGCTATCCTGAAGTCCTTGTTAATTAAAATAATAATAAACAAAGATGGTTAGGTCAGTTGAGATAGGGATAAAGACGACATGCTGGCATCTGGGTAGCAGATGACAAAGGAAAATAGGGAGAAACAAAATAAATCTGAACTGATGTTTCCTGTCTTGCCATAACTTCAGTGTGAATGGCAAAGTTCCATTACTTGCTTTCAACAGTCCAAATTCTGACACGTGTACTCCACCATTACTTCCACTGAAAACAGGACTATATGGCAGTACAGTGCATCAGCATAAGTAAGGGCACTGGAATCTGGCCCATGTTGTCTGGAAACATACCTGGGACAGATTCCTTTCTCACTTCCACCATTCCTCCACAGCCAGTGGGTGAGGGAAAGCAGACCCCATGGATAGAACGTAGAGGCAAAAGCAATTTATGAAGCACGTACAAAATTCAAGAGTTCTCAGAGAACAGAAAAATAAATCACCCATTTTTCAGTGGCAGCATTTGTCGATAAAGCTGACTCTCTCAGGCGCACAGAGAGAGAGAGACCTACACCCACTTACATTTGCTGGAAAATCTGTTTTAATTTTTCCCTGAAGTCTTTTTTGTTTGTTTTGGTTTTTTCCATAAATTATATACAGCCTTAGTAGCAAGGAATCAACAGTTTTATGCTTTCTAATAAACATACCCATTGCAGATTAGAATATATATTTTAATAGTATAATAATCAAAAGATGTTACAGGGGCTTCACAATTACAGTTTAAGATGTAGTTATAAATAATGGTGTTTATGCCCCAATTTAGGATGAAGCTTCAATTCTTTGTTCTGTAAATGGTGGAAACAGATATGCATTTTTGATAGACATATTAAATGTTAGACAATCTATCTGTGAATTTGTGCATCTGTAAAAATGTATGATAAAAAGATGGGCTATAGACTTACTTTACTGTATTCTAAAGTGTATCAGTTGTTCTAAGTGCTTGCATTCTTTACAAAAAAAAAGTCTTATAGCCGTAAATACAAGAAGAAATTCAGGGAAAAGAGAGTACAGTGATTGCTCAGTAGCACCTGTTATAGTTAAGGTTACAAAACACCTTTAGTTATAATCCCATTTTCCGTTGCTTATAACATTCTGAAATATTCACCCTTTAAGCTGAAAATTTCCATGCTTGGTTTCTGTTTCAAGGTGTTTTTTTGTTTGTTTGTTTGTTTGTTTTAAGTTTGAGCAAAATATTTCCAGTTATTTTTGAGCTTGGAGAGGATGAAAAATAAAATAATAAAAAAAAAATGAAAACTTTCACCTGTCACAAAAATGGCTTCAAGTCTGAAACTTTAAAGTTATGGACATTATATATATATATTGGAGATGAGAAGAGACATATTAGATGAACCAATTGTCTCTCTGAAAATGCAATGTTGCTCTCATGAGTACATTTTCTAGAGCTAGCTGCCAACAAGCCCGTGTTTGGATGGGACAGGCCTAGGTTCTGAATATTGGTCCCAGAGACTGGAGTCCCAGCCAATAGCTCAACAATGGTGGCTTCCTCAATACTGTTTTTCCCTTTAATTCCCCAATAATTGGTGTTGCTAAGCATTTGAAAATCTGCATCTTGACGTTTTAGTCATTCTCTGGGCTAGCAGATGGTCAGAGTGTTCAGTTCCTCATGGAGAGGGAAATGCTTTCTTTCATTCTTCAGTGCTTCTCTTGCTGGTCAAGGAACACCAATGCTAAGATGTAACAGAAGTCCATTTTTGTCCTCCTGGGACCAAGGAGAAGGTTTTTCACATAGATCCTGAAAGAAAGAAGTGGATGTCGGAGCATTGAAAACAGTGACCTCCACTGTCCTTGACTGAAAACCTGCAATAATATCACCACTAAGAAAATAATACATGTTGATTAAAAAAAATGTAGTCAATATCTCTTCCATTTATAATGCATTCCAACATTGTAACAAGACAATATAAATCCACTACATAGTAGAATCTTTTTTTTCTTTGAAAACCCCCTTTTGGGAACAGGGTTGATTTAGTTGGCCACCTACCTTTGCATCAGCAGACATCAAAATTGGATGGTGATTATTCTGACTGAGGTGCTATCACAGAAGTGCCATCTCAGCATTCCTCCTCATAGCTGGAAGTGGTATTGCAGCAGCTCTGCTTCACTTTCACCAGTGCCTTTTCTGGCCATAGGATTGACCTTACCCTCCAGCCAAGCCACATAAGACAGGCCAGCCTCTTTCACAGCCTCCGAGTCTTTAGATAATGTCCAAGAGAAAATATCAAAACCACCAAATGTTCAGTCCAGCTGGACTCAGCTGTTAACCTCCTCCTTCTCATGCCAGATCCTGCTGCAAAAACTGCCCAAAAAGCCAACTGAAGGTCCTGGGTTCAACTTCACTGGCCAGTGGCACACATTTCCCCTTCACAGAGCTTCATGAAGGCTGAAGTCCCTGATTGACTCTTGTCTCCAGGTAGGCTCCTTGCCCAGCACAAAACCGCCTATCTGCTCTGTTTCCCCAACCAGTCTTCAACTGCTGGGCTTCCCCCTTTCTGAACTCTCATTTCAAGCTGATCAGCCAACCCAAATGTAATAGAGTGTGGCTAATTAAACCTTAAACTACTAGTTAATCCTTATCAATCCGGGATGGAGATTACATGCCTCATCACAGATGTCATTACCCTTAAGGCTTGAAAAGTGGTACTTCTATGGAAACCTGAGCTGGAGGGTGGTAGCATGATTCAGCGGACAGGGCAATAGGCTGGGTGTTAAATAACTTACAGTCCCGCAGCAAGTAAGTGGCAGGTGAGCATAAATTGGTAGAAACCATTCTAGAAGACCTAGGTGTTATTAAAGCCGAGGTGCATTTACTCTCTTTTAAAATTTCTGATAACTGTACTGACATCAGTAGAATTGTCCTGATTTCAAATAAGTATTAATGAACTAGCCCTAAATGAAAGTCTGATATTTTGTATTTGGGAAATACTGGGAGGAACAAACAATCAAACAACTGTTTGCACATGATATACCAAAAGAAATATGAAAACAGAAATTTAGTACATCACCCACATTTTCTTCAGAGAAACTTGCATTAGATATGTAATTAATTTTTTTATTAGATCCCTATGACTTATTCAACAGTTACATGTTGCTTTTATTCACATGAAATTTACAAAAAATATTTCTTTCCAAGATACATTATGATCAATTCTTCCTAAACATACTGGGAAGATTTATATCTTAGAAACTCCTTGACTAATGAGAAAACACTTTTTATTACAGTTTGTTGGCTTGCCCAATAGCTTGGAGCCTTCTCAAGTGTGTAACCATATTATAAATAAAATAGAGCAGTGACATTTTCTAAATATGTAGCAAGGGGAGTCTGGGGAAAATACTGGAAAAAAATGTACAGAGATTTGTGTTTGCCATAAATTGTGGGGCCAGTTTTGAATTCAAGGCTTAACACTCTCAGATTGATTTACAAGTACTATACAACCAACAAAACCCCCTCAACAACCTGAAAGAAGCAAACAACTTGGGAAAAGGACTCTGGGATGTGAAGATTAGACCTTTTCTGTTATTCAGAGAATAAAGATGAGGAAGAAAAAAAATACTGCAAATGTTTATCAGAAAAAGAGAAAGCCCAGGAGTGACAAGAGTTCTTTTCTTATTCTTTCTTTGGAGGAGGCAAGAAAGAATAAATAGAGTGCAGAATCTAACTAAAACTTCCTTTATTTTTTATGGCAAAATACCATTTTAAAAGTTAACTTTTAGTATGTTTGTCAAACCTAATATAACCAGGTCAATAGGCTCCATAAGAAATACTGCCTCCACTAGATAAGAATTTTTAAGGAAGACATGGACATTTTAAAAAGTCTCTCCTTCAAATAAAATACAAATCTCCTATATTTTGGCATGGTGGTTCTGAGCTTGTAAGCTCGTTTATAAAAACAAAACAAAAACAAAACAAAACCAAACACCACCTAAATAGCTGGCTTCAAAACCTACTCCCCAGCCCATTATCTTTGTCCTTGAGCCTATGGTAGCTCTTCCAGTAAGGGAAAGATGGCTTTGGTTGATGTACTACCAGTTCATTAGCAAACAAGGAAGAAAGAAGTGGAGTCTCTTGTCAAATATTATTTAACCAGCAGTAGTACTATTAACAATTAATTTATTTGATGAATGTTTTTATTTTTTTCAGACTAACAATTCAACATTCTTTGTCTTGTCTGGCTCTGAAGAATACTTTAAGCATCTAAAAGCACAGGTCTGGAACAAACTTAATGTGACCATTAGGATATTAAAGCCCCCATCTATTTCTGTCAAAAATTCTGTTTCAAAAACAAAATGTTCTGAGGAGATGGGTCAGCTTCAATGAAAACTTAGTCATGTTTCTCATGTCCAGGATGGAATTTCTGATTAAAATCAGTAGTGAGAGATTCTGCCAACCCAAGAATAAGCAAGTGTTTAGGGCATTCATCTGAGATGTGAGATATCCAGGTTCAAGTCCCTCTGCCAAATCAAGCAGTTGAGTGCCCCAATCATCACAATATTGGCTATTCTGGGGCAGAGGTACTGGTCTCTCACAAAATCAATTTCAAAAGGTCTTGCTCTTGTTCTGGTGCATAATGAAAACAAATGTTGAAAATTCAATGTTTTCACAAAATGGAGTTTTTGATTTCTGGCCAGCCCTGATTATGATTGCTCACGTTACAGGTACAAGTTCTGTGGGGAGCATATCCCCATAACAACTGCTACTGACTACCCATGAGCAAATGGGTAAAGAAAAAGTCTTTGGAGCAGTGAGTAATTATGTCCACTCCCTCTCCAGTGCATCATCCGACAGAGCTGGGTGGAAGCAAGAAACTGAAGTAAGCTGCACCCTTTGTGGCTGCAGTAAATGTCTTCCCCCTTGGAGCAGGAGAGAAGCAGAAAAGAAATGTGACTCACCAAGTCACAACTCCTTGCTGGGCTCCTCCCACTTATTGACAACTGAACTTAATTGCTTGATGTAGCCCATAAGTCCTTTCATCCTAGGATCTTAAAGCACTTGCCACTCAGCACTCCTGGGAAGTGATTATTAACCCCAAGATAAAGCCAGTAACAGGTGTTCATGCTCAGATCCTCAGCTGCAGCCAAGGATTACTTAGCTGTGGAAATTCACATAGCAGCCCCTACTAGTGGATTGATGCCTAGTCAAAACTGCTGTGTTCTCAGCATTCAATCAACTCTCAGAGGGCACAAAACTGGTTCTCTATGTTCAGCGGCTGAAATGTTATTGGGGTGCCTTCTTATTACTATGCTATTATTATTTGTATTGTAGTAGTGCTTAGAGGCCCCAGGCTGGAATCTGGGACCCTTTGTACTAGGCAGTGTCCACAACACACAAACCTTCTTATTGTATTATTTATTTGTATTACAAGTTACGAATTAACACGAGCTTCATTTACTTACTAATTTCATTAGACTTACAAAGAACTCATGAAGTAAGACACCCAACTTTAGTAAATTCACAGAAGTATGCAGAGGCATGCTGGAAAACAAAATAAAGATACTGGGATTTATTTTCAGTCTTTCTATTCAATATATTGTGTGCCATCAGGCATTAGCTTTTATTGCACTCAGAAGTCTCTTTAGAACATTGCCTATATATTTCTTGCAAATGGGAGACAGCTCCTCCTTGGTTATTATTTTATTGCAGTTACACAGTTTTTTACACATAAATGTACACAGTTTACAGTAGCACATGCTGCTTCAATAGCGCTTTGTTGTTTTTAGTTTTCTCACAATTTCTTCAGTTCACTCACAAGTCCTTCTGTTTGCTTCTGTTCACAAAAGCCTTTGATAGTCGAGGTGCCAAACACCTGATCATTTTTTCAGTGAAGCAGCTTTTTGCATGTTTTCATTTGTCCTTGCCACCATTCTCATATAGAAAATTAAATCCTGTTACAAGCTACCTTTCAGAAAGGATTTATTTTTCTTTCTTTCCTACTACATTATTTATCAGGGCCTGATCCAAAAACTGCTGAACTCAATGTGAATCTCTCCAGTGACTTCAGTTGACTATGGATCATGCGACTGAAAGGGTAAATCCTCCTGGACATGGATATAAGGACTGACAGATGCAGTACAAGTGAAAAACACAGAGAAGCTCTGCAGGAGGACAACATATCTTCTGCACGAGTACAGCTCAACAGTCCCATCCACCGCAAGTCTAAGCTATTTAGAAGATTTAGAAGATAGTTTTATACAGCGGCTCCATAACCATGCAGATCTACTGACCTGAAGCCAAACACAGGGTTGCCCAGAGGGCTTCAGACACCACTGTCGTGATGAAGCTGCAATAGTGGTAGCAGTGGGGCTACACTGCTGTTTCTCAGCCTGTTCCCAAGTTGAAGGATTTCATCTCCCAAACTCCTGCATTGTTCCCACAAGCAGAACCCATTTACTTAGGCTTCAGACTGGGACCAGAAGTTAGCTCAAAACACAGAGCAACAATGCAAGAAAGAACACACACAAATAAAGAATCAAAACTATATCAACTATGCATGTGTAACATCAACAGACCCTGGTTGTTGGCGGACAGGATCAAACCTGGGTCCTCTGGAGCTTAGTGCATGAGCCTCTATTGCGTGAGCTAAAAGCCATATACTTCTTACCTGATGCTGTAGAGCAAACTCATTTTATCTCTTCTGTAAATGGTCTCGCTGCCGCTAGAAAGGACAGGACACGGCACACATGAGGTGTATGGGTTACATATGGAAATGTTAACTCATACAACATTAATATACAGCATGCATATTCATAATGGTGAACAGGAAAATTAAAGAACTATATTAAAGATACTTATTCTTAGTTTCATTATAGAATGGTTAATTAAATATACCATATACTCCAACAGTAAAAGACTGTGGGATGGATTTGCAATACACTGTTATGAGCTGAGTGAAAACTTGTCATGGATTGGGTTTGTGAACTCATCCTTAACTGTCAGCATGAGCCCCACTTAAGACAAAGGATGTGTGTCTGAACCCACCCCAGGAGTTTATGACTGAGCATTGTTCTGGGTAGGTACGAGGGATGGGGGTGATAAGAACATAAGAATGACCATACTGGGTCAAACCAAAGGTTCATGTAGCCCAGTATCCTGTCTTCTGACAGTGGCCAATACCAGATGTTTCTGAAGGAATGAACAGACAAATCATCAAGTGATCCATACTCTGTCATCCACTCCCAGCATATGGCAAACAGAGGCTAAGGAGACTCAGAGCCTGGGATTGCATCCCTGATGAGGGTGACCAGATAGCAAGTGTGAAAGATTGGGACGGGAGTGGAGAGTAATGGAAGCCTATATAGGAAAAAGCCCCAAATATTGGAACTGTCTCTATAAAAGTCAGGACATCTGGTCACTCTATCCTCCATGAACTTATCTAGTTCTTTTTTGAACCCTGTTAGAGTTTTGGCCTTCAAAACATCCCCTGGCAATGAGTTCCACAGAGACATTGAGAACAGGCAAGAACACAGAGAGAGTGAGAGGCAAGAAAGCCAAGCAGGAGTACATAAGCACAATGGGACCCCGGATAAATCTAGAGATAAAGAGAATGCTTTTGGCTCCGACATTAGTGAAGAGGCTGGGGATGGTAAGCTAAGAAACAGATCATTTTGTTCTTGGTTCCTTCTTCATTCAGAGACAAGACTTCTTACATTCCTTGTAAATAAACAAGATTACACCTAAAAAAATACCAGACTCAATCAATTCTACTTCGAACAGGAACATCCCTGAGGCCTCAAATTTTGACTAACTTCTCAGTTTAAAAGGGGACAACAGTACTTGGTGGATGGGACTATTTTTGAATCTACTTCCTCTCTGAACACTACACTGCCTTATCTGTCTAATCAGAAAAGCACAGCTTGCCAATATCCATGAAAAAGACACACAGTTGATAGGGACATAAATGAATATTCATAGAATTACAAAGTTTCTATTTCTATAATTAGTGACTTTCTGTTTCCATAATTAGTGACATTCAGAAAAATACCCCTGTCACTTTTCACCAGTCCCCTTCATGTTTCACTTTCCCCATTCCCCCAAATGGTCTCAGTCAATAACATGGAACCACGGTTTAGGGAATGCCTGCCATTCTGTCCCATGTTGTTGAATGTTCCAGGCTGTGTAACTTTAATCCTATTCCCTTTTGCCTACAGTCAGAAGTTTATTTTCCTTTCCTTGAACAGCTAGTTGTCATCCTCCATAAGCCCCAACATCCTGACAATCCTTAAAAACTAATTTTGTTAGGAAAAAAGAAAATCCAATAAATCTAAAAAATTAAAAAATATAAATGTAAAGTTAGATTTCAGATTTTTAAAGGCTTCTAACTACCATTAAAAACAATCAAACAATAGAAGTTGGGTGCATAATTGCCTTAGGTCCTTAAATTCCAGTTTGATGTAACTAATTTAAAGACTCTGATGTTTCTTAAGTAGGATGCTTCATATAGTCACAAAAGGATAAAGCTTAAAATAGTTTGTATGAGTATTTCTTTCCCACTGCTGACCAGTCCCTCCTGAGAACCGGAATCATATCTTGTGTCAGCACAGCTCCTCCATTTTGTCTTATGGTTGCTTTTTATATATACTCTTTTGGACATTCTTGGGTGTGGTAAAAATATCATCCTTTTGACTACTATGTCTTATATAAATACACACAATTAACATGTATATGTTTTTTCTTCTCCCAGAATGAAATATTTGTGGCTTTTTTAGTCCATATTATCATATTAAACAACCTCTTTATCTACCCTTCAGAACATTTTGCTTTTCCCCTTTTTATAATCCATGAGTGACATCTCCTCATTCATATATATATTTGTCAATTATGATTTCTCTTGTATGGTACAAGAGGTACCATGGTAATTTATCACAACTGATTAAATGTATTTCCTTTCAAACTTTAACATACAAAATATTACAATTCGGAAAAAAAAGTCAATATCATCCATTTACCTGGACTGTGAATTCTGCATGTTTCTTACCAGATACTTAAAACACATATCATTCAGTGGGTTGTATAACTAACAACAAATTTCTCTCCTGTGTCATAGCTAGTCATGGTTAAAAAAAATTAGTTAAAATTGGTTTTCAATTAAACATATTTTTGACTATATGCCATTTTTTAAAAAAAGTGAAAAAGAAAAAAAAAAACAGATCGACATTCTTGGGTTTCACCTGAAAATAAAATTGAAGTTTTAGTTCAATTGTCTCACCTCACTTTTCTCCTCTTTGAGCCAGGCTCCTCAGTTGAACTACATCTCCTATAATGAATCATTACCAAGGATTCCCATGATGCACCACAACTACTCAGTAGCAAGGGAATCTACAGCTCATTCAAAGCAAGGGAAGTTGGTGCACAGAAGGGAATGGAATCATGAGGCAATCAAACTACAGCTCCCCATGAAGTACCACACTGGCATTTTCAAATATAAAAGTGGTTTCAGCTAATCGTTTTCAGGGTTTTGATTTTTTTGCTGAAAAGTCAACATTTTCCATGGGGAAAAAACCCAAACATTTCTGAACGGATCTAGCTATGCCAATGTAGCACCACTTAAGTCAGCGAAGCTGTAACAGAGACCAGAATACGCTATACTTTACTCAAGGTCCATTTTACCACTGTTTTTTTTTCTTCTTACATGTAGGGCAGTAGCAATAGCATATGGCAAAGACAATACATTTAAGCAGTATACATATCTGTACACCGTTTGAGCACCATGCCTCTTTATCAAGGCAGTGTATCTGGGTGTGCTAAATGGTGCTCCAGATGTCAGGTTGGGCACTCTGCCACCACATGAATTATTGTCTGGGGCCCTCTCCCACAGTCACAGTGTCAGGAGGAAATCAGGCCAAGCCAGTGGATGACTGCAGCATCTCTAGGCAAGCCAGAGAGTAACTAATTTTGCTGATCAAAGATTTATGATCACAGTGGCCAGACATTTACTACAGAAAGTTGGTCGACAGCACAGAGATTGTTTACAATTTCTGATTCGTAGTCTTTACCCATAAAATAATCCAACTTAGTTTGGATCAGATCCTACTTTGCTTTCCAGAAATTCCCTGGAGGTGTCTGGAGGCCACATGTAACTGGAATTTCCATGTCTGTTGTAAAGCTTCAGTGATGCAGGGATGAGGGACACATATCAAGCATTTTATGCTTGATAACTAGTGAAGGATATCATCAAGTTGTAGAAAAAGCGAGGTCAGGCAAAGAAACTGAGGTCCATCTATTTCTATGGAAAGTGGGTGGCTGCTTGACACCCACTCTTCTAGCCATACTCCATCCACATCATCAACAAAGTATCGAACGGGAATTATGTGAATTAAGTAATTGCAGTAGTCTGAAGGTCCTTAGAAGGTGGGTAAGGCAGAAGTTGTCCAGTAGAGGAAAAAATTAAGCTTATGTAAACAAAATGAAAAAAAAAGTCAGAGCTCCCATCTCAACAAGGTGCATTTCAATACAGTAGACTCTCGATTACCCAGGATGATAGGGAAAAAAATAATCCTGGTTAATAAAATCCTGGATAATCACCATCCATAGGAAATATGAGGCGGGGGGGTGGGGGTGGGGGTTGGTTCACCAGCCATGCTGCACCGAGGGGAGGGGACGTTGGTTCACTGGCTGCCCTGTGCCCTGGTGGCGTTTTCTTTTGTGTGCTTGGGGCAGCAACAAAGCCAGAGCCGGCCCTGAGAGTTACGCATATTTTTTTTTTTTGACATCCTGGTTAATCCACTTTCTGGTTAACTCAATCCTGGATAATCGAGAGTCTACTGTATCAAGAGAATCTCAGCAGCCAAGAGGGACTTCCTCCTCCAGTTCACTGTAGAACATGAAGAATACATCATCTTGCTTCAGGATACATATTCCATCACTGATGCTTAACTATCAACTCCAAGCTGTGTCGTTGTGTCTCACCTCCATCACAGGCAATACAGGATATCATCCTAAGGCAGAGAGGGTATTCAGCATCTCTATTCTCATCATCAGGTCTGTGATGGGGTGCACTCCCCACACTGGCCCTGAGAGGGTAAATTAGGCCCAATTAACTGTCCATTTGCACCTGGAGGAGGAGCCAGGAAGCAGGGAATGATTAGACACAAGGCTCAACTGGGCAGGCACAGGCAGGGCCTATAGAAGCCAGGAAGCTGGCAACAGAAGGGTGCTGTAGGCTGAAGTTGCTCCCTGAGAAGAGTATTGGGACTATAGAGTCCTGCTCCATGGGAGGAGGGAGTGGAAGGCTGGCAAATCCAAAGAGGGGGAAGTCAGGAAGGTAGGAGAAGGCCCAGGGGAATAGAGTGCAGGCCTCGGCTGCTTCCAACAGAAGGGCCCCAGAGCTGGAACCCAGAGTACAGGAAGGGCCCAAGTTCTCCGAACAACCTCTGGGGACATGGCACATACCAGGCAGAGGACAGTAGAGTGCCTGGGATGATTTGTTCGGGGAAAGTACTGTTACACATACCCTTCCCCAGAAGGAGAAATATGGAGTGATCTGCCCAGAGGGCTGAATCACAAAGAAGAGGCTGAAATTCCTGGTGCAAGAGGGGCTGCAGGATGAGAGGATGATGGGAGGTGCACCACCAGAGGAGGGCTCAGTACCTGGCAAAACTAATTTCCAGTATGGCCAGGAAGAGGTGCTATCTGCGATGAGTGAACCCCCTTGACAAGGTCCAAATGATGTTATTTCAGCCTATAAAAGTGAAGGATCTGACTCTGATAAATATCTACAAACCTCTCCACTGCAGCATCTTCAGAGGGCTGTACAACATTCCAAAGGAGGAACACACTTACCCAGACTGGTGGATAAGCTGTTCTGTTGCATCCTCCTCACTTCTAAGTTGGCCAGCTGCATTAGAGTTCTACCTATCTATTACCATTATTGTGAGCTGCCTCTTCTGCTGCTACTTGGCATTAGGTAAGATGCAATGGGAGACAGGTAAGTGATACATGCATACTAAGAAAGGAAAGTGATTCCCAGGTTGGCAGATTGCACATGCTACAGAAGCTATGTTAGCAAAGTTCTTTAGAAAAGGTTATTCCACTGAACACGAGAGAAATGATAGAAATGGTAACGCAGGGAATAGGAGTGCACATTAGCCACTTTAAAAGGTTGAAGCCCATGTGCTTAATTTAAGAAACTAGACAGTAAATACAATAATCTGCATATTAAAATAAAGTTTATTTGGCAATAAACTGATGAACGTAAAGTGTTCAGTGAACCATATGCCTTGTACACACATTAAACCAAAAAATCTGTTAAACTAATGATCACGTGTGTCTTAGGAACACACAAGCAAAAAATGCAGAGGCAAGGATAAAATTGATCATGCATGCAAATCAGAGCACAGAACCTATTGTTTCAAGACATGTTCAGTACCAGTAGTGTATGCTAAATACTCTAAGAATAACTTTTCTGCATATACAGACCTCACATACAATTTTAAATTAATATTTTAAATGGTTTTCACTGTCATGATTGCTAAAGTAACTTTTGTCAGTTTAGCTATCTGAGGATCAGCTGACCTATATCCCTGTTCCAGAATAGGAAAATTACTGTAATTGCCATATTTTCCAGAAGAATTAGAACATTTATCTTGTTTTAGATTAGCAGATGAGAAAGCAGAGATACCTCAATAGTGTTGTGTGTCTGGATTTTTCATATTTGCGTGTGTATGTGTGGGGGGCCATCTCAAAAACATTTTGATAGGGCATCTACCTCATTTTAAAGTTGCTGGTTTAAACTGGACTTTTCCAAGTTTACTTTCTAACAGTGCACTAATTCAAACTTTATTGCCCAAGGTAAGTTTCACACCTGATTTGTCTGAAGACCTTGGAACTGAGTACTGGAGACAGAGAAAGGTAAATTCATAAGCCATAAGAATCAAGGGCAAAATAGAAAAGCCTTGTTTTTCAGATCATCAAGAAAAAACAGAGAAGTCTAATATTCCAGAATCTCTGGGACTGATGACCTTGTGAAGTCATGACACCAACAAACACACAAATCCAGCCTTCGATCAGTCTCTTCCTGCAGCTACAGGTGCTCTGCCAGCAGAACATCACTATCTGTCTCAGGGGTGGGCAAACTTTTTGGCCCGCGGGCCACATCGGGGTTGAAAACGTGTATGGAGGGCCAGGTCAGGGAAGGCTGTGCCTCCGCAAATAGCCCAGCCCTGTCCCCATCTGACCCCCTCCTACTTCCCCTCCCTGAGTGCCCCCCTTAGAATTCCATTCAACCCCCCTTGTCCCCTGATTGCCCCCTTCCGAGACTCTCCATCCTAACCACCACCCCCTGGACTCCACCCACTATCTAAGCCCCTCTGCTCCTTGTCCCCTGACTGCCCCCAACAGAGATCCCACACACTAAATGCCCCCCCGGGACCCTAGCCCCTTGTCAACTCCCCCGGCTCCCTGTCTGCCCTGACCCGTATCCACACTGCTGCCTCCTGACAGACCTCTGACCCCGGGACTCCCATGTCCTATCCACCACCACCCCCATCCCCTGACTGCTCCCCGCCCAGAACCTCCATCGCATCCAACAGCCCCCTCTCCCCTGACTGCCCCCAGGACTCCCTGTCCCTTAACCAACACCTTCCACGCCACCCCCGCTGCTCAGACCTTACCACGCTGGTGGCCCTGCCGGCGTTGCACATGCTGCACAGCTCTCCCGGAGGAGCAGGCAGCCCTGTGCCACGCGCTGAGCTCGGGAGAGCAAGGGAAGGGCCAGGAGCAGCCTCCCCCTTTGGGAGCAGAGCTCAGGCACGCTGAGCTCCAGGAGAGCAGGAAAGGGGCCAGGAGCTCAGGCACGCTGGGCTTCAGGAGAGCAAGGAAGGGGCTGGGAGCAGCTGCCCCAGCATGGAGCTCAGACACGCTGAGCTCCAAGAGCGGGGGAGGGCTGCGAGCAGCCTCCTTTGCTGGAGTTCAGCCGCGCTGAGCTTCAGAAGAGCAGGGAAGGCGGGGGCAGGCCAGGAACAGCCTCTCCCACTGGAGCTCAGGCGGGCCGGGCCGGGCGGTCTCGCAGGCTGGATCTGGCCCAGGAGCTGCAGTTTGCCCACCCCGATCTGTCTCTTTATCTGAAGTTCCTACTCTGTGAGCTGTTAAGCTTTTGCTTAAGAGAGTTGCGTTAAAGTTAGTATTATAATATCTTGGAGGAGGTGGGAGTTTTAGTTAACACATAGCAACTGAAGTGTAAAAAAAGATTATTATTGGCGCAGATTGCTGAGGTAGATATTAGGTAACTAATTAGTTAACACTTTAAGCATTAAGCTATTTGATCAGATTCAGATTTGGTTGACTTCAGTAATATTCTTTAGCTGGGATTTAGAATCAAATGGTCAGCCACCTTTTTAGAACTGATATAAGGATTAAGTATTTTGGGTACTAATTTAATTATTTAACTCCAGCCAATACTGACACTGATTTGTTGGTTGGATCACAATTTGATTTTGATTGGACAGTTTTATTTTAATTCTGGTGGTAGGTTTCCTTTATTTTATTTTAGCTTGGCTAAGAGTTTTAATAAAATGTACAAAATAAAAATGATACTGAGTCATAGTTCTTTCAGTAAATGGAGTCTTTGACTAGTTTCCACCCCAAGGCCTCAATCTAAATGCCTGGCCAGCTCCTCCTAGTTCTCTGGTTCTCAGAATTGAGTTTCAGTTTTAAAAGTCTGAATTTCCTTTGCTTTGAGGTGATATTTTATCCTTTTTCCAGCTGAATAAAATTATAGTCTTGAACATTAAACCTAGAGTTCTAGGGGCAATATTATATATATTTTATGCTTAAAGCAATTCCATCTTGAAACAAAAAAGTCCAGAATGCAATTAAGTGGGTTTTTGTCCCCCCTGAATTGATTGGCTCCTGGAATCATTTACTCTTCTGGCACTGTAGAAGGATATATTCTCTACAGGAAGAATTTTCTGATATTCTAGAAAAGTCAATCTCGGCCAATTTCCAAAAGATTCATTTGATATGCTTTAATAGATTAGCCCAGCACTGTGGTAGAATTCAGTGAAATTTATTACAGGTGATATTTCCAGGACACCACAAATATACATATATTTACCTAATAGTATGTGCATTTTTATGGCATATGCAGAATTATACCAACAGTCTACACTCATCTGCAAAACAGATTTCCTCATCTTCCTCCTAATCACAGGGCAGATCTCCTGTTTGCAATGCAGATTGTTCCGACATATTCTGCACTCGTCCTATGTGCAGAACTTCCACTGACCTCATGTAGAATGAGCACATAAAATACAGAAGTGAGATCTAGAGCATGGATCAGATCTGCAGCGTAGACTAGGGAGGAGAATTTTGCCCTCAGGACTTGGACATTTGCCTTCCCCTTGTCAGCTAATTAGCTGTGTATAACAAAATGCTTTTTACAAAGTGTTGAGTTCTTGAATTATAGCACATAATTTGTGGCATGAAAAGATTACTAACCACATAATATATAAAATTGCACACAAAAATATGTTAAAAGAACATTATTCAGGTTGCAAAAAGTCAAGCATTCAAAAGTAGAAAATACCAGAATTAAGGTGGCCTATCTTAATTCAGCCCTCTTGTGCATATGCATTTTGATACAGTCTTCAGCTATATCCCAGACGCCTTGCCCAGGCATTCCTAGTCTTTCCTCTGGGCTGGCTGTCCCAGTCCCTATCTCCTCTTGTATTTCCAGTTTCCTTCCCCTCTACACGACAAGTCTCACCTAGCCCATGGGCAAAACAATGCATTTTGTTCTAGCCTCTTTCTCTGAAACAGCTGAACAGTTTTGGCTGAAATTAAAAAAACAAAAACAAAAAAACCCCACACAGCCTGAAGCAGACAACAGAATGGAAAAAGTTATAAACCACTGAATAAGGCTCTTATAATGGGAAATATCAGTCAATCTTAATAATAGGTGACACTACCAGTCCTGCATATAAGCATAAAATTTCAGCTTTATCCTACAATTGCTAGTATTACATTACACAGGAAACACTCATTACTAACTGTCTGATTCTGATGTCATGTAAACCAGATTACATATGTGTAATGCCACTGATTTACTATCCTTGGAGTTACTTATGATTTGCACCTGCATATGTAAAGCCAGAAACAGCCCCAGTCTCTCTCCAACCCCAGTTGTCTCCAGACCTAAAGAAGTTTCACAAGCCTCCTGGTTTCAACAATCATGGAAACTTCTCTCTGTTTTGGAGCTGATTTTATTCTTATAAACCAATTGCTTTTGCCCCTCTCTTTGTTGGAGCCAGTGACTCTGTCCCGCCTTATTGCCATATATGGAAATAAAGCTTTAAGCAATTCTACTGAAGAAGGCATTGAGTTCATTTGCATAGGTATAATATGCCCATTGGATGGAAAATTCTCTCCGATTGGTGGGAGAAGCAGAAGATAGAGAAGGAACTTCCCAAGTGACTTCATCAGTATAGGCTTTCCCCACAGTTACTTAAGGGCAGGCACACCAATCGTGGCTAAATGTGGCCCTGTTTACTTAAAAAGGGAATTTGATTTTAAAGAAAACAAAATAGTGTAATATATGGAGACCCAAAACAGATTTGAACTGAAAAAGTAGATCTCTTTTGCCAATACAGGTTCAATCCGCCCCATCTCAAAGTTTCATCACACATACACCCTGAGGCATAATCAGTTCAGTCTTAGGGATTCTAACAGTAAATAGACTCTCACATTGGCTACCATGTGACAATAAGCATAACAAAAATACCTTCAACTTTATAAATACCACATTGCAAAAATCTCCCAAGTGCCCTCCTCTCCCCACTGCTGCAATTACACAAGTGGCTTAACACAGCTTGTAGGAACCCTAAAGGGAAGTAAAGGTGGCAGGCAGAGGCAGAGAGGAGCTACAATCAAGTGTTGTGCTCCTAAGGATGGGGGCCATGGAAAACTGATTTCTATGCATCCCCTAAGTATCTCTGCTACTTATGATCATGAAGCAGGGTTTCCTTACCTACTTACCTCTCCTTTAAATAGTTTTCCCTGCAAAGAAAGCAAAATGTGGCCTTCTGCAATATATATATACACCTTAGGAGACTATATCTTTTGTATCTTTGAACTAAAAGCCCTAGGCAAAGGAAGGCTCTTAAACTTTCTAAGTACTGGTTTCCTACTGTCGCACTCCAGTTTTGTGCCAGTGAATCAGGTTTCAACTGTATTGAAAGGAATGGAATTAAACTGTTGCGATCTCCCAAATTCTGACTTCTGGCCCTTTTAAGAGTAGATTGTCCTTCATTTCAATTTTTGTACCTGCTGTAAAATTTTCACATAGTGCAGAGAGAGAGATGCTGTCAGGATTGCCTCCCCACTCTGAACTCTAGGGTACAGATGTGGGGACCCACATGAAAAAAAAAAAGAAATAACTTCCAGCTTAGGTTATCTTTTTCCCCCCAGAACACAAACTTCTCCTGTGTCTGGAACTAACTGCTGCCACCACCAAACTCAGTATTCCAAAAACTAGGACAAAGGGGAGTTTGGGACCCTTCTTTCCCTTTCCACTAAACCCCCAAACTTTTTCCTTCCCTGGGAAACTTGAGAGAAAAGAAAAACAAACCTCGCCTGCTCCTGCGAGACGTGCCCGATCCAAAACCAGGATCTTACACAATGGAAAACAAGCAGTCAAATTCTTAAAAGAAAGATTTTAATTAAAGAAAAAGAAAGGAATAAATCCCTTATAGAAAATCAGTAGAACAGCACTACAATAATCAACAAAGAGTTAAAGACAACCCCCTCCTCAAATTTCTCCTCCTGCTGAAGCTTTACAGTATTAGAGAAACACAGAGAGAAATTTCTACCAACTGGAGAATTTTTCAAGTGATAAAAAGAAGGTAAACTTACTGACTACCTTACTTGTTACTGGATAGAAAGCTTATAGTTACAGTGAAAGAAATAGCTGTTATTCATCCTATAGCTGAGTTGAACAGAGAGAGACCCAGAGAGAAACTGAAACTTAAAATCCTTTGTCTCCTGAGGAATTTCTCATTGGTCAGTTGTCCACCTCTCTGGTTACCCTTAGCTTAACCCTTTACAGGTAAACACTAATTCTAGGCTACTTTATACTTATGACAGATGCTTTCACAATTAAAAGTTAGCAGCTAGGTCCTGGGAGGACACAGAATGAAGCTACTATACAAAGCCTCTTAAATGAAGTTGTATCCTGCCCTCCAAGCTTTCCTCCATAAAGATGCTCTCTCAGTCTATTTTCTGTCTCCATTAGAATAATATAAACACCCAGGAATGTTTTCCTCTGAAAGCCTATTGTATACCTGGTAATCTGTCTCTTTCTATTTAAAATTTTAGACGATATTTACTCCTAAGGGATGTCTTTGTGTGCAAAAGTACCTATCAGAGAGTGATAGAATAATTGATATCATTTCATGGGTAGTGATGCATGTGGGTGAGCATTTGCCTCTAAGATCATGTCAGCTAAAACACAAATATCTTCAGTGGCAACAATCTGTCCAAAAGCATTTACAATTAATTGCTTCTTCCTGATACTTGCTGCACTTGCCTGAAAAAATTCTAGACTAGAAGTCTGTTAACTGAGCTTCAAGTAGGAATTTTAATGTTACATTCAAGATACTGATGTGCCAGGCAGTAATTTGAACACCAGCAAAGTTGGGAGCAGACAGTGGTTCATAAGGATATATGTCTAATTATACACGGCTATGAAGTTATATAAAGAAACCTTCCTTTCCGATTAATTCATTTACTCCTATCTTTAGAATCTAACTGTGCTATTATGAGGGTTTTTTTAACCCATTTCAAGGCTTGAAGGAAACTAGACCTTCAAAACAAAACACCCCTCTTTTTTATGACAGTTTAAAAAAAAAACAAAGAAAATTGGGTTTTTAAACAAAACAAATTTTGGGAGGAAAAATGGACTTTTCACAAAAAAAAGTTTTCAGTCAATCTTTTTCGCCCCTTTCTTCTTTTTTGACAAAATCCCCCCCCCATCCTCTCCAAAAAGAAGATACAGAAATATCACCATAATGTCTAATTTTGAGTTGTAATTTCACTACCTCACACCCCCACTTCTATCATGAACTACACTTGCCTTTCAGGCACCATGATCACAGACTCCAAAGATGCACTGTAGTCACTCAGCAAGAAGACAGCTATAATGCCTTATATGAGACATAGTCTGGCTGAGGAATATAGCCCATAGAGAGATGAGAGGCACCCAAACAATTTCCAAATCATAATTTTCAGTTTTCAGCATATTCAATTTCCACTGAAAAGTCAACTTTTTCTGGCCAGCTCTAGTCACCACCTAGTGAAGGCATTCCAAGGAGGAAATTAGACTCCAAACTGCATGGTCCCATGTGTCAGTGGGGCCTGACACTGTCAGCTTATCTCCAAATTGTGAGCTGCCTCCAAGATTATTATCAAAGGCTATCTTTGCAAAGAAAATGGCTAGAAACTTACCTTACAAAGAAAGGGGAAAAAGTTACCATGCTCCTTCATCTATTTTAGTTCTTCTAGACCAGAAGGACCAAAGTACACAAGCTTCATGATCCTAAAGATCAGCTCTTACTACAAGACTTTATCCAGCCTTTTATCAATTTAAGAGTCTAAACTAACTTTTTCTCCTTATGAAACTTATTTTGTAATCATAGTGAATTTTGTATGCAAGAAAAAATAAACAACTACCCATACTCTGCAAGACAAGGCCCTGCTATCAAATACTGGATCACCTCAATTTAGCATCATTTTATAGTATATATCCGTATATATCAGGGGTTCTCAACCTTTTTCTTTCACTGCCCACCTGTGCCACAACAACTTTTTGTTTGTTTGTTTTTTGCATATAAAAACCAGGGCTGGTGTTAGAGAGTAGCAAACATGGCAATTGCCTGGGGCCTCATTCCACAGGGGAGCCCACAAAGCTAAGTTGCTCAGACTTCAGCCCCAGGTGGCAGGGGTCAGCTCCCTGAGCTTCAGCCCCACATAGTAGGGCTTTGGCTTTTTGCCCTGGGCTCCAGCGAGTCTAATACTGGCTCTGTTTGGTGGACTCCCTGAAACCTGCTCACGGTCCCCCAGACTCCTGATTGACAACTACTGCTATATATAAAATTGTACTCGTACAACTTTTCTGGATTCTTTCCTGCTTTAGAAGCAAGCCAGTGAAAAATGCAGAACTTTTAATAAATTGAGAACCAATTTGGACAAAATGTTGTTTAATTTAAAATAACTCCACCGCCAAGTTGTACAAAGGAAAATCTCTCTTATCTCTCACTTTGATGAATCAGTCCTGTGATCTTATGTGCTTCTGAAGATGATCAAATTGAACACAGAACCAGTGAATCCAAACACAATGCTCTGAGTGGTTTCCCTAATGAACACAGTACGAGGAATTTGACCATCTGAAGGGTGACTGCTTCAGTTTAACTACTGATATCTTCAAATAGCTATTTAGGCATCAGATGCCATGGGTCACTAACACTGGTCTACAATTTTTTAGAAGTCGTCTGCTTCAGAGATAAAATGTGATATTTATTATGTATTTTGATGTGCTGAATTCAAATATGACAATTAAAACAACTGATTGGCTACTGTTTCTAAGATATTTAAGTTTTTACATTTTATGTCTATGTATATTGTGTAGATAGTAGAGTTTTAATCATAAATTGTAAACCTAGGTCTTTTCACGTGTTTATGGTTGCTTTACATGATAATATTTCACCTGTCCTGTTTATGTAACACTTTCAAAATCAGCAAAAGGGTTATATAAATAAAATGCATTATGAAACAAAAGGCAAAAAACTATTATGTACATAGTTTAGTCCTATTCAGTGTCTACTCGGCGCTTCTTGGCTTGTCTCTTGTATTCATTAAATGGAGCATCTCTTGTCACTGTCCAGCAATAGTCTGCAAGCATTGCTGGGCTCCATTTGCCCTGATAGCGTTTCTCCATTGTTGCAAAGTCCTGGTGAAATCGCTCACCGTGCTCGTCACTCATTGCTCTGCAGTTCGGTGGAAATACAGCTAGATGA
Organism: Dermatemys mawii; assembly: GCA_007922305.1. NCBI lineage: Eukaryota > Metazoa > Chordata > Testudines > Dermatemydidae > Dermatemys > Dermatemys mawii. The sequence continues at coordinate 76,238,534 of ML677326.1, forward strand.
GAGTGCAAAAAATGTATCTTTAGTGACATGTTGCAACCAAGGCTTTTGTATGCCTTGAGGAGGTTTTCCACCAACAACCTGTAGTTGTCTGCCTTGTTGTTTCCGAGAAAATGTATTGCCACTAACTGAAAGGCTTTCCATGCCGTCTTTTCCTTGCCACGCAGTGCATCGTCAAATGCATCATCTCGAAGAAGTTCACGAATCTGAGAATCAACAAAGACACCTTCCTTTATCTTAGCTTCACTTAACCTTGGAAATTTTCCACGGAGGTACTTGAAAGCTGCTTGTGTTTTGTCAATAGCCTTGACAAAGTTCTTCATCAGACCCAGCTTGATGTGTAAGGGTGGTAACAAAATCTTCCTTGATTCAACAAGTGGTGGATGCTGAACACTTTTCCTCCCAGGCTCCAATGACTGTCGGAGTGGCCAATCTTTCTTGATGTAGTGGGAATCTCTCGCACGACTATCCCATTCACAGAGAAAACAGCACTACTTTGTGTATCAAGTCTGCAGACCAAGCAAGAGAGCAACAACCTTCAAATTGCCACAAAGCTGCCACTGATGTTGGTCATAATTTATGCACCTCAAAAGTTGTTTCATGTGGTCATAGGTTTCCTTCATATGGACTTCATGACCAACTGGAATTGATGGCAAAACATTGCCATTATGCAGCAAAACAGCTTTAAGACTCGTCTTCGATGAATCAGTGAAGAGTCTCCACTCATCTGGATTGTGAATGATGTTGAGGGCTGCCATCACACCATCGATGTTGTTGCAGGCTACAAGATCGCCTTCCATGAAGAAGAATGGGACAAGATCCTTTTGATGGTCACGGAACATGGAAACCCTAACATCACCTGCCAGGAGATTCCAGTGCTGTAGTCTGGAGCCCAACAGCTCTGCCTTACTCTTGGGTAGTTCCAAATCCCTGACAAGGTCATTCAGTTCAGCTTGTGTTATGAGGTGTGGTTCGGAGGAGGAGGATGGGAGAAAATGTGGGTCCTGTGACATTGATGGTTCAGGACCAGAAGTTTCATCCTCTTCCTCTTCCTCGTCTACTCAAGTGAGAATGATTCTGGTGCATCAGGAACTGGCAGTCCTTTTCCGTGGGGCATTGGGCATGTAGCTGATGGAATGTTTGGATAATGCACAGTCCATTTTTTCTTCTTTGACACACCTTTCTCAACTGGAGGCACCATGCAGAAGTAACAATTGCTGGTATGATCTGTTGGCTCTCTCCAAATCATTGGCACTGCAAAAGGCATAGATTTCCTTTTCCTGTTCAACCACTGGCGAAGATTTGTTGCACAAGTGTTGCAGCATATGTGTGGGGCCCACCTCTTGTCCTGATCTCCAATTTTGCAGTCAAAATAAAGGTGATATGCTTTCTTAACCATCGTGGTTAGACTGCGCTTTTGTGATGCAAAAGTCACTTCACCACAAACATAGCAGAAGTTATCTGCACTGTTCACACAAGTACGAGGCATCTCTGCTCACTTTGGCTAAACAGAAATGTGTCCCTTTGCAAAATCAAACACTGACAAATAAGAGAGCACGACACAGTATGATTTCTAGAGCACGTACTGTCCAAACCCAGTCATAGATTTATTCATAGATCCAGTCAAAGATGTATGTTAGTCATTTCCGGTTTAAATTGAGATCCCTTCCCTTTATAACTCACTTATCCTCTGCCATTCCCATGTCAACGGTCGTATATACTGACCCAATAGCATATCTTGAAAACTAGAGCCAATCAACAATTTTAAGCATCATTTTCTTTCTCAGTGACCCAGTATTAGTAAAGTTTGACTACATTTATTTCAGAAGCATTTTGGCTGTAGAGCAGTGTAATTGGTGCACTCATCTGGTAACACACCCTCCTTCTGAATTAGCATTGAACTCAGATATTTTATGGTGCCTGGCAAAGTGCTTGCCATCGGAGATTGTAACTATTTTATTTCATTAAAACTTATATTGTTATACCATTGCAGTGAAGCAAAAAAAAAAAAGCTAAATACCATACATAGTGACCTAAGGAAGTGTTCTGTGAAAACTGAAAGCTTGTCCCTTCCACCAATGGAAGTTGGTCCAATAATTTAAAAAAAAATAAAAATATTACCTTCACCCACCTTGAATCTCTCAGATTCTAGGACCACCAAGACTACAACAACATTGCCAGATGCCATATAGTAATAGTATTTATAATATGTTTTAATATTTCTATTTTCTGATTATATATGTTTATTTACTCATAGTATCAAGTTATAAACTTTAACAACTAAAATGGCTGCAATAACTGACAAAGCGCCACATACCAGAAAACATAGGAGTTCAGTATTAATGCTCTCACCCTGCACAAAGCCTAAATAAATAGCCTTTCCAAATGAGAAGTCTGTGGGGGTTAGTAGGAGGGGGTGCCCAATTTTGACTACTGGTTTTGCATTCACGGACCTACTGGGCAAGCCTTTACTCCAACTTCCACTTGTGTAATGCTGTCAATTGAAGAGGAGTGCTCTGCTGTGCAGGAAGTGAAGTGAGCTTGGGCTCTCTGTGTCTGGCAACCGGTGCAGCAAATCGGTCCTTATTCTAGTCTTTCTGGCCCTAGATACCTGTGAAAGGTCAATCAGGGGTCAGATCACTGAAATCAATGGAAAGATTTAAATGAGATTTGGATTAGACCTTTGGATTTCAGTTCTTGTTTAAGTAAAATTCCCATAGTCTTCAACTGGAGCTTTGCCCAAGTAAGGACTGAGTGATGGAGCAGGATTTGTTCCATAAGTATAGGATACATTGTTAGGCAACCTAAAGACGGAGGTTGCTACCACTTTCCCTTACAAAGGAATTTTGTGACCATTTCTTTGCAAATTTCTTCCACCTTCATTGTTTGTTTGCAACAGGCATTTGATATTTGGCAGAGGTATGTGTTTGGACTAGAGGAACTCTTTTTTTGCTTCATTAAATTCCTTTAAAGTTTTACTGATATCTAAACTGTTCAAGAAATGGCATTTCTCTTCTCCGACTTACATTCCTCAGGAAAATGTTGATAGTGTTGAAATAGAACAATTGATCACTCAAACATTTTAAGCCCAGGCTTATACTGGTACCAAAGCAGCATCAGCATCAGCCACCAGTGTACTGGGAACACCTGGGACACCACACAGGCTGGAGTTCCCCCAGTACCCTGTCTTGGGCAGAGAAAGACAACTGGTCCAGGATGAGTTGGGCTTCCCGACACCACCATCCCCAGCACTGAGCACCAGAAGTCCATCTCCCCTTTTCTCATAATAATCTTTTCATGCTGTCAGCTAAGTGTATTTAACAGCTCTCATCTGTAGCTTAAGCTGTGCTGAAGGGTCAATCTCTGCTAATGATCCATAAATGGTGGTAAGGTTCTACTGCTGTACATGATATAATCTGTTATCACTTTTTTCCTATAACACCTAACTCCCAGAATATTACATACAAAAAATATGTTAAAAGAAAGTCACTGAAATGTTTGGAAATTACAGATTCATAGCTGGATGTCAACCTTAATTCATCCCCCTTTTGTATCTGCATTATGATAGAATTTTAAATTACATGATCACATAATACTTTTTTCCACCAGACAGTGCTCAGGATGGACACACAAGGGGGCAGAATTATGGCTGCATGGGTAAGTGTGTATTTGGCATTTCCTGATGTTTGATTGCTTGACTTGGCGACCTACATAACATTTTTGATATGCAATAAAACATTTTGGAATCATTAGCGAAACATCAACATTAGAGAGAACCTGGATCTATTAGGTATGCTTTCCATGCTCTGAAGTTTCCTCACGTACTTGTGTGGTCCAGTTTTAAATGACTAAGGCAATTGGGCTTACCCTCTTCCCTTTACTTATCAGACACTGACATATTGATAGACAATATTAGTGAAGCATTTCAATGAGATGTAAGTCACTAACATATTACAGTAAATTTTATGCTGACAAAGAGCTTCCATTGAGATAGCTTTCTAAGAACAGAGAATCAGCGATCATGGAACATTAGATAATCAATATTTAACTCAACAGATTCAATAAAATATCACATCTCTTTCTTTGTGGAGTTTCCTTCTTTTTTTGAAATGCAACTTTTTCATAATTTATGACCATACAAAAAATATTCAGCTTAGCTTATCGTGAGCCCTGAGAGTGAACTCTAGTTATTCACAGTTTGTTTTATCTATGTAAATGATTTGATATTTTGCTTCTCTGCCTTTCCCCACCCCCTTTTTTTTAAAAAAAATACTATTGTTTGTGGGCTGGAACCTTTAAAAAAAAATATGGAGATATTCCAATCTCATAGAACTGGAAAGACATTGAAAAGTCCTGGCATCTAATCCCCTGCCTACACTAGCAGGACCAGGTACTGTCCCCTGAGAGATTTTTTGCCCCGATCCCTAAATAGCCCCCTCAAGGATTGACCTCACAACCCTAGGCTTCGCAGGCCAATGCTCAAGCCACTGAGCTATCTCTCCCCGCTTTTACATAAAGCTATGAAGGGAGATTTTGCAAAAAGTGAAGTTACACTCACTCACATAAATTTTTTTTTCCATATGAGCATACTTCTTTAAATACTAGGTACTGAGACAACAGACATATCATTTCAGATTGTATACAAAGGAGACTGATCCTGGGCCACCTAATGTGTAACTACATTACTACTTAAACAATGAAATGGGAAGAATAGGTAATGAGGAGGATGAAGCCTGCCTGCAGCTGCCATGGGCACAACAAACAGGCAGGGTCTTCAGGGATGTGGTCACTCCCATCTTGCCTTGACTGACAAATCTGTTTCTCCCTCCAGGGAGGGTGGGGAGACCTATCATAATGTGGAGTGGAGATTCGGGAGAATGTGGAGCAGGGAGACCTATCATAATGACTCTGCAGATTTTTCCTTGGAAGAAGAATGGCAATATATAACAACAGCATAAATCCTTTGGCAGGGAATGCATAATATTTGTTTGTAAAGTGAAGCACATGTTGGCAGCAATCAACAAATAATACAATGTAAAAATGTGGTATTTCATATACCTTCCCAAATAATTTCCCTACTCTAATTCCACTGATAATTCTTTGCCAGTTAATTAATCATTCACTGTAATACTTGATAAATTAAAGATTTCTCTTGCTTTTTTGAGTCTTGCAAAAGTTTCTTAGACATGAGAATTAATGATACTGACATCCTCTCTGAGAAAACATTAGAGAGATATTTTATTGTAAGTAGTTATAAAGATAGTTTGGAGTCAGATTATATTTTCACCTCGGACTTCAAATGCAGCTAGATCATCTGCTATGATTACATGTAAGTGGGGTTTATCACAGCTAATAGTTTGGAAAATTTCATTTTACTTTAAGTTTCTTAACACTTATAGGCTTTTATTTTGCCAAAGTAGTGTTTATCATGAATTAGATAAATTAATAAGCTGCTTATATAAAGTTGATTCCACTGGATAACAGTTGGGACCAAATCATGCCACCTTTCCTCATGTTAAGTACTATTCTTTTACTTGAATAATATTACTTGTGAAGTAAAGAATACTCCACATGAGAAAGAGTGGGAAAAATCTAGCTCTTAATATGAAATTTATCTGGGAAGCAATCATTTAATGGATGCCCGTTTATGCCACTGGGAGGCATTCAAAAGGGAAATCAGTCTGCAGATGTTCATTAATATTTTGAATCAGTTTCTCCTGATTGAATACGGCAGTTGCATTAGGATCATATAAATAATCTGCTCTGAAGTATTCTGGGTTTTGATACTTTTTTGCAAATGGAAGGTTTTCGACTAGTTCTTGCTGTGAATAAGTGTTTATTGGTATCAGCTCATATTTTTGAACAGCGGATCTTATAGTTGGAGGGTAGTGCCGATAGAGCTATAAGTTTAAGCAAGTACTAAACAGACATATGAATAGATGACAAAATCAGTTATTTGCATTTACAGTGAAATTCACACATAGCAGAAAGTGTCACTGCCATATCCTTCCAAACATTTAAGTCCTGCACTGAGGTTATGGGAGGAGCTGCAGCACAGAATAGCTACTGCATCCCTTTGTGGGAGAAAGGAGTCTACACAAACCCCTGAAAGCCAGCATAAAAGGCAGCAATGGGAATAGGTCTGGGAACAGCCAACACAGGATGGCAGTGTCCATACTTCCACATTGTATTTGTACCAACACACCACACAAGTAGCAGAGGAGCTATGACCTTCTAGTCAAGTTAATATGGTGGAATCATGGCTATGAGGGTGCTCTTCTGCAGCTTACAACATGTCCCATGTTCACTTGTCTAGCCTCCTTGCACTTCATCAGCAAGCAAAGCCAACTAATTTCACCCAAAATGGGGTTTGAGCAGCACAGAGGACATAGTATGGCCTCCTTTCACCCATGAAGTGATATTTTCCTGCATTTGACAGAGCGAAGTACCGTGAAAAAACTCCAAAAATCCCAACACTATGATAAAACTGGAAAGAACGGCGTAGGGAATGGAGAAATGGACACGAGGATAAAAAAAATATCACACCACAGGCCTTTCTTTCTAAATCATATAGATCAGATTCTTCACTACCTTGTACTATGTACAGTCATTTTCATTTGTACAAAGTGGTGGTGTAAAAGGCTAACAAAACAGAATGCTGGTATCCTACATGCACATTGCACATTTGTAAGAGACTACACAAAGTAAAAGGCTGTGAAACGTCAGGCCCTATCTTGTCAAAGAGAATAGGTTTTGATATGTGTTTACATGTATATTTTGAAGTATGTATCCTAAAATACAGAAAAAGCTGTCACTCACCCATCACTATCTTTCATGCACAGTATCTACATTTCAGTATCATATAAAATTGCAGCATCCACTACATATAATTTATGGTGTTAAGGGCAATACTAAAACATATTTCTTGTTAAATAGGGCTAGATCTAATTGGAAGGACTAAGGGGAAACTCTTCAGCTGCTGTGAATGACCATAACACCATGACTGCCTATAGCTATGTATCAGGTGAGCATCTGACCCAAATTGTTCAGGGGTCACCTAGAGTTGGCCTACTTCCCTAGCACCATGGAAATGAAGCCCCCACTCCCATGCATTCCAAGAAGAGGTGCACAAAGTGCCTTCACCAGCTGCACAGTACCTTATAAAAATCTACTGGGACTTTTCCTTATTCTTCTCCTGCTCTAAAAAGTTTGCAGGAGCCAATAACACAGCCTGAGGGAGCTCTCCCAGTCTTCTTCCTGCCCATTTAACTTGGGAATAGCTGAACTCTTTTTTCCATAAGCATTTAAAAATAAAAAATCAGCACAAAATTCAGACCAATCCTGGAAAGTTTGATCCTATAGGATTTTTTATCACTCATATCAAGAGAGGAGTGAAAGAAATGGAGAGGATTACAATGGAAGGAGAGCTCACACCTTCATTTCACATAATTGTGTTATGGAAATAAAACTAGTTTACTTTGCAAAATAACTACATTGTTTTCTTCTGTAAGACTTGGCTTGGAATTGGGGAAATTATGACATTTTAAAATTTTGTTCTAAATTTTGTGCAAAATGTCAGAATTTTTTATGGAATAGAAATTTTGAGTTTTGACCAGTTCTACTAATGAAAACCATCTCTGCACTCTATACAGCACATGTACCACTTGCTGCTCGGAGATGAATGATGAAAGCAGTGTAGAGAATGAGGAGAAGGAGGCAGGATCAGGTTCTCTTACCCTGCCTTCGTGTACCTGACCAATATCTCCCTACACTGTGAGCAGCATCAGGAGAGACTGACTATCTGTCTGAAGCAGTCTGTAAAGTGCTCCTTGATTTGCAGCAGCTCTATACCACTCCTTAGTCAGAGGTCGAAACCAATATGCCAAAATTTAGCACTTTTAGAGAGTGTATTCATTCATTCAGTAGTGCTATTATGAGAAGGCTACTCTGAAGAAGATTTGACAGTTTCCTCTGAAGATGCTGAGGATTCCAGTCAACTTCACAGTGAAGTGGAAGTAGTAGTTTTCATATAAGCAATGCTGTGCAATTTAACACACATGATTTTTCCTAGGGAACATCATTTCAAGTTGAAGTTGATGAGGAACCTGCAGCTTCAGTGTTCTCAGGAATATTCAAAGTGGATCAGACATTTGCTAAAGGTTTCGATGGAATGTTCAGAGCCACACAACAATTCTAGGGAAATCACTGCACATGCTCGGCACCTCAGGAAAAAAAGTGCCACTTCACCTAAATTCAGATTTCAGTGACTAACATAAAATACCAAGTTTGCAAATGTTGGAGAGAAGCATTAACAGAAAGTTATAATATGATGTAGAATTTGCTATCACCTGTCAGCATCATAGCCAGTCATCTGTGTTTGCCTAATATGCAAGAGTGGCCACTAAGGATCTGTGTACACAGCAACGTAAAACCCATGGCTGGTCCATGCTAGCTGACTCAGGCTCGCAGAGCTCAGGCTGCTGGGCTGTTTCATTGCTGTATAGACTTCTGGGCTCACACTGGAGCTTGGATTCTAGGACCCTGCAAGGTGGGTGGCAATTACAACCCAGGCTCCAGCCCCAGCCCAGATGTCTAGACAGCAATGGAACAGCCCCATTGACAAGAAGGTGTGAGTATCAGCAGGAGGAAATTAGTTTTTGTCGTGGCCCATCCACTCCCAGTTTTTACTCAGGCCTAATTTGATGGTGTCCGGTTTGCAAATTAATTCCAGTTCTGTAGTTTCTCAGTGGAGTCTGTTTCTGAAGTATTTTGTTGAAGAATTGCCACTTTTAAGTCTGTTATTGAGTGTTCAGGGAGAATGAAGTGTTTTCCTACTGGTGTTTGAATGTTATAATTCTTGATGTCTGATTTGTATCCATGTATTCTTTTACATAGAGACTGTCCTGTTTGGCCAATGTACATGGCAGAGGGGCACTGCTAGCACATATCATATTGGTAGATGTGCAGGTGAACAAGCTCCTAATGGTGTGGCTGATGGGGTTAAGTCTTACGATGGCGTGGTTAGGACCTAAGATTAGGAGTGGATGAGTCACTACAAAAACTAAATTTCCCCCTGCTGATACTCACACCTTCTTGTCAGCGAGGCTGTTCTATTGTGGTGTAGACATCTGGGGTTGGGCTGGAGTCTTCTTGTTAATGGTTTGAAATGGGCCATCTTGATGACATTGGCCTCATTCACATTTGTAGTGCTATTTTTCCTTCCTTGGTATTCACCCCTTCTTGTCAACTGTTGAGAATAGCCCACTTCCACCTTCATTGAATTAGTTTGTTAACACTGACCCCCCGCAACCTGGTAAGGCAACTCCCATTTTTTCCATGTGCTGTGAATTTATACTGGTCTTTGTATTTTCCCACTCCATGCATCTGATGAAGTGGGTTTTAGCCCACAAAAGCTTATGCTCAAATAAATTTGTCAGTCTCTAAGGTGCCACAAGGACTCCTTGTTGTTTTTGTGGATACAGACTAACACGGCTACCACTATAAAACCTGTATAATTTTAGTTACCTGTTTCTCCAGGTATATCTTATCCCCATATTATTCCTTTTATCACCTTCTCTGTAGTTTCTACAGCTTTCATGAAGGGGAAAAAACTACATATAATATTCTTGTTCTGGTTACACCAAGGCTTTCTATAGCAGCCTTTTATTTTGGAAATTTTACATATGATCCTCTTCTGTAGGGCCACATTCAAAGCCTATTGAAGTCCACTGAAAGATTTTCATTGACTTCAATGGGCTTTGAATCAGGCCAATAGTATTTACATCAGAGAATAGCATTTGCTTTTTACACAGTAGCCTTAAACTGCAAACTCCTTGGAGGCCCAGTTCAGACATTCTGTTACTCCATTTATTGACTAGTGCTAATTCCCTAGTCAGTTTCCTCTGGAGACCAATTAGGGAAATTGACAAACTGTAAAGGGTTTAGAAAAAGCCTCAAGAATGACCCTAGGTCTGGAAACCTACTTTACAGTAAAGAACTTCAATCTATTAATCTTAACAAATAAAAGGTTTAGAGGTGACTTGCTCATAGTCTAGAAGCACTTATATGGGGAAGATACTCCTAAGACTGTGGAGGACACCTTTCACTATGCACTACTACAGCAATGCATGATTTCTCTTCTTTTAAAAAATTATCTTTTTTCTTAATTCATGTATGTTAATCAAGCTATACAGATGTTTATCTTTATTAACTTTAATGAATTCACACAATATTTTAACCTATAGATTTTGTGGCTTGCTCATAAAAGTCTGACACTGCAGGCCTTACAGGTCCTTTTCTGTGAGCCATCCCATAGAGCCCAGCTTTATACCACCTCCACCCCACTCTGGACTTCAGTGTACCTGTTCTCAAAGTAAAGCACTATTCCATGTAAGAAAGGGGGAAGAATAAACTCGCTATGTACAAGCAAATTTTGGCCCATGGTCTCTTCTCCCACATAACTTTTTTTCTTAATTTTTCCTTTACATTTAAAATGATGCAAAAATTAATTTAATATTTTTCAGCCATCTTGGACTCCTCACTTGCATGTTCTTTGTTCTTGCTTTTTGTAGTGGTCTCGTATTTCCAGAACCCTTTCATATTTCTTTTGACTCCCCTAGGTAGTATTATTGCATTTTGCTTTTTATTCCCTCCTTTGCTTTATGTCTGCATTTTTTGTCCATTAGGTTCCATGTATTCCTTTCAAACTATTCATGAATATTTTTTTCCAAGGTGCAATGAATAATGTAAATGACTTTGCTGCTGCCTAATAGAAAGAACTCTATTGCTTTAGGTCTAGTTCTTCTCTGCTTAACTTGCCCCCCTGCAGTGAGTAGTGTTTTTTGATCAACTTTTAGCAGTCTTTATTTTCCCTTCTTTAGAAACTGAATTTAATTGACTAGAGTATTTTATTAAAACAGCTCTTGACTTCATAGCTCTGGTAGCAAACTATAATGTCTAATAATCACATGGTGTCAGGATTGCCTCCCCACTCTGAACTCTAGGGTACAGATGTGGGGACCCACATGAAAAAAGAAATAACCCCTCCAAGCTTATTTTACCAGCTTGGGTTAAAATGTTTTTCCCCAGAACACAACTTCTTCTGTATCTGGACCTGGTACACTGCCACCACCAAACTAGGTCTAGGGTAGTTTGGGACCCTTCTTTCCCTTTCCACTAACCCCCCAAACTTCTTCCTTCCCTGGGAAGCTTGAAAGAAAAAAAACAAACCTCGCCTGCTCCTGCGAGATGTGCCCGATCCAGAACCAGGATCTTACACAATGAAAAACAAGCAGTCAGCTTCTTAAAAGAAAGATTTTAATAAAAGAAAAAAAGAAAGGAATAAATCCCTTATAACCATCAGTAGAACAGCATCTACCATAATCAACAAAAGGATTCAGAAACCAAACCTCTCCCCCGAGGCAACTTTCTCCCACTGTTGAGATCTCTGCTGAATCTTACAATCTCAAGAAGCACCCAGCCAACAGTCACCACTGAGAACCCTCCAAGTGATAAAAAGAAGGTAAACTTACTGACTACAGTACTTGATAGAATCTTATAGTTACAGTGAAAGACATAGCTGTGTTCATCCTATAGCCGAGGTGAACAGAGAGAGACCCAGAGAGAAACTGAAACTTAAAATCCTTTGTCTCCTGAGGAATTTCTCATTGGTCAGTTGTCCACCTCTCAGGTTACCTTTAGCTTAACCCCTTACAGGAAAACAATAATTCTAGGCTACTTCACACTTATGACACATGGTTTGTGTTTTCTCATGGAAATTACTTGCATAATTTAGAGCAAGAGAAAAGAAGCAATTCAGATATAGAAATAAGCAATTCAAATCCTTATGTGATCTTGCTTTCCTTTTTTTCAAATAACCTAGCTTTAGCCAAGTAAAATATACATAGCAGCAAATGTAGTGTTACACTGTAAATAAAGTGAACACAAAACCTCAGTGCATCTACTGTACTATACATCTAGTATGATTGCCTTATTTGAAAGTGATAGCTCTCCTGATTGCATCTATACTTTGACACATTATCCTAATAATATTCTGCACTGTTCTAGTCTTTTTCATCCAAGCATCTCAAACTGCTTTACAAACATCAATGGAAAATAGGAACTGTCTTTAAGAATTATTGCTATTCTATAAATTAATGAACTCAGGTAACCAAATGGTAAAGTGACTTGCCCAACAGCATACATCAAATCAGTAGCAAAGCCAAGAATAGAATGCAGAAAATTTAACTCTAACCCCATGTGTTTTCCTTACATTAATCCTTCTACTCTGTCTTTGACAAGACCACCGTAATGTTTTAATACATATTCTTGGATCTGTGTTTGGGCCATTTGATTTACGACCCGTCTCCTTAGCCCCGCACCCATCATACTCCTTATGTTCTTCTCTTATCAACTATCTGTTGGGTCATAAAATATTCAAATGTTTTATTTACAGGTAGGTCACAATTTTCTAACTGAGGCACCTAAAGTTGGGAGTGATGGATACTTAGAAACTCTTACTGAGTGCCTAAATATGGATTTAAATGCTGAACCTAAGGCACCCATATTTGAAAGTGTTGACCTTGATACAATTTGAAAAAAGAAGAAATGAAAGATTATTCCTCACTTCAAAAATAAACAATAGATCTCTAAAATTACTGGTAGGTGAACACATCGTAATGATATTTGAGTCAATGCATCACAATGCAGTTTGTTCAAGAAGCTTTGCGTTTGTTTGTTTGTATTTTAATGAAACATCTTCCTGTGTGCTCTGCAGCATTTTAATTCTGTTTTGAAGTGATTCACTGTGAGCTCTGTGATTTTACGTTATACAGAAGAATGTGCACAATTTCATTCTTTTATAGTTCTGTTGTGCTGCAGCACGCAACTGGGGCATATTTGTGAGCACACAGCATATCGCATACAGCCTCAATCATTAATTACAGAATGAAATCATTTGCAAGAAATGGGAAATTTAGTATTGAGCCATGATCATCTTCAGCATTAAGAGAATCTGTCACAGACTTGGCTGATTGTGTTTGGTATTTCACACACAGGAATGAATGCAGCACTCACCTGTCCATGCAGGATTATACATTTCAGGAATCAATATTGGATCATCATCTATAAAAATCCATGTGGGACAAGCTTCATTTATGTTTTTAATGGGAAGATTTTCTGAAAGCCTGTATAATAAATGAAAGTAAAAGAGATGTCTTACATATACAGGTAGGATGCCAAGGAAAGACAAATAAGCTAAAAGGAAATGAAACAGCCATCTTACAGACAGATACATCAGAGAAGTAAAAAGCTTCTTGGTTCAGCAAAAGCTTTTGGCAACATCATTTAACACATTTCAAAAACATTATAGAAAAAATGTTTTAGTATACTTTGTAGAATCTGCTGAATAGTGATATATTAGATCTTGTTTGATTGATTTCTGTTAACATTAAGGGCATATTTGGTTGCAAAGGGAAAACTAGAATAAGTGCTACAATAATTTATACTGTCTGTATATTGCAAGTAGTTTTATTCATTGTAGGAATAAATCTACTACTCTGTCTGAAACTATCAATTAAAATGGTGGCCATTATTCATGAAAATAAATATACAGTGTGTTATTCATGACAGGAGAATGTATCATGTATAAGTGGTCAATAAATCATTTTAGGGGTAGAAGTAATATGGGAAACTATGGCACTTAAGCTTTCAATTTTCATTAAAATTATAACTGCAGCAAGCTGTTCACCAGAGACTCAGTCTAGGCTGCACAAGCCCACATTCGGTCTACTCAAAAGCCAGGCCGAAGTCTCTTTCTGTTCAACGTTGGGCTCAGAAATAGAAGTCACACTTTGAACCCTCCCTTTCTAATACCTGTACTACCTGAGTTCTAGGCCTGGAGCAGACACAGAAAAGGAGAGAATGCAGGGAGACTTTCCATTACACCAAACCACCTCCCCTAGTTTAGTTTTGGAACATGTATAACTGTGTGTTTGAATCTAGTGTCCATGAGAGCACTAACTAGTGAGAGGAATAGTGGTGGCTGCCACTGTGCAAAATGAATAACCCCCCAAACTTTGGTTTGTTACTTAATCTCAATTTGAAAATAGGAGCTCAAGCTGAAATATGAACAATGCCATCTTAAATTCAGTAATGTGTTATCAAGCTGCTGTCCCCTGCTGATCCTAAAGTCAAGGCCTTTCTCCTAGTATGAGCTTCCATCTCTTAAGGGACTGGAAAGAAAAGGACTGTAACCACTCCCAGATTTTCAAGACACTACTGGGTTGACGATCTTTATGTTTGTGCGTCTCCTTAAAGCCTTTCTTCTGCAGCGGACACTCAGGATTTATCCCTCAATATTAATGGTCAACTCCAAATTCTAGATGCATTTCAATCAGATATTGTTCATTAAAAAAAGGCAGAGAAGAAACACATGAAGCCAAAACAGAAAAAAGTTGAACTGCCCTTCTGGGACAGAACTGCAGATTTGACATTTCATCTTTGCTTATCTTGTGTTATAGAAAAATGAGTCTTTAGTGTGTGACCAACGACCTAATCCCTCTCCCATGGGAGTCAATGGTTAAGCTAGCACACCTAACCCCATTATACCTTCTACATGCTACTCTGATCTTTGGAAACCTCAGGGCCCTTTGCTTCACGATTACCAAGAGAGCATAAAGCCCACTTGATTCCTCCAACATCAGATAATATGTAGTGACTCAGCCAGCTAACCTGACTCTACACCACATCTGTAACATATTGGGTAATAACATAAAAGGATTCCATGTTCGTAAAACAACGCAGACTCTTTATTAGGAAAGCTATTTACAGACATGCTGCAACTTCAGCTAGCATTCTAGCCATGTGCACATAGACTGACTTCCTGGTACCTTCACCACACTTCACTCATGTAACCTGTGATCCTCCTTCCAAGTTACATGCAAGTTTCTACACAGGGAATGGCCAGAATACTATTATGCTCCAGCTATCCCCAGTTTCCAGAACAGTCCCACAGGTAGCGGAGAACAAATAGACCAGCTCTGAATCTTTTCTAAGTTGCATCAGATGATGAACTATCCCTGCCCACTGGAGAGGTGTAAATGTGCCACAAAGACATCTTTTTCATGCTATTGAATGGTGCACTAAACAATACTCAGCCTGACTTGTGAATTACCCCAATAATTGAAGACAGAGGGAGAAAGGGGAAATAAACACTTGGTAGATCTTAAAGTGAAGTGAGATACCCCACAAAACAAACAATTTAAAGAAAACATTCAGGGCCCAACCCTGACCTCACTGAGAACACTGAAACTAACTGAATGGGAACCAAAAAGGGTATTTTTTGCAGTTAGCTTCTGGCCAGCTAATACGATCTAATCATTTCTTCAAACAGAGTTTATTCTTTTCTTGCTGTTCTAATCTTTTTTTCTCATGTTTAAAATTTCTCTGTTGCAATTAATCACTCCCTAGATTTCCACATTTGGAGGGTTGGTGGTTGTTTTTTTTTTGCTTGCTTAAGAGAAGGCTTTTTGTTTAGTGGATTTTTACCTCTTACAGCTACAGTTAAAGTTCTGATGATAAGGAGAATGTTAGCAGGTTTTTAAATGACAGTTTGGCAACAGAGCACCATAGAACACTCCACGGCAGTTTACATATCTTGAAAGTTATGGTGTTTTTATTTACAATAAACTCATAATACATCATCATAAACCTGCTCTATACTGAACAGGTACATTCTCACTCAGTGAAAAGAGCTTGTTGGAAGAAATTAGACTACCACTTACAGTAATACACATTTGATCTCACTGATATTTATTCAGCTGCTACAGAGGTAGATAAAGCTTTAGGGAAATTTGATTTCTGAAGGCTGTATCTTGTTCACACCTGCCTCCTGACCAACAATACGGACTTGTGTAGCATTCCTGTCACCCATCATTCTCAAGAAGTTTCAAAACACTGAGTCAGACTACTCCCTCTCATAGGGAATTCTGCAAAAAGAGGTGAGGTGGAACTGGTTTCTCTGAAGAGTTCCTTTCCAATCATTCTGTCTGGGAAAATACTTGCCCCCACCACACAGAATGTGCCTCCACAAACCTGGAGCATCCCCCAGGCCAGAGGAGTTTCCCTATTCTGTTGGGTGAGCAGTGCCACCCAAGAGAGTTTAAAAAAACCTTCCTGAATCTGTGCATCTTTCACCAATGAGACACATTCATTTTTTGGATAACCAAGGTTGTAACTTTATTTATGAATCCTCTGTTATGGGTTTTTTTCACAGTGTTTTTTTTAAAAAAAAAATTCCCTCTCTCTCTCTTCATCCCTTGCCTAATGTCCTTTATAAAATGTCCTACCTTGTACTCATCTTCAACTGTGAGCTTCTACAGAAAGGTACTGTGTCTTTCGTATCTATGTAAATCCCAATGCACAGCTATTTCATAAGAACAGCATGGCAAAGGTAAAGGCACTCCAGCACATAAAGGGTTACTTTCTGATCTGGGTGAGATTATAAAAAGGAAAGGGGAGTCCGGTGCAGAGGATGCTGTCATAGGGGGAGGCTTTGGGGTGATTACTACCCAGCAGTTTGAGTTGATTTGTTCTGTTCAGAGTTTGAGGTTTTGGAAATAAAGAAAAGGGAAGTGAAGAGAAAATGCCAGTTGAGTCTTTATTTTTTCCTTCCCCAGCTGGGGAATCTGCACAGTAACTTACATTTAGTAATAAAGTCCAGGCAATTCTTAACAAATCATGAGCTAGTTGAATCCCTCATCATCAGCAGAGCTCCATACTACAAAAACCTTCTATGAATACCTGCTGAAATTTAAAATTGAATTAATCCCAGTCATTCTTGGGCTTCTTTTGTACTCGCTCTCTATAAACAGTCAAGGAGACAATTGTTACTTGCCTGAGTGCTAGCCAAAAGTGAATTTTAACTCACACAAGCTTGGTATTCATGTCAGAAGGCTGGATTTTATACGGGACAGTCAATTACTTGATAGTATGGTACCAGGTTTGCTAAAACTCCTTATCAGAGCCCTGCTACAGGAGCCATTAAAACATGCCAAATAAAGATTGTGTCCTTCACATTAGGAATTCATGTGCATAAACTTCATTTGTGTCAAATCAAAGAGAGAGAGAGAAAAAAGTGTGCATTCTGCATCCCTTCTTATCCTAATAAGTCTTACAGCTGTTGGAAAGTGACCTACAAAACACTTTGTTGGACTTGTGCCCTTTTTTACTTCTTTATAATGTACAAAGACTACCTGAAACCGATCTTGAATTCACAGCAACCTTCTAGACACAGAAGCCAGCATTAGGATTAAATACCATTGTATGTGAGGAAAAATGCCAACATGAGTGTGAAAGGCTCATGATGAAAGAAAATAAAAAGCAATAGGCTGAAATAAAGTAGTAGAATAAGACCCAAAAACAGAACAGGATCATTTCCACGTAGTGTATACTCATAGGAAAGTATATATCATTCTACAGAGTTGGCTCTGAACAATACTGTATACCATAGTGATATTATATAATTTTGGTTCACTTCTATGAACAAATATTTAGCTCCCTAATTCTTGCACGTTGTTCACTCCTGGTAGGCACCTCCCTCCCTTTGAGAGGTAGAGCTGAGAACCGACTCCTTTTCTCAGCATTTCCCAATTGACTAGCTAGGACAACTCCTCAGTCAGCATGCTAGCTTTTGAGAGTCCAATTCTTAGGTGTCTATCTCTCCCCATTATATGGGCACCTAACTCATGGCTATGGATTCCACCAGGAACTAAAATTAGGCATTGCAATGATAAGTCTAAGCCCCCTTTATGGATCAAGCCTGAACTGCCAAAGTCACTTTTGATATGGGACTTTCTACAGCAGCAGAGTCCACAGTTAGTGTGCAGCAGGCCAACGAGAGGCAGAGTTACTCTCAGCTTTCTGCACGCTAACTGTTTGTGTGAGCCTGCTGCCATGCCCTACAAGTTCCCTAGTGTGTTTTTATCTAGCAGGATAGCTCAAGTATGCACTAAATGTTTATCTAAAGAAGCTCTAAGCTCTCCAAGTCGCTTAGGCCTTGTGAAACTGAGTAAAGTTATGAGTAAATACTTTTAAAAAAAATCTAGGCCTTAGGCTCTAACCACTATAAAAAAATTAATCACCACATCATAGCAACTTCCACCAACAATGCAGTTGTACCAGTGATAGCAGTGGTGTAAATACTACTATAGATACGTCTCAAATGTTCTTACCACTGTGCCATGGAAAATATCTGAGCCCTGTCTATAGTAACATGTTACTGCTGGTACTGGTACAATCTTTTTTAATGAAGATGCACTCAGCACATAAACACACCAAGCTTCAATGGTCAGACTCAACGTGAGGGAACTGGGGGAGAAAAATCTCCTCTCCAAACTACCCCAGTCTGAATCCTTAGGACTACAGCAACCCTACACAGGGAAAAAATTGCAGTGGGTTAGTGTAGCAGATGATTTTCTGCACTGGGGTCCTTCATTACCATGGAGGAATGAGAAAGATTTGGCTATTATTGGTTTGTTTCTGTGAGGTGCTGAGCATCTTCAGCTCCCAATGTCTCCAATGGGGGTTAAAAATGCTCAGTACCACATAGGAAATGTATGCAGGGTCAAGGCCTTGGTTTACACTAAACCAAATTCCACCTTTTAAGCAAATATTTATTCTCATGCAATCACAAATGATTTTCGAACCTGGGATTTTCCAAATATAGATGACTTACTGGAATTACATACCACTAAAGCCATGACAAAATACTGCTTTCCTAGCTATGAAGTAAAAGCCTAGAAGCAGAAAAAGGTTTTCCACCGTCCAAGAATGATTCACACTCGCACCAATGCTCCCTAGACTCAGCCAAACTCTGATACATCCTGTGTGGTCTGTATTCATGACTATCAAAAGAAGATTAAACATTTTATATACTCAATCAAACCTTCCTTTAAAGGAAGTAAATTGCTACACTGAGAACTTCATTTCTCTTTAACAAGGATAACCTGATGAAGGCCGTTATCAAGACCCAAGACAAACTGGCAAGCAGGTGCAGCCATATACCATATAAGCTATGTTCTTTTATATTAATTAGTAAAACTGGAATAGCTTGTAAACTTTAATACTAGTTAAAAGAACTCTCTCAGGGGTGGGGATAAGAAGAAAATTCATGCTTTCTCTACATAAAAATATAATAAATGGAAAAACAAATGTAAGACTGCCTGGGGATTTCAGAGCACATTTGTTGGGGAAAAGAATTTGATAAAGATAGAAAACATAGTGGGGCTTTTCTCCAAATTCCCTCACTGATAAATGAATACTAATGCTTAACACTGCCTAATGAAGACCAGTTTACCATGCAATAAAGTCATCAGTGATGAGCAGAAAATGGAGCATTTGTAAATACAATGTAACACAGAACGATAAAGCACATCTAATTTATGCAAAGATGTTCTTGCAGCAGTACGATAAATAATATCCGTATAATCAATTACCAGAAGAAAGACGGATTGAATAAATTGTTTTCTGGCAATTTATGGAAAACAAGACTAGCACAAAAAGGACAATTTGACTTTAGTTTTAGTGCTCATCAGACAATCTTGTTAAAAAGACTAAAGATATTAATGATTCAACTACACAATATTTATAACTGTCTGTTTTCATTAGTGATGGCACATACGTCCCACTTTGAATTTGAGAAGCAGGGAATACAACATAATTCTGGGAACATAAAATGTATGCTACCCACTGCAGATAGGAGATGCTATTTAGGTTTTAAAAATACCTAGAATCTCTATAAGGATTTGAATTAACTGCAGGTTCATGTATGCATTTATGGTCCGACCCTTCACTCAAAGAAGTCAATGGCAAAGTTTCCATTGATTTGAATAGCTCAGGATCAAACGCTTGAGGAAATTCATGAACCTCATGCATTAGGCAATAAAGGCATAAACTGTACTCTTCTGACCTTTTTCAGTGTTGTTCTGTTATTTGATTGGATGGCTATTCTTCCCCACTGCTGACAGCATCAGTATGCTAGAATGAAAAGATAGGAAGTGGCCAGATAAACAACTTACAATATATTTAATTGTATAACCTTCCAGGTTATGCAGGATATTAAAATAAAGTTGACTACAAAATACATTTTATTACAAAACATTTCAAGTATCAGAGGGGTAGCTGTGTTAGTCTGGATCTGCAAAAGCGACAAAGTCTTCTAGCACCTTATAGTTATATAAGGTACTACAAAACTCTTTAAAACATTTCAAGGATGCCTTGAGCCTTACTTGTTCTGAGGCTAAATTAAATTCTATGCTCTTCCTTGTTATCAGTCCAACATCACTGGTATTGGTAACTCTATTTAGCTACTGAACAGACACAGCACAAGTTCCAGCAAGGCAAGCTTCTTTCATCTCTCCCACAAATATACACCACTATCCTAACTTTTACAAGATTTGAGGCTACAAGTTAGATCACTGGTGGCCAACCTGTGGCTCCAGAGCCACATATAGTCTACAGAAGTTAATATGTGGCTCCTTTTATAGGCACCGACTGGAGCTACAGGCACCAACTTTCCAATGTGCTCGGGGGGTGCTCATTGCTCAACCCCTGGCTCTTATACAAGACCTGTCCCCACTCCACCCCTTCCCATGCCCTCGATCCTCCCCGCCAGAGCTTCCTGCATGCCACAAAACAGCTATTGGGAGGTGCAGGGAAGGAGGGAGAGTACATCTACACAGTAGGAGCTAAGAGTGCGATTCCCAGCTCACTAAACAATCATGCTAGCTCTCATTTGACCCTGCACACTGAAAATATTCATGTAGCCATGACAGCATGGCCAGATGCAGCAGCAGCGGCCCAGGGGAGCTGCCCGGAGTGCCCATGGGGTTCAAGTGGGTTTGTACTCAGAGCAGTTAGCCCATGCTATTCCTGCAGCTGCCTGTGTTACCGTGACTACACTAATACTTTAAGCATGCTAGCTCAGAGGAGAGCTCACACAAATATGTCTAATATGCTGTGGAATCATATCTCTAGCTCCTACTGGGAGATGTAGCCTTAGTTTCACACTATAAAAAAGGGATAACAATACTTTTTTAAAAATGAGTTTTGAGATTTATAGCACTTTAATATATGAAGAGCTAGATATTAATTATTCTTTCAATCTCCATGCCCATTCATTTTTTGGATTCTAGCAAGTCCAGTAGCTAATAAAATTCCTGATCATGAAGTCCATCCGCAGACTAAATTCCCATTTTCTCATCTGAACCATAGAATTGACCAACAAGGTGCCAGTTTGAATAATGGTCCTATTTGTAGATATTGCTGTGCACAGGCACAACACTGAAATAACAGACTCATGTCACAAAGACTCACTGAACAGCTACTGGATAGTAACTTTGGCAACAACTGATCTAGGCAATAGTAGAACCCATCATCCAAGAATGAATACCTGTGTTATTTCTGATCCCCTGCTGTACAGTCTTTGTTGTGATGTAGTTAGGCATGTCCTATATTTTCAAATCTAAACCATTCTTTGAATGACTAATTTTCAATTTTCTAGAGCTACATACATTTTTCACACCAGGTGTTTGGCCATCATGTAGCCACACCACACTTTTAGCATGTCCCTAGGGAGGTTTGATTTAATTGCGGAACATCTTACATGCCTTAAAGTAGAGGGAAACCTTGTTTACCACATACCAATTAGCTGAAATGGTTGTCCAGAGGTCTAATATTTCCCCAAAGTTTTGACATCAGCACATAACTCTTTATGCACTAGTCTGGTTTCACTGCTTAAGTGCATACAGAGTTATATACAGAGGCCTTTTTACCTGATTCAGGACATTAAAACTTCACTGCACAAAAATTTATATGCTTAAGTCTGGCCATCACATAAAGATGTATGAACTGAAATCCTGGAGAGCAGCTGCTGCTATCTCTTACTGAGCCAAGCAGCTGTGAGGAAGCCAGCTATCCATCTAGAAACTGAGTGATTCTGAGGTTCCAAGTGCAGAGTTTAAAGCTGTCTGAGTCAGCTCTACCATAATCAAAACCCCTAGTTTTCTGGAAGTTTCCAGTGTCACATGAGACCTTTGGCTAACTCAGATTCAACTCTAGCTGGTTTTTTTTCAATTTTGAACCAATATGATCTACTGCCATTCTTGAAATGTGTGGAAATGGAGGTATAAGTGAGAAGGTCCTGGATGTTATTACAAACGGGAAATGGACATGAGTCTAAATATACTACCCTTATGCCAGACACTCAATAGTCAAACCTGAAAACCTTTGGAGATTCCCCCAACTCTGATGAAAACTTCTGACTAAAATGAGCTAGTCATAAACCGTAAGCATTCCAATGAGAGTGACATTAAATAAAACAACCATATTCACTATCTTCTGAAATTACATACAGAGATAAACCTCAGTTTAGCACAACAGAGGCTAAATGTAGGGCTTGTTTCTGCACCCTTAAAGTAAATGAGGGTCTTGACCTTGAGTTCAACAGAAACAACAGTGCCTCAACTTCCTTATGTAAACAAACATAGCTCCACTGACATCAGTGGAGCAACACAGATTAGCACCAGCTAAAGCACTGACCCCTAGTGAATAGGTATCAATAGTATTATATTTCTCAATTGGACAAGA
This sequence comes from Dermatemys mawii, assembly GCA_007922305.1. Taxonomy (NCBI): domain Eukaryota; kingdom Metazoa; phylum Chordata; order Testudines; family Dermatemydidae; genus Dermatemys; species Dermatemys mawii. Next base: position 76,261,175 of record ML677326.1, read on the forward strand.
ACTGGACATTTGAGATGAAAGCTATGTGCATCAACATGAGGTTATATCACCAGTAGAGCAAATAAATCAAAATGTGTTTGCTTTGTCCATCTTTAAAGATCTTAGAATTCTAAGTGCAATGTAGACCCTAGGGGCTCCTGCTGTTTCAGGATAATTTGTACACCAACCCATTTCTTAAACCACAGATTTGTATATTTGAGACAATAAGAGTCTCTGCTCAGTGACGTTTACAGGACACCATAGATTTTTGTTCTAATAAGCTGAATGAAGTTAAAAAATAAAGTTACACTTTCAGTGATCATGAACATTTCAAGCCCTTATTCCAACAGTCACCACAGTAAACGAGTAAAAGTAGTAAAAAAAAGAAAATATCTGATAAATAGATGTTGGTCCAGCACCTGAATATTCAATATTGCTGAGGGTATTCACACTTCATATTATTTATTGTTGTGAATTAAACAATGTTCCCTAGATCAGCACAAAAATAATCCTCCATGCATAAATCTCCCCTAAGGTGGCAAGGGAGGATCAGCCATCTCCATGGCACCATCCCCCACTTCCCAGTCTGGCCAAATGGAGAGCCCTCCATTGGGCTGGGGACCTGTGAATGGGGAGGGGGCAGGACCACTGGAGAAAAAAAGGCCGGGGAAAATGCACTTTAACCTCATCAGACATCCTGGGAATCGGCTCAGAAGTGAATACAGCTTGAGGCTTTAACAACTTCTATTACAGTATTGACTTCTGAGCAGAAATCTCCTGTGCTGTGGAATCACCTTTTAAGGGGGGGACTTCTTTAAGCCGCTAGCAGGATAAAGTCCTTGCAGCAAGCCATAATAGAGCACTTCAGGGATTTGGAAGCTATCTCTATGCGGATAAAGCTCCAGAAGACAAACAGATCTCATGGGATACATAAGGTTTGGTGTTTAACCTACTATTTGGTCTGTGGGAGGGTCATAAACAAAATCTTTCTCCCTTAATGTGGAAATCTATAAAAAAAAGTCACAAGGGAACCTTGTATGTTTCCATTCCTCTCACCCCAAGCCTTTTCCAAAGAGTCTTCTTCTGTGGAAGGGACAATCTGACTCAAAGTGTTTAGAAGCAGATTACACCTACAGATAGGGAGTCTGAGCTCATCCAGTACTGTGCTGGTTTCATTAAAGGGGCAATGGGAAGAACAAGCTGGGTATTAACCAAAGTGTTTGACCATTAAATACGTTTTGACCTATGCCTCCAATAACTATGGACAAGGAGAAACTAGAAAACTTTGTAGTGAATTTAAATCATACACATAACTCTGTCAAGCTGACAGCAAATTCTACTAAGACTATAGTATTTGGATGTCAGGGAATGATGGATGAAAAAGTGCTAAAAACTTCAATTTTATTAAACTGTAAAAGAATGGATTACTATTTTTCTAAACTCCATCCTATTCCTCTTGAAAGGTCTACCACACAGTTATTTAGGAAGAAGAAAATAGTGAAGAAGAAAAAACATGTATAAGAGGGATTTAAAAGTTAAGCACATTTATAACACCAAGGTGAGGCTAAAGGCTAACAGAATCCTAACAATGTAGGAACATTAATGTTGAAAGAAAACAATAAGAGACTGAATTTTCTTATGTAGTATTCAGATATTCTGGTGATGGGCATTATACTGGTTTAAGTATCTCTCTAATAAAGAAACAACACAGGGCTCAATTGCTTATAGTGTTATGGTCTCTTTTACAGCAAGGACTCTGACATTGAGAAGGAGCTGTAAAGTCAGCAGATCTAGTCACACGGGAATGCCTCAAATGCAAGGAGTTTCCAGAGCTAGCGCACAACCAGTGTGATGGTTCCCTGGGCATATAGCACACTGGACGTGGCCAGGACGCTACTGTGCTCTATTTTCACTTGCTAAAATGGCTCCTTGGGATGATAGGCAGCACAGTGTAACAGAGTAGCTGTGAAGCTACTCTTATGACAGGAGCCAATCAGCCCCCAAACTGTGCCCAGAATGCAGGAGGGGGTAAAGGTAGCAGTAAGCCATGAAATCACTTTCATCCCTCAATTCCTGCACTAAGAATAGCTCACGATCCACAAAATACAATACTTGAACACTGGCATATACTTTCCATTGATGAGAAGATTAATAAAGTATTTTAATTTCTGCCCTTTGCACAGTAGAGACACACATTTAGAAGGCATATGCTAGTTGGGGTAATTCAAAGACCACCAGAAAAAGCACTTATTGCAAAATATATAAAAAAGGAGCATCCCCTGTTCAAACTGTTGCAATAGGAATAGAGGAATTTTCTCTCTTTTTATAGGAGACAAATATGACAACATATACTTCTCTAATACTGTATATTTAATTAAGTGTTCATTTAGTAAATTAAGTGCAGGTAACAAAGTAAAACATACGAATACTGCATGTCCAAAGCAGACTATGTTTTCCAAGAGGAGAAAGATCAATTCTTCACATGCATAAACCTGGAAAAATGTCTGCATTACTTTTTAGGGAAATATTTAGTGTCACTGTTCAGATTTATACTTCTGTCTGACCAAACACACAAGTTAAATCAAAGGAGGCTGTAAAGGGAGGTTAAGAAACCCAGAAAAGGTAAAACAATGACACAGATAAGATAGCCCCTCAGGTACCCACTTCAAAGGGGTTAGGACAACAATTGTGTCATCCAAATTGGAGTATTTTTAATTTCCCAAAGCTAAGATTGAGATAAAAAGACCCTCAGAGGTTAAAAAGATGCCCTCCTCCCTATATAAAAGAAAGGGAGAGTGGTCAGCTTAGGTGGACAGGGCACACCAAGGCCAAGCCATGTCTACTTAAGGGGAATGCAAAGCTTAGGTAAGACAGTTACAGGTGCATATAGTTATTTTTAAACCTACTGCTCTCAGCTCTGGGCAAATAAATGATATTTTGTTCTACAGAATCTGCTTCTTTGTCATGTAACTCTTTTACAGACTCCCAGCTGGGCATACTAAATAACATGACTGACACTCTGAGAGGTGGATCCCCAAAACCCAGTTGGAAGAGTGGTGGGATTGCAGGATTTTACCCCAAAAGAAGTTAAAAGCATACGCCTGCAACTTGGAAGTAGTGCACTCTGAGGATTGGAAAAACATCTCAGAAGGAGCAGCCTGCCCAGGGACCATGACAACCTGCTAAACATTTTCTCTGCAGTACAAGTGTATGAAAAAGATAAAGGAATAGATAGGAACATTCAGACAGAGTAAAGGATAGAGATTGGTCTACACTTCAAAAACAGACTGAGAATATCAACTGATTTTTACTTTACACATTTTGTCCCCAGCCTCTTACTTCAGGGATTCATTAGAGGGTTGGGTTTGGTTTAGTTTAGCTCAACTCAGCTCCTCCATAGTGCCTCTTCCAGGCAACATTGTCCCAATAACTCCACCCCTCAGCCTGTCCTCTGACAGGACTTTATAGAACTAGGTGTAAGCTAGTCCTCTTTGATTGGCTTCAATGACCACAGCTGTTCTGACACATGGAAACTGGACTTTGCTTGCAGGGTCAGCTATCCTGAAACAGTACCGGTTTCATTTTGGTTTTGGTTTATTTTGTGTGGGGGGTAGGGATTAAGCCATTGAAAAATATTAGAATTTTCATTGAAAATCTAAACTTGAAAAGCAAACAAAGATTTATTTTGAGGAAAGGGTGTTTCCACCCTACATTTTGACTTTTTTTATGAACAAAAAAAAAAAAGTTCCACAAAAATTACTTGTAGTTCAAAGGGCATTTTCAGTTTAAAAAGAATTGCAGTGCACATTTTTCAGCCAGTTTTTCTAATTTCATGAGAACTACAAATACAGATGTTTATTTAGAGTTATATACATTCTAATAAAGATTACTTCTATACAGTGTATGCTCACAGTGAAACAAAATACATTTCTGGCTAGCTAGCTAAACATAAATACACAGATACATTGGCTCAGATTCTTCTCTGAATTTATGCTGCTGTGTGCCATGCTATCAATCCAAATTTCTCTTAGTCCCAGCACAGCATGCTCTTGGTTTAACACACCTCAGAATAGGTAAATCCTGAAATGACTAAGAACCAGCATAATTATTTCTATGCCCAAACCATCATAGTGTGGCTGGGGCTTCTCTGTGCCCTATCAGTCCCCAAACACTATAATAGCAATTTTCAGAGGAATAGCTGTATAACTACTCCATACTAGGAGGTCAGTCTAGCACAAACCTGTCCCAAGATCAAGGGAATGCTGGAAACCCTTTTGCATTCCCTTCACCAGAGCTGCACTGCATGATCAGTAGGAGCCAATGAGCTACGACATTATGTTAGAAAGATATAAACTATCCAAACTTTAACATTCCCTCTAGTGTTAATTTGTAATTGAATTCTTATGGACCTGCAGAAGTTTAACTATCCTTATTAGGATCTAAAATTGCAGTGAAGTTTCTGGGTTAAAATCTTTTATTAATACAATATGCTTTTTATTTTAAAAAGAAAAAATCTTCAGGAATCTAACATTCATGAATGTAAAGGACGGTCCTGATGCCAAATAGCTCCAAACTAGTGAAAGTAAACAACAGTGATTTCAAGGGGATTACTCACTTACTTCAAGTTAAGCACATGCTTAGGTTTCTTGCTAGACCAGGACCTGTCATAAGTGTGAAGTAGCCTAGAATTAGTGTTTACCTGTAAGGGGTTAAGCTAAAGGTAACCTGAGAGGTGGACAACTGACCAATGAGAAATTCCTCAGGAGACAAAGGATTTTAAGTTTCAGTTTCTCTCTGGGTCTCTCTCTGTTCACCTCGGCTATAGGATGAACACAGCTATGTCTTTCACTGTAACTATAAGATTCTATCAAGTACTGTAGTCAGTAAGTTTACCTTCTTTTTATCACTTGGATGGTTCTCAGTGGTGAGTGTTGGCTGGGTGCTTCTTGAGATTGTAAGATTCAGCAGAGATCTCAACAGTGGGAGAAAGTTGCCTCGGGGGAGAGGTTTGGTTTCTGAATCCTTTTGTTGATTATGGTAGATGCTGTTCTACTGATGGTTATAAGGGATTTATTCCTTTCTTTTTTTCTTTTATTAAAATCTTTCTTTTAAGAAGCTGACTGCTTGTTTTTCATTGTGTAAGATCCTGGTTTTGGATCGGGCACATCTCGCAGGAGCAGGCGAGGTTTGTTTTTTTTCTCTCAAGCTTCCCAGGGAAGGAAGAAGTTTGGGGGGTTAGTGGAGGGAAAGAAGGGTCCCAAACTACCCTAGACCTAGTTTGGTGGTGGCAGTGTACCAGGTCCAGATACAGAAGAAGTTGTGTTCTGGGGAAAAATATTTTAACCCAAGCTGGTAAAATAAAACCCAACCGGGGGGGGGGGGGGGCGTTATTTCTTTTTCATGCGGGTCCCCACATCTGTACCCTAGAGTTCAGAGTGGGGAGGCAATCCTGACAGGACCTAAGAGCACTGACAAGAACTAAGCATATTTTACAGTGCAAGCAAGCCCTGTGCAACCTTGCCTACACAACCTCTGTCAGTATATTCCATTTTTGACATACAGGTATACCATCCCTGCTATTCTAATATGCATACTTTGCTCAGTAGAGGTTTTGTGGAGAGGTTTTTGATTTGGTCAAATATCCACTCACTGTAAAAGACGTAAGAAAAAGAGTAAACACATTTGTATCTGCAACTCATGTCTCTGGAGTAAAACGTTAATTCATTAACACACAGTACCATCCATGCCCTGCAATTTGCATATTGTTAAAAAAGTTGATGTTTAAATGGAAAAGACAAGGGTTACTCTAGCAACTAACAAGATATGGCAATTTTAAAAAAATAGTTTTGAAAACAAAATATTTCTGGCACTAGAAAGCAGGAATGTTTTCCATCAGAAAGGATTTAATAATATAAGCCAAATTCTAAAGGGATGCCACAGTTTTGTGCCTACTGGATTAGCATTTTAAGTACAGCCTTTAAGGAATTTCCGATGTCTTTACACCAGGGAATGATGCTATTAGCAATTCAGTTTTTGCCAAATCTTAACAATTTTGATTACTTTATAACTTAGAAAAGCATCTCAGTAGCCTGTGACTAAATGTGGTTTTATCAGTGAAACAAACTTGACCTCTTGAAATTTCACCGGCTGCTTGGCCAACTTGCACTTACATACAATCAAGCTCTGGGACATTTTGTATAGGGAATAACAGTAATATCTTTTCTGAAGAATCACTACTGTAAGGGAGTCTTACTATTCCTCAGCTGGAGAAAGAAATCAAAGAACACACTGGTGCAGCCTGCACTTCACAGATCCACACAGGAAAGTTCACTAGCTGTCTCCAAGTGCACTATCTCCTCTTTCCCCTGACTTCACTGCAGCCTTTTCACTGACATGGGGATTCATGCAGAGAAGGGGCAAAGAATGAGTGGGGGTAGGGCAAAGGGCAGGTACAGGGCGTGGGGACATAAACGTCTTTCCCCATTCCCTCCTCAATATACCGCAACTATTTCCAAGGAAAGGTAACACAGCCTTTTGTGAATCCTTTTTAGACCAATGTTGTAGTTTATGGCCTGGGACCAGAAATTCAGGCCCCCATAATTAGTCATTTGTTCCAGTTTCCAGACATCTCTTTGGGGTGGAAAGGCTATCCCTTGAGCTAGCTAAAGACAAAAAGTGAGAGGCTTCCAGGGCCTTTCATAATTGCTCTCTTATGGGTGGAAATCCCTTTGTTCTTCTGTGCAAAATCACAGCAACAAGATGGAGTTTGTAGCCACATCTGCAAGTCACATGTCCATGAATGATTCAGCTTTTCGCAGGCCGATGCCATTGTTTACATGTTAGTTTGAATGTTCACAGGAAAATTCTGATGTAGATTGGCATCTCCCAAAACACAGTGTCGTTAAGAACTCCCAATTACTTGAATAGCCCCTTCACGATATGTTGGCCAAACCTTCCTTAGTGTTTCCTACAGCAAACACTTCAAATACAAGCATAGATTCAACGCTGATAACTTCAGATATAAAAATGATACATGCATAACTGTTGCAGGGCAGAGGTTTTAAAAACCTCTGATGCCTGATAAAGGCCTTTCTTCCCCCTGCTTCCCTGCAGCATGGCTGGGTTAAAGGGCTAAAACCCTCAGCAGGGAGACCAGCTGTGTGCCCTAATTAGGTCAGGCTCAGTGCAATCTACTGGGCCAGTTGGAACCAGATGTATTGATGACTGGAGAAGTGTATAAACCCAGGGGAGGGGGAGGGCAGAATTTAGTTCTGCTTCTGCTGGCTGAAACAAGCCTCAAGGGGCCAGGGGACCCAGTGAAGGGTCTGGTTTTGGGGAAGTGGGGACTGTGTAATCACTGTAAATAAAAGAACATGGGTGAAGCACCAGCAAAGAGCATCTGAGACCCTTTCTTTGGCCAGCCTAAGCATGGGGCACAGGGATTAGGGGAAGGAAACCTGTGACATGTGGGGGCTTGTCTGGGACCCTCCTACCCACCCATACCAGTGCCTGCCAGCATAGAGGAGAACCTGAAATGGCTGGTTACTACAGTGCAGGAGATGCAGCAGTCCCACCAGACAAAAAGGCAGGCCCTTATGGAGTGGCAGCGGGACCAACAACAGGCCCTTCAAGAGTTCATCAAGGAACAGTCGGCAGCCCAGCAGCAGATCATCCAGCAAGTGATGCATCCGGTGAACTGGACCAGGACAGCAGGGTGGGGACTCTGTAACATGGGCCCCACAGATGACCCAAACACCTTTCTGGAGACATTTGAACGGGTGGCTACAGCAGCAGGCTGGGAGAGATCAAATTGGGCTTGCGCCTAGCCCTGTACCTGAGAGGGGAGGTCAAAGCGGCATTTATGGCTTTGGGGGAGGCCCAAGCCAGAGACTATGAGATGGTGAAGGCCGCTATCTTGGACAGGGTCGGACTCTCAACCGAGCAGTACCGTCAGCAGTTCTGGGAGGCCCGCTGGATGGGGAGCCTGAGGCCCAGGGCATTTGCCCAGAAGCTGACCGGCTGGGCCACTAGGTGGCTATTTCTCACTCTCCTCCTTTCAGCATGCCCACAATCCTGCAGTCAGTTTTGCACAAGCAGCCCCTCTGGCTGTGGGAATCAGATTGCCTTACCCTGAGCCCAGATTGTCTTCCACTACATCAAGAATAGTTTTGACACAGGATTTTTATTGCAGTAGTTGTTTTGTTTTGTGGTAGAATCAAACCCTTTATACCTAGCCCCTGTAGCCTCCATGGGAATTATAGATAATTCGCAGTTGTAGAGAAGATATCAAAATATTTAAACTTTAAATCTTAATATCACAAGTAAAATAACAAATGTGGCCCATGATTTTCAATGGTCAGTTATAACCTTCCCCCTCCCCTTCTATTTTTTCCTTTCCTATTAAGGCTCATATATATTTTTATTGTTTGATGATAAGAAGTGTAGACATGTAAAGAAAAGTTCAAAGTACACTCCTGGTTAATAAAACTCACCAAAAATTACTGCACAACTGCTAGTAAAAATCAGACTTCATTCAAGAATAATGTAATAGTAAGAATCAAAGAAGAATGTTTAAAAATCAGCCAGGAATATTTTTTTTAAAAAAAAGAAGTTGCTGAAATTTGGTTAGAGAAGAGAAAGGGGAAAGATGCTGCACATCATCATCTAATTTAATGTGATCATTTTCATGCTTTATGATAAAGTGCTTGACAGGAGATGAACAAATTCAAAAGTTCAGTAGCATGCAGTGAGGTCAGTGAGCATGTTTGCTGAACATAAAACCACAACATGTATATTAAATATGGTAATATTTCACATATAGATTAGATATTTAAATCTGGGAAAAGCAGGATTTTACCTTGAGGGACAACTGTTTTCATGGCCTTTTCTTAATAAGACTGTTGCTTGTAAACATATTCATGCTAAATGTTTTGTTTTGTTTTAATTTAGAAAGAGAGAGTTTAAGGAGGCTCTTTTTGTATGAGTTTTAGATATAGGTTGTGTGTGAGAGAGAACTGCCGGGCCCCATTTTGCCGAGTATCCGCTTTTTAACAGTGGCCAGTACCAGACCAGCTACATCAGAGGAAAGGAAACAAACACCCATACTAGACAATTCCGGGACAATGTGCTTATGACGGAAGTTTCTTCTTGTGGTCGGATGTTTGGCTAAGTGTGTGTTCTTTCAGCATAGTGTCCCAGCTCTGTGCAGACAGTGGAAATAGCAGGCTCAGAACGAGCAACCCAATAAATCCAGACTCAGTTTGCAGCACAGGAACTTAATGAGGGTCATTGACAATGAGCATGGTTTAATGGCTCAGTGGTTACAGGTTACTAACACATGTATGGCCGTTGTAATGGATTAGCTCAGTAAATGGCAGGACTTTCCATGAGTCCCTTGGCCAGCCAAAGACACTCCTTCTGAGATGCATCTTTATAAACAGATGCAAGCAAACAAACAAGTTACGCATTACTCCTGCTGTACATAGGTGCCACCCTCTGATGTATTTGGGCACCATCCAGTACCTTGGTTCAGTCAAAACATCTCTATTTATCCTGATGTCCTCCTGACCTCATATTTAGGATGGATCATTGTGTTCCTGTTATCTTTAGAGAATGTGTTTGATATCAATGTGTTCTGGTACTACCTTCCTGGAGTGTGTTTGTGTATATATTCTTATGCCTAGCACTACTTAGGAATATGTGTTTCTGCAACAGCAGCCCTATTCTTGCCAGATTGTGTGAGAGAGGGCCTGCCTCTTGCTCATAACTTAACTTTGCTTTATATGAACAAAGTTTTGACTACTTTAGTCCTGGCTTCAGGCCTCTGATACATGGCCTTATGTTTCAGGCCCTCTTCCTACTACGCTTCTGAACCAGCAGCTGCTACTGTTGGTTTAAGCCCTGAAACATAAGGGTGTGTATTCATCATTATTATATTTATACAAACATGCTATCTACATTACTGTCAGTATACTCATTGCTAAAATAAATATCATACTAATAAATTCTTGGGCTCTGTGATATCTTGTGACAATGGAGTTCCACAGGTTAGTTGTGTAAAGAGCATTTCCCTTTATCAGCCTTAAATTGTTGCTTGTCAACTACACTGAAAGTGTATGTGTTCTAGTGTTATGAGGAAGGATAAAAATGAGTACCTGGTTTACTTTCTCTATACTCTTCATACTTTTGGATCTCTCTCTAAGATCACTCCTCTAACCCAAATGTTCTGTATTACTGATGGAAAAGACTGAGACTGTCTCTAATCATTTGTTACCCATTTTTGGATACTTTCAGTTTCCTTCTTGGGAGACAAGGTAACAAAAGCAGAACACAGTATTCCAGGTGAGGGAATAAAGAAAGATTCTAGTATATTATTCTCTATTCCAGTCTTCTGCAGTATAGAAATTTGCAAACTTGACTATTACTGCACATGGAGCAGATGCTTACTTGCAGGTGGTTTTGATCTGGGCATGAAGGAAAAAAGGCACAAGCAACAAGATTGGGTTTAGTGTGGCAGTACGATGGGGTCAGGCTCACCACTGTGGTGCCTCCTGCTGACAAGGGAATTAGCTGGGAATTAGCACTCAGCAGTCCTGGAGCACCCTCTGCTGGTGGTGCCACGCATGTCTTCTGCTCAACTAGATTTCAGGCCTGTGTTGCTCCCCACTCAATGGCATTCACTTCCAGACAGTTCCCGTTGGCTTCAGGACACTGCCCTCCAGTAGTGCCTGCTAGTCCAGTCTCACCCCCTTCTTCGGGGGAGGGGTTAACAGCAGTCTTTATGCTTGCCCCTGCTGCAGTGGCCAACCACAACCTAAATCTAATCCCTTTCATCAGGGGCATGTTGCACCTGCTATGGCCACTCTCCCATGGTCAGGTACAGCACAAGGGGAAAAGGTGGGGACCAAGGCCCGCCCACTGCTCTGGGTCCCAACCCAGGGACTCTCTAGTGGAAGCCTCCCTGCCCTCCTTTTCTCCCTCTTCCATTCGTCTTCCAGGGCCACTTCCACTCTGGCCTCTTGTAGCTGTTGGGCCCTTCTCTTTAGGGCCTGCAGCCTGGCAGGTAGTGGACAGGAGATCTCCTTTGCTCCCCTGAGCCTGCCCAGCACTGCACTGTCATAGGTGCTGGTCTTCTCCTCTCAGGAGACCTTCCTTCCCCTTCAAAGGTCTGGGAGAAACTGCCTTGCTCCTCTGCTGCGCAGCCTTTATATATGGCTGAGCCTGGCCCACACTGGCTCTCCCACAGGCCCTTCTTGATTGGCTGCCAGCCTGCACAGCCACTCTGGCCTGCCCTAGCCCAATCTTTTATAAGGATGTGGCAGTCGCCCCACCACAGGCAGGTTGTAACTTTATTAAATAATGCCAAAGCAGCAGGGCAGAAGTGTGAAACTGCCCAGCCTCTCCTTTAACTGTAGAAGTAGATTGTTAAATGGTTGCAGTAAGAATACACTATTTAATAAAGAGGGTGAGGTGATGACACTTGGATCCTTGGATTCAGCCCATGTCGCAATCCCTTGTAATTACTTGCTCTCTCCTCATATATGGAGGATGAGAGTGCACATGACTGGCTCAATCTGCACACGATTTCAACACACCCTCATCCCAAGCCCATTCAGGGTTGGTCCCAGTCCCTCCTAAGCCCTGTGCTTGGGCTTACTCCAGTATCTCATAACTCATTCACTCCATCTTTTCATACTAGACACCTCCTGCAATTTGCAGTAATATTCTGGGAATTGTTTCTGTAATTTAGTTTTCCTTTTCTCTCTCCTAACTGCACAGCCAGATCTCCAAGACACAGTGGGTAAAACTTGTCGAGTGGGAAATCCCATCCTGAACCCTGGGAAAACTGTTGTGGTAGGTTCACAGCAGGGATCAGCAATGTTGGCACATGGGACCTCAGGGTAAGCACCATTAGGGGGCCCTGCTGCTTTGTTTACCTGCCGTTTCCCTGATTGCAGCTCCCACTGGCCGCAGTTCGCCGTCCCAGTCCAATGGGGGCTGTGGGAAGTGGTGCGGTGCTGGCCGCTGCTTCCCGCAGCCCCTATTGGACCAGGACAGCAAAATGCGGCCAGTGGAAGCCGCAGTCAGCAAAACGGCAGCTAAACAAAGTGGCAGGGCCCACTAAGAGTGCTTACCCTGCGGTCTCGCGTGCCAACATTGCCGATCCCTGGTTCACAGTATACCCTGAGATTCAGCTAGAGACCTGCACCCACCAAGGTGGGATAGATGGGTGCAAGTCTGTGAATGGCCTCCCATTCTCAGGAGGGGCCTTTTATCTCAAGAGGAGACTGGATCCTGTGATCCCTCCCCACCCCCTGAAACTGGCCAGAGACTTACACAGGACTACCTTCCTCCAAACATATTCATTCTTCTTGCCTGGAAGGGAAGGGAACGGAAGGAGGAGTTATGACCCCCCCCACACACACACATGCCAGCTGGTGGAAGGAAAAGGCTTAGGCATCTACCTAAAACACCCATGTGCACCAGCACCCTTAAAGCTGCTATACAACCAAACCTCCTCCTTTATTTGTGGGAGGGGAGGCATCCTTCCTGAATGGTTGCAATTAATTTAGACATCAGCATGGTCTAGGATTAGTTTAAATTCAGTATGTACACTGAATTTATTAACACTGAATTTAATCAGCAATCATCTTGTCCATTGGGGGAAAAAAATCAATGGGACTTTGACAGCGAAGTGGTGAGGTCACCATTGGAAAAGGGAGTTAGGCACTTTTGAAATTGTAACTGAAATCCTCCTTTGCCGAGGCCATACTATTATATCATGTTCATTCCAGTGTTTTATCATTTCAACCACTTTCATGGTAGTAAAGTAAGAGTTACTGTTCTGGAATACCAAGGTTCACCCTTGCTACCGCCACTACTCTTCTATGGGTGCTAATTTTAATGAGATTACATATTTTTGTTTTAGGAGTTCAGCCACTTCATTCTTAAGTTCTTTTAGCTTCTTAATTAAAGAAAAAAAACTTCTTTCTAAAATTTAAATCTCAAGGGACCAGTTTTTGGCACAATACAGCTCTGTGATATTAAACGTCATTATAGTGTGGTCACTATCATTCAGGAGCTCAACAATTATTTCTTCCATCAACTCATTCACATGACTTAACCTCTTTCTTGGGTGCGCCAAATAGAGTGACCAGACAGCAAGTGTGAAAAATCGGGATGGGGGTGGGAGGTAATAGGAGCCTATATGAGAAAAAGACCCAAAAAATGGATACTGTCCCTATAAAAATTGGGACATCTGGTCACCCTAGCTCCAAAAGCAGCTGTTCCAATAAACAATCGTAAATGTGTCAAGAAACTGCTTCCATAGATCTTGTGCGTATAAATATGCTACTTTCAGTTATATTAATGCAAGTCCAAAGTATTTCCAGGGAAGTCAGTGGAGTTTGTTGTGATTTAGTTTGTCCAAACAGAGCAGAACTTGGCCCTTACTCAGTTTATAAAAACTAAGTTGTTTCAATCATTCCAGTCCACTCTTATGTAAGCAGGGGGAAAACCCAAAAAGGTCTTATGAGTAGAGCTGAGTGAAATTTTTCATGTGAATCCTTTTTTCACCACAAAAATATAAATTATTTGGATGGAAAAAAGTTAAAAACAAAATTTGAAAATGTCAAAGTGATGCATTTTGGCACTTGAAACAAAACATTTGGACCTTTGTTTCAGATTTTCTCCTCAATTTTATCTTACAACTATTTAAAAACCCTAAAAACAAATCAAAGTGTTTCATTTTGGACTGAAGAAACTGTATTGACCAACCTAAAGCTTTTAAAAAAAATTTTGGGTTCTGCCACTGAGCTGAAAAGTCAGTTATTGACAGTTCCACTTATCACCCATTTGTATTCAATTAGGAGGAGAAGGAATCATGTTCATTTCAGATTTGGCCATATGGATTCTGATAAACCTTTTCATCCTTATCATGTTTCAGTCTGAGCTTTTAAAAAAGGGTTTTAACAAATTAGTTTTTCTACATTAAAAATTGTAATTAATAATGGATTTTGATTTTTCTACCAGTTTGCATTTTGTGCATTAAATCCATTTACATGTTGATGGATTAGACAGTATTAGAACAGACTCTTCATACATAAGCAAATATGTTGTTCTTCCTTCATTTGAGTCTATGGTTCATTTTCTGGGCATTTCAGCTTCTGTACTTCCCCTTGTCAGTCTCTCTTCCCACCCTCTCCTTTTCTCGCTTCTCTTGTCTATTTTTCTCATTTTCTTTCCTCCAATTTCTCTTTTCCACCTCATTTTTTTCACCCCATCAATCTCATGTACTACTTTGAAAGCATTCTCTGAAGATTGTCCCACTACCACCAGCCCATATGTTTGAGGCATATTCATTTTCAATTTATTAAAATTGTCATATGGACTACCTAAGTGATTAGTGTGCAGTGACATATCCCATCTTGCTGCTCAAAGATTATAGTTGGTCAGCTAGCCCCAAACCTTACTATACCACAGTAACATGCATAAAAATTGCACTCTGCACTGCTCAAATTAGAGTCAGATGCCAAATTGCTTGAAAAAAATATACAGGAAAGTACACAGCTGTGGCAGTCTCTAACTAAATGAATAATGCAATATCAACATCTGTAGGATTTTTGAAATGCTAAATGCTCAGACATGAAGTCTCTGCTAAGGACACAGATGGTAATGATATTGTTCTTGCAGTGGTTCCCACCAGAAACAGACTGAGTCCCGTAATCAGATTGGACTACTAATGGCTGAAACAATACACTCCTTTAACAGCACTAGCACTCAGTGTATCTCAGAATGATAAATGCTTGCTTTGTGGGTTGCATTTAATTTCAAGCTTTGCTAAGCTAAAGAAATCCAGTAATGAATATGGACATCTTCTAAGTATGAATACAGATGCCAACATCAATTGGACTCAACAGGTAAATTTAATCTGAAAGTCCAAGTCAAGATAGAATAATTAAAATAAAGTTTCCATTCAGTAAAAAACAAGGTCTTATGTTTAGCTCACCAAGCTATAATTAGGAAAACTCTTCCTTTTTGCAAATAATACATTTTTATATAAGGGTAACTTTTCTTTTGCCGTATACACCATGTCACTAAGTATTTGTCTATGCAAACAAATAGGAGAAAAAACATTAGCCTTTGAAAACAGGCAACTAAAAAGGTCCATCCATCAGTGGATGTTCTAGGATACCTATGGAAGACAGCACAGTTTTCCGGTCTGCTGTCTGCCCACTATCCCACACCCCTTTAAAAAAAAATACCACAAACCACACTTATGCTCAAAATTTATCAAGCAACAACAAAAAAGTTACTTTGCTCAAGTGATCTGATGTCCTTGGAATCAGAAGAAAAGGTAAGTAAAACTACCAGAAAAGGCAGCATGTGAAAATTAAGGGGGGCTCAGGATTGGAGGTATATTACAAGAGTTTGAGGAGGGAAGTGATGACAGTGCCAAACAGACCTATTGGGAAAAAGCATAAAGTACACAGTTCAGCTTGTCTGGGAAGCTGTAGTTGAAACACTTGAGCCCAAATGCAACCAGTCTTCTTGGCTGCGGCTCTTAAATAAAGAATGAGATTTATTTCTTTTGTGAATTGAGGCAGCTGAGACACACATACCATTGTACCCCACTGAGCAAGAATATATGGGAAGGCTAAAGGTCAATATATAAAAACAAGACACTGAAACAGGAAGTTCAGGATCTTTGTAGAAGTGGAGGGGTTGTGTGTTAAATAATCACATTCACCAAGTTATTTTGGATTAACCCAAATCAAGCACCTATTAGTACATTTATAAGACAGTTCTGTTCCCCCTTTGGTTCCTGCACCAGTCTAACTGCTAAGGAAGGTTCAGTACTCTGACAAAAAGAGATTTGCCTTATCCAACAGTTTGGTTTTATATTTTTTACCTATGGAAAAGAGTCTGGAGAGAGAGGAACTTACCTTCTGTTAGTGTTGGCGTTCTTGTCTGGTGGCCGTTGCAGATGTGTTCAGACTGTTATACACATAGATAAATACTTGATTTGCGCATGTAACCACCCTGCTCTCCTCCCCCGAATCCTTATCCAGAAGAATACAGTGAAAATTCGTGACTCCCTTGGTCCTGTCTTGCCAAGCATTCCAGTTGCTCCACATGGGCCTGTGAAGCATGAGGGCTATGCAGTCTTGGCATGAGGTCTTGCTGGCAGAGGGGTCCAAAATAGGCTTGACTTCCTTTGAGATAAATCTCTTCTGAATTTGACTTCATCTTAAACGTTACCCAGCAAAGGAATGGGAGGGCTCTGTGATTATGGTTATGGGAGCCAATTGAATTGAACATGTATGTGGCCCTGAATTTATTCCTTCAGCAAAGAATTACATTTTGCCAGAAAGCCCATTTTTGAGGAGAACCTACTATTAAACATTCAGCAAGGAAACAGAAGAGCAGTCTAAATGTTATTCTCTCTTTCTAAAGTCAAGAAATTCTAAAGAGCAGTTGGTGGAAAATCCTAGTATCACTGGGCAGGAGCGAGCTGCGATGGACTGCCACAAAATCCCCTAAGGGGTCCACTCATATGTAGAGAATTGCCAGTTATACTTTTATGAGACAAAGTTTACTATAAAACTGAGTTTCCTGGGTGATGGCATCCTCTCATGGGATGAAACTTTGTTGCACGTTCCCCAAGAGATATAAAGAAGCACTCACAGCTGCAGAACCCAGGCAAGCTGTGAACTCCAAAGCCACAGAAGCAGTTGTAGTCAGGGTTAAAGCTCAATGAGAGTTTTACATAAGTACAAAGTGCAAAGTCAGAGCTTGTGTGTTATGAATTGAGGAGGAGCTTTTCAAACTGATTTGCAAAGAATTTTCAGACAGGTTTTGGAAGCACACATGCAGAAGTGGGTAAAAAAGCTGGTAAAAAAGCAGTAAATGATTTTTTCTCCTGTAATCTTTTGGCATTTTTTTCCCTGAATACTGAAATTACAAAGGTCAAATTTTGAACCATTGCAGCCAGCTCTACTGTGCATCTGCTTTTGCACAAGTGCGCATTTGGTGTGCATATATCCTGCGGCACACACATCTAGCGTTTTGTTCATACAGCTTGTTCATTAGAGTGCCTTGAATGTGCATGAGCAAGGACTGCAGGATCAGGCCCTTTACTCCTGATTCTCATTAGAGAAATGAAGATCAAGGGCAACTAGTGTAAAAATCTTTGAGTCTAAATTACATGTCCATATTAATATTATTTTTAAATCTTTCATAAATGTGATGCTTCTGAACAAACAGCAGCCCTTGCTCAAGCCATTCAGAGCGCATGCAAAAGTTGTCTAAGCTTCCTGAACACAGCTGTTAGCACTCCTCGGTCTTGATGTGCAACACCTCCCCTATTACAGTTCTGGAGTTTTGGGCCTCTCCTCCAAAGAGGCCTCCAATCATTACAAATTATTTCAAAATATGTGACGGCTATGTGATGCAAACAAGTATAGAGAATAGATTTTTTTAAAAAATGTATATGAATAGCAAATGAATTAGATGAGCTCTTGTATGACAAAGAATCAGTTCCCAAAGCATATGTTTCAATCTATTAGAAATCAAATCAGAGAGTTTTACGATGGTTATATATTCTGACCTCCAACAAGTCTGTCACATGTTATGCTGTAACAAAAAGTATAAGGTGTTATCCAGCATAGAACTCAGACACATGCCTAACTTATTGAACATGAGTATTCCAATTAAAGTAGTCTGAGGAATTACGCATGTGCTGAAAATTAAGCATGTTGCGAAGTGCTATGCTGGATCAAGGTGAGAGTACACAGCACCTTGTTGGATCATGTCTTATGTTATGCTGTAACAAAAAGTGAATACATTTAATTTACAGTTCCTATTTTCCAAAAAGCAGAGTCAGAGAATGTTTTATTTGACACACATTATATTTTTACAATCCCATTTAAAGAGAGCGAGGCTGTTTATGTTTATTATGGGAGTACCTGAAGGCCAGCCATGAACTGGACCCCATTTTGATAGACAACTGTACAAAGGCGGATTACTAGTTGATTCGTTGTCCTGAAAAGCACAAATATCCATTTATGGAAATCAGCTTATAGGACTGGCATTCAGAAGCTTCAAAATATTGAAGAACTTCACTTGGAGAGAACAAAATGTTTTCTGAAACCTTAAATTATATAAAAATCTGAGATTATCATAAGAGACATTGGAAATAAGAGCAGAATAAAAGCCAAATATTTCTGAACGGTTTTAGGAAAATAATCCTTAATTCATGCACCATTACTGGGCTCTGATATTAAAACGCCTCTTGCCTTTAGGCTCATGTATTCAGAAATACTCACTTGTTTTAATTCATATTTTATTTATAGGCTGTATGTATTTTTATGCAGCACTTACTGTGATGGCACCCAACAATTAAAACAAGCATAAATTAATCTCTTGTTCACAGACAACCACTTTAAATTAATGAACTATAGGGCCTGCCATGAAATTTAATTAGAGCCTTTAGTAAGTAAATAGGACTCACATTGTGCTCTAAAGTTCACAACATATGGCCTTTGGTAGAGTAGCCCCTGGGATCAGTGGCTATTGACTCCTGTTATGCCACCGAGGAATTAACCTTTTGTGAACCTTACCCATGTTGGGAGACTGGGGCTAAGAAATAAACATTAATCACTTACCAGTCATCCCTGGAGAAAGAATGGTCCCAGTAGTTAGGCTGCTAGGCAGAAACCTGGGATCAATTTCTTGCTTTACTTTAGGCTTTGTGTGTGATCTTGGGCAAGAAACATAGCCTTTCTGTGCCTGAGTCCACTTCCCTCCCTTGCCTCCTGCCATAGGTAAAATGGGAAGAGTAGCACTTTCCTTCCTCACATGTATGTTCTGAGGATAACTATGTTAGAGGTACTTACATACAATGAGAAGAGTCAAATAAGTACTTAAGAGGATCGGAGTGGAAGCACTCCTGTGTTCCTAGAGTGACCAGAGGTCCAAATTTTATCGGGACAGTCCTGATTTTGGGATCTTTTTCTTATATAGGCTCCTATTACTTCCCACCCTCTGTCCCAAATTTTCACACTTGCTGTCTGGTCACCCTATGTGTTCCACACCTTTATAACCTCCAGAGGGAGTGAATTTCCAGCCAGAGTTGACCCCCAATCACAACTCCCTGAACTTGGGAGATATGTGCTATGCTGGGCACTAGGCCCACAGGAGAAACTGGAAAGTATCACGTACAGCAGGAGCTGCAGTTTCCACTTTCTGCTTCAGGGGGCCATGGCCTTGGGATGCACTAGAATGGGTGAAGGGGAAGTGAACACAGGAGCTTTCACAAGCCTCTGACATCACTGCAGCCCATTTGGTTTGAGCTTCTGCTCTTGTCTCAGAAAATGCTTAGTGAGAAGTGACTGACTGTGATAAGGGAGACAATATGGCCTCAACAGCTATGTGACTTCACTACTGTCCGTTAATGGACTTTTCCTGCAGAGGAGCTTTTTAAAAAAATCTTGGGGAGGGGAGAAAAAGGGCTCAGCTATCATGGAAATGCTATTTTATATTTATCTATTTGCAAAAAATTAGGAAGACAGATATTTTAGAATCTCTTTAAATTTAAATGTTTAAAACAAACATTAAAAAGTCCATATAGAAACTATGTTAAAATGGAGTTACACTTGAGTGTGTATATCAGTAACCTGGTAAAATACATCTCAGAATTGTTCCCCAAAATAAGTCTTATAAACCCAGGAAAATCAGTTTAGGTTAAACTTCAAGAACACAAACTATGTTGAAGCATGGAAATAGTCTGTTAAGGCACTCAAGTAACCTAAATGTACCCCTGAAATGACACCATGCAATAACTGTAAGATTTTGATTAAGGTATTTTTAGTGTTTATGGTCTCATGTTAAATTGAAACTAATTTTTAAAGACTTTACATTTGCTCTCTTCCCTCTTTTACAACCCTGCCCCCGGTGAAGATACTAGAGGGCTCAACTGGGCTCTGATCTTGATTGCAGCCTTTGCATGGGCAGCTTTAGCATGAGCTCCTGGTTCAGTTTCACCCAGAGAAATCATGAAACCAAGGGTGCCAAACCTGAATGGTAATGTGACCCCATGCAGCAGGCTGTAACTCCCAGAATCAGGCCCAGCCCCAGTTGACAGGAGCTGCTGCTGGGTAAGTGTGGGGCAGGCTCACACTCCAGCACTTTCCCCCACCCCATCCACCAGCTCTACCCTCAATGTTGGGCTAGGATAAGAGCGGTGGAGTTGAGGTGGAGGGTGATCCTGCGGTAGTTGGTGCTCCCCACGATTATACCTTAAAATCAAGTCCAAGAAGATATCTGATTTAACACAATTACACTAGAGTTTAATATAGTGCATCTATTTAATTAGGAGGCTAAATCTGCCCATTGGCCTTTGTGTAATTGTTATTTAACTTAGACCTTAGTTCCCCCTCTGCCACTCACACATCAGGCAATCCAGTTCCTCCACTGATTATGGTCGCTCACTAGTTATGGTACTTCTTTCCCAGATGATGGCAGTGCATTCAACATGTCTTCTGCCAGTTCTTCCTTGGCATTCTTCACTCTCTTTCCTCCTTAAGTGCCCAATTCAATGTTTGCTTACCCTGTATACCATATGGAAGATAGGATACATGTTCCAGCCACCTCTGCTGCCTTTTTTAACTTAACTCTTAATTCTTCCACTGCTGCCAGCAGTAACTCTGCCATGGTTACCAACAATCCCAGTCCCAAGCCAGGATAAAAGAAAAGACTTCTGCATTTGGGTTTGAGAGCCGCCCAGGTGACAGACATAATTCTGTTGCAGTAAACAAAAGTAGAGGACAGTAGGTGCAGATGGAGCTCAGAAATGTAAGTCTGACTCATTTCAGTGAAAGGAAGTTTAGATCTTGAGACATGGAATCCCAACAACCAAATCTGTAAAAAGCAAAGGCACCTGTAGATGTTTTGTGTACTATAGGAAAGTTGGCATAGATTACATGAGAAATGAAGGAAATATCATTTGAACGTATTTGGCATCAGTAACATTAGATGGGCAGGGAGTGGCAAGATTGTAGCACCATCAGATACTATTTTATACTAAAGAAAGACAGACTATTGTAATATGAACAAATTATGTGCTCTAGACAGTGAAATAACTTGAGTTGGCTCTCATGGTGTCAATTCCATGTTACAGTATCCTATCAGGTTAAAAATATTTATAGAGATAAGGAAATCTGACATGCCACAAATTATACCTCAGATCGTTTTAAAAATGAAAGTATTCTTGAAATGAGATTTGTTTTGTTGCATTTTTCTCAGATTGGATATTTCAGTGGACCAATAAGTGTTATTTTTTACATACAGTCTGCTTCTTGTAAATTTCATTTTCAGGCTTCAGCACTGCAGTTGACATCACCACTTCATGCTGGAGGCAAATAGATTCACTGCAAATGGATTCACTCCAAACAGGTGTTTGAAAGGAAGTGTTTATGGCCAAACACAAATGAACTAGGACTCCTGGCCTGTAAGCTACTAATCCTAAACCATCAGATTCTGAGTATCTGAACAAAACACAAACATACATCCTCACAAACTAGCTATAAGCATGACAGTCATTCTCCTAATAGATGCTCCAAAAAGAGCAGCAATGATGAGGAAAAATTAAAATCATACAGAATAATTTGTCATGATATAACAGAGTATTTCCCAATTCCGTATACTATGATCAGTTCTATAACTAGTGTCTCTTTGAGCAAGGATCATAAGAATATTAATATTACTAAGTCCCAATATCTGTCCAAATACAGATGTAGCCCTTGCCCTCCTCTGAAGGGAGGGAGAAGCATGGAAATAATCTCAAAGTCATTAGTGTGGTGTACTGGAAATGCACGTAGGAATCAATAAGCCTTTTATTCTTTCCCACCAATAACAGGGAATCACAGCAACTGGAGATTATGAATTTGTCAGTCATAATCCCAGCTGTAGGGCGGGCAGCCATGTTCCCAGATGTAGCCCATTCCATAGAGGTTGAAAAATAAGTGAAAGAGGGAGAAACCAGACATCTAGGAAGGGGGTTGCATAGCAAACATACCCTCAGGAAAGTAGAAAAGATTGGAATTTTTAAAACAAACAAATTTCTAATGGACTTAGATAATGTAAACACCTTATTTTTATATACCCTAATTGTGGGACCATATTTGACCTGACATGGTCCTTCTAAGTAATATAATAGCTCATAGTGAAAGAGGCAAGCTCTCAAATACTTAGATCCTAGATAGTCTAGAGATTTAAAACTCAAACAACATCACTGTTAAGTGACTATCAATTACTAGTTGTCATGCCTAATTGGCATGCACCTGGAGAGCTTAGTACACACCATACAATTTAGTAGCAAATATTACTATTAATATTTGTTTCCAGTTGTTATATAGAATGCCCAGTTTTCAGTTTAAAGATAATTTAAAAAGAATTAGTCCCTTCACACAGTGCAATTTATATTACTATAGGGGGTCGCCACTGGGGCTCGTCCCTCTGCGAGGCGGTTGGGCACCACACCACCTCGCTACGCACCCCTCAACCGGGTTGGGGAATACCCGGGCCTGGGGCTCAAGTGCTCAGCCTGGCCTGAGCAGCACCAGTTCAGCACGCCCTAGCCCGAAAGCAGGGCGGGCAACACACACAGGTAACGTCAGAGGCTCAGACCCTCAAGCAGGGGCTGAGCAGCATCAGTTTGAAGGGCCCAGGCCCTGAGACAAGGCGGGGCAACAAACACAGGGTAAAGTCAGGGCTCAGACCCTCAAGCAGGGGCTGGGCGGCACCAGACAGCTAGCACTGGCGTCTGGCTGAGGGGGAGACTGCCACCCGTGGTTAAAGGTGGCAGGGGGGACGCAGGCCCACTCGCTCCACTGCGTCCCGGCCCGGGGCCCTAGCAGCGGTAACAGACCTGCTGCAGTCAGTGGGGATCCTGACCGCAACACACTGACATAGGTTCAGACTCATTCCCCGGGCCACTTCCAAACTCCCCCTCAAAGGGTACCTGGTGAGGCGCGGTGACTTCCATGGGCTCCTCCAAGTCGCTGTCTGGAGGCAGAGGTGGCAGCTCCTCGGCGTAGCATGGACTGGGTAGACTCGGTCCCTCTTCCTCCAGGTAGCGGGCACAGGGCAGACTGGGAGGCTCCTCGGGGTAGCACGGACTGGGTAGGCTCGGTCCCTCTTCCTCCAGGTAGCGGGCACAGGGAAGACTGGGAGGCTCCTCGGGGTAGCACGGACTGGGTAGGCTCGGTCCCTCTTCCTCCGGATAGCGGGCACAGGGCAGGCTCGGCCAGTTCTTGGGCTCAGGCTGGGTCACAGGGGCTTCCCGTTCAGGAGCTCTGGTTGTGGCCTCTGGCTCCCTCTGAAGTGAGCTCCGGGGCCGAGCTTTTATACTTCCAGGTCAGCCGGCTGACCTCTGGGGGATGGGCGCAGGTTTCTCCAGCTCCGCCCCCTTTTGCCTCTGGGGAAGCTCGTCCCTCTGTGAGGTGATTGGGCACCACACCGCCTCGCTACAATTACATATAGAAATTCTGGAATGCATTCATAATTTAATTATGGGAGACTGATAAAAATATTAGGTTACATATTGAACAGCTAACAAGATTGAAGTATTCACTGCAAGTCTACTGAAAAACAAACACGTTACTTGGAATGGCTTTCACAAAGGTCACTTATACTTTACTTTTACAAATCTGTTATTTATAAGAATAAAAAATATTTTTATTAGCTTTCATAAGGGGAAATATTGATTTCAAAACAGCATAAGAATGAAAATCATTTTCAATACTTAGTTCTGAAATATACTTTTTTCTTTGGGTTATAAAAAGAAAATTGTATTTGCTTTAAGATTATAGCAATTCACTTCAAAATTTTTACAGATGAAGCTAATGAACTAAAGAATTTATTCGGTAGGTCCTTGAATTAATTAAATGTATTTTCCTGCTCCTTTTTCTGAATTGTTTATAGAATTACTAAACAGTGATTTACCATCCTACTGGGGATATCCTTAATTTGGTTATTTTTGAATTATTAACTGTACCATAAAATTGTTTAATTACACCTCTAAAATATCAAAATAAGTCTTCATAAAGGTCACAGTTTCCATACAGAAAGAGCAACCACACACTTTCAGTCAGAATGGCCTTTTAGGTTGAGAGAACAAACCAAAAGTAAATTGTTCAGTAGACAGCTCAGTGTCTCTCTTTCCTGTTGCAGTCAGTATCACTCTGCTTAATCAAAAGGCAGCTGTCATGTGCAGACAGGAGGCTCTTAGTAATTAAATTGTACCATACACAGGAAATAAAATCAAACAGGTAAATAGCACACTTCTATAAAAAGGTTCATAGTCAAATCTTCATAAATTTACATCAGGCTCAAATCTGGCCCATTGTCATTTTCTTACCGCTGCTGGAATATCTGATATACTATACTTGAGAAGTACACTTTTCTCTATAAAATTAAGGACCCTAAATAATTTCCTATTGTAAAATTAAGCTTTAATTACACAAAACCCTATTAAAAGAACATTGTTAATGTGCAACCTTATTTCAGCCCTCTTATTCATATGCTTTTTGATCCAGTCTAGAATTACATGATTCCAGACTATTTACATTGTGCAATCAATGCACAAGGTGACTGGTGCTCACTAACAAGTGGCTATTCAGTATTTTGTTTTATCTTTGCTATTGAATGAGCAACCCTATGCCTTATTTACCAAACACTATTTGAACTCAACCCCCCTGCCCACATTCCTAGTCCCCATTGGGTCACAGTCACAGTTTCTATCCCCAGAGTCTTCAAGAATCTAAGTACCCGTTAGTCTCTTTGCTAAACCATTTCCACTTCTCTCCCATTATCCTTCATCTCCTGTCCCCTGCCTCACTGCTTTTCAGTCAGTCTCCTTGCCCAGCCAGTCTAGTCTTCCCCAGCTCTTCATCTGATCTCACTTCTCCTCCTCAGTCTGCAGGCTCCTCCTCAGCCTGCTGGCTCCCAGTCTCCATTCCCATTTCCCTCCACAGCTCCTCACATTCCCATTTCCCTCCACACCTCCTCACATTCCCATTTCCCTCCACAGTTAAGGGGTGTCAGTGCAGGAGTTGGCTCAGGGATGGGGGTTACAGTGCAGGAGAGGTTCGCGGTTCACATTCTGGGAGGAAGTTTGGATTCAGGAACGGGCAGGGGCAGAGGGGTGGGCTGCAGGAGGTGCAGGGTCTGGCTAGGTGGCACTTACCTCGGGTGGCTCCTGGAAGTGGCAGCATGTTGGGCTGCACCTCCTAGGCTCACAGATGACCAGGTGGCTCTTTGAGCTGCCCCTGCCTGCAAGCACCACCCCTGCAGCTCCCATTGGCCGCGGCTCCCCATGCCCAGCCAATGGGAGCTGCAGAGTTGGCACTCAGGGAGTAGGCAGCATGCCGAGACCCCCAACCACATCTCCACCCAGGAGCCACTGCCAGACATGTCGCCACTTCCAGGAGTGGTGTGGAGCCAGGCAAGTAGAATACATGCTTTGTCTCTGCTGTGCCACTGGACTTTTAGCAGGCTAAAATATCTGGGCTTGGCTTCTATAGCCTCTGAAAGATAGAGCCTGATTCCAGAAGACCCCTGGCCAAACTGGGAGGGTTAGCAACCCTAAGTTAGAGAGGCTTCTTCCAACCCCAGTGTCTCCTCCTCCCTGCTAGCCTCCAAGTCCTGGTTTCTATCCTGCTGGGCTCTATCCCAATCAACTCCCACTGCACCACCACACCAGTCAGGCTCTTGTTCCCTTTGAATTTGAATCAGGAAGTTTCCTCCTCCAAGCTCCTGGGCCCAAGAGTGGGTCACTGAGTGCACAGGAAAATCTCCCAGATCTCATTTCAGGGGTCTGGACCTGGAATGGCCTGCAGCAGGCTACAGCTGCAATTGCAGGGAAAGTCCTGCTCAATTCTGAGACACAGCACGCTCAATATAGATAGAATTTTCTGGGAATTTAAGCTTTTAAAGTGCTAATCTCCACTGAGATTATGTAAACTGTGATTTTTTTTTTCAAAGGCTTATATACATTAGCCAGATTTGGGCAATTTTTCATGGGATGGCAAAAAAGCAAATTCTCAGAAATGGCTAAACCATTTTGGCTGAAATTTTCCAGAACAATTTAATCTAGGACAACCAGCATGGAAAATTTCAGCCCCTACAGTTAAAGTTTGGCAAAGTTATAAGCAGCTGAAACCAGCCTTATTATGGGAGGTCTTGGGCAACCTTAATAATAGACAGTGCTACCAGTCCCATCATTAATAGGACATGACCCTCAGATCTTCCTTACCTCGATAAAACTCACATTCATGTCCAGAGGAGGTTTGTCAGAGTAAGGCCTGTTGGATCAGGCCCATAGTTTCACCTATATTGTAATGCACACTGCTCCCGTCACTACATAGTTCTCACACAGTGCACGAGGCAAAAACAGTGATCAGTCAAGAGAGGTGAAAGAGATGTAATACCAACAATTTATACTGTCCTTTTCAATATTTACCCTAATTAATCAGGTCTAATTTTTTCAGAGAAAAAATAGCCCACTACAACCAAGGTGGCAAATGAAGATAAAAGTATGTGCTTTTGGGAATTACTGCCGCTTTTGATTTCTATGTGAAATGAAAAATCATTACCCATTGCAGAGTAAACATAAAATACTGGTATAGCATGCTGTGTAGATCTCTGCAAAGTGCTGTTTGCTGTATACATCAAATACTTAGACCAAAAAGAAACAGAACAGACATCAATGCCCCAGTTGTCTCATTATAACAGCAGCAACAGTTCTGAAAATGTGATTGTTCTATTATTTGTCTTTATTTTATTTCCACTTTCAGGCAGCTGGATTTTATCTGTGCAGTTCTTGAGGACAAGTAAACACAGGCACCAGCAATGCAAGTTTCCAAATAATGCTCTGTGATTGTGTTTTAGGAATGATAAATATTGACCGGCTGTCAGAACAAAAGGGGAGTGCAGTTACCAAACTTATTCCTTAATTTCTCTGAGGCAAGGGAACAAGGTAGAGCCAGTTGTGACAGTGTTTGTAGCATGGATATTCATCCACCAGGAAACAGACCAAAGTAACCAACCCGTGACTAGGACTGTGCAAACAATTCTCACAGAAAGCAATACTGGGAGGGGGAAACCTTTTTTCAATTGAATCATTTTTGCTTCAAATCTTTTGCCATTTTTCATTACATTATGAGTAGTCTCTACAAGAGAAGAAAAACCATTTTGAATGCCATCAGACTGAAAATGCTGACATTTCTCCATGAACATTCCTGACTTTGTCCATGGCGAAGTATAGTCTTGCTTGCAGCAAAAATATATGCCTAACATAAACAGTAAAATTCTACTCTGGGATCAGATCTGCAAATTCATCCGGATGCAAGAGTCGCATAAGGTGATGAGTCACTCCTGTGCTAGGCTCCAGCCAATCCACAAGCCAGGAACAGGTCTGGTGACTCTCAGGGCAGGTATACACAGGAGAAATGGAAGCTCAGTCTACTCAATGCCATTCCAGGGCTTGGAACTCTCTCCTTAACCTGCTAATGGCAATGGACTCCCCAAGCCTTACATTGCTCCAGGCTTTCTCTTGCTCCAGCCCTGTTCCTAGTCCCATACCAGCCTCACTGCAGCCCAGCTCTGGACTAATAATTCTGGCTCTGACCCTGACTCCAACCATTTGCCCTGACTGCTGTGCCTCTGACCACTAGGAATGACCATCCCATCACAATTTCTGACAAGCTAGGCAACGAATGGTTTCCCCAGCTCACAAGAGTTTGAGATTTCAAACCCTTTCCATCCCAAAATGGGATGAAAATTTAAAGACTCCATCCCATCCTGGAAGACAGTGACTTGGTTTGATGTGCCTTTGTCACATCTTGTCTGTATTACAGCAATGAAATCTACATGGGCATGAAGCTATCAACTTACAGGAAACCCCAAGTAATACAGAACGTATCTCATCACTAATATGGGCTACCAGACCTCTCTCCCACTCTCTACCTAGTTTCCCATAGAACAACAAGTCAAATACAAGGTCTATATGATTATCTTCAAGACACCCACAATGGCAGGGCCCAGAATGCCTAAAACTCTGAAATGAAGACCATCATTAATCACTGAACCAAATTGCCAAGGGTTGTAGTGGATTCTCCATCACTGATTAAGAAAAACAACATCCAATTTTGATTTTTAAAATTAAGATATACTCGAGTTCGAACAGTAATTAAGTTGGGTAAGTCCTATGGACTGTGTTATAGAAGAGATCAGACTAGATCACCACTATGATGCCTTCTAGCATTATAATCTATGCTCCTCTGGTCACAATTGTATTCTTTACAATAAGGGAGAAACTCATCTTTCTGAGAGACAGAGATTTCTTGGGGCCCTGCCCAATGCTGTAGAATTAATTCTCACAGGAACTAAGAACAGTCGCAAAATTCCCCACTTTCCACTCCAAATGCAAAATGTATTTCTTCAGTCTTGCCTTCTCTAATAAATTCAGAGCAACATGAACATAAAAAACACAAAACAAAGAAACCATACCACATTAAACACTCAACTCTTCCCCTTTTGAAGAAGATGAGAGACTAAACCACATGTGACAGATGTTAGTCATTTTATTTAATGCATTACTGGAAGGCACTTGAATACTATGGTGATGATAACCTATATAGGATAGGTTAGAACCGGGGTGCACTGCAAAGAAAGTTGAAGTGTAATAACTGTCTACAATGTTCCAATCCCACAAGGCTGTGGAAATACCTATCCCATAGGTCAGATTCATAATAATGATAATTTAATAATTTTTTTAAAAAAAAAATTAGATCAATGGGTTTCATGATTGTATTTTAATAAAATAACGCATTATTCTACAGAAGTCTTCTTCTATGTGGTTTTTATGTAGCCACACATTTCATGTAAAATTCAACTGTCATAAATGCTCACTGAATCCTACATTAAGGTTCTAATGCAATATAAAAAGGTTTATACCTATGAGGAAGATGGCTGCCTACTCCCAGACCACCTCATCTCCACATATCAATTCATGTCTATTAATTACTTTCCTAGAAAACTGGCAATACATTTTGTCATAAAAGTTTAACTTAATCCCCTGCATAAACTTCAAAGTGTTGAATATGGATTCCAGTGGAGGGTAATAAAGCACCAAAAGACCTAAACCTGAATCACCAAAGCAACTGAAGCGGGAGACCTCAAGGCCTCAGCAGAACCTAACCCAGGATATCACAGCACTGAAATAATTCCTCACAGAAGAACTGGATTCAATCTCAAAAGATATTTTTGGCCCCTCAAAAGGCAAATGTGATATAAAATCCTAAATAGTTCACTTGGAAAATGAGCTGCAAAAGAGACTGTCACTGAAATCAGTGAAATTAAAGAAGAAACTGCCTCCTTAAAGCTTAGGCTAGACAAGCTGCATTTGGATTGTAACTTTTTGTGATGATTCCAGAGAGACTTTTGCAAGCCAGCAGACTCATCCATCACTGCTATAAATCTGATAAAAGGACCTTGCAGGCATTTATAATTTTAACCAGTCAATAACTCTTTTCTTGTATTAATAAATCTTTACGTAGTTTATTAAAGATTGCCTGACAGCATGATATTTGGGTAAGATCTGAAATACATATTGGGGGTAAGTGTCTGATACTTTGGGATTAGTAGAACCTCACAAGTGGTGAACTGGGTTTTCGGTAATCTCTTACTGTGTTGGACCTGTTTCCCTAGTAGGTGCCAAGGGCTGTAATGTCAGTTGGTTGATCACTATGAGTACTATAGCGTGTCCATTAGATACAAGGAGATTGACTAAAAAGTTCAGGGTAATGGTTGCCTGGATGGGGTCAAAGAAGACAGTGGGTGCTAACGGGACTGTGTTTGGTTTTTTGTTAACCAGTGTGGTACTCTAGAAGATCTTTTGTTACTGGCTTGGTGACTAATTACAGAATAAACCACCAGTTTGGGGGGACTGTCTACCCAGAGTGCAGCATTCTTAGTTTAGCCCTTGCTAGGCACCAAACACACCTTGTTCCGAAAAGAGGAACATTCTTGCCAGCCAAGAGCCCACCCATACTGAGTCTCCATGCATTCTTAACTTCCAGAACTTCCTGGATACTGCAATTTCCCAAGACTCCATGTCATTGATCCCTGCCACAGCAGGGAAAGCTCATAGAATATCAGGTTGGAAGGGACCTCAGTAGGTTATGTAGTCCAACTCCCTGCTCAAAGCAAGACCAATCCCCAACTAAATCATCCCAGCCAGGGCTTTGTCAAACCTGACCATAAAAACCAATAAATTTGAGGTGGCAACCCAGCGGCAAAATGAGGTCCAGGATAACTTGCTGTATGTCAAGGACTACTTGTATGTTTAACCAGGATCTCATCAGTTTGTAACAACTTGCTGCTAAGCAGCCTATCTTGGTTGCCTAAAAACCCTTCCTTTGGCTGACCATTCCTTTCAGTGACCCTGAATATGCATAATGAATCACTCATATTTTGATTCCTATGAGACCTGTGCCTGCACAGAGACACTGTGCTTGAAACCGCTTAGCACTCTAGTGCCTTTTGAGACCCTGTCCAGCCATTACTTGGACTTTTTAGTTAATCTCCCCATGTCTAATGGGCACACTGTAATCATCACAATGGTCAACCAACTGACAAAAATAGCCCATCTAGTCCCCATTGTGTGCCTGCCCACTACAAAAGAAATGGTCCAGCTCCTGGTGACTCTCATCATCCAGAGCAAATCACAACCCCCAAATGGGTTCGCAGTTAGGGTTTCAAACCAATCCCACAACACTATGATTGCTCAGGATCTGTGCTTATACATTCCTGTCTATCTTCTTCAAACTGGTGGTCATGCCAAGCAAGTGAATCAAGTAATAACTTAGAATAATACTTGTGCTGATTCATGAATTTCCACCAGGACAACCAGTTGAGCCTCCTATCCCAAGCAGAGTTTGTGTTCAACAATGCCAATCATGACTCTGCTGAGCAGAGTCTGTTCTATATAAAATGCGGCTTCCATCAATTTCTATCTGACTATACTTGTCACTTTCCCCAATCTTGACAATGACTGGTTATGCCTGATAGAACAAGAACTCAACGCACATCTGGACAACACCAAGGAAAATTGCAAGTAAGTAATTATTGACTACCAGTGCCAGCCAGATCTGACATTCACCATCGGGCAAAATGTGTGGCACTCAGCCCAACGCCACTACACCATCAATCGTATCATAAACTGGATCACCAATACCTTGGGCCATATTTCATCAGCCAGTTAAAAAAAAACCAGTGACCATTAAGCTTCATTTACCAAGATCTTTCAAAGTACATCCAGTCTTCTAGGTATCACTGCTAACACTCTATGTCAATAGCCCCTTCACTGAACAGGCCCAATGACTACCCCCTCTGGTGTGGATCCAAGGACACAATGAGATACTGGACTGAAAAATCAAATGTAGCTCCCTTGGGTAACAGACTATGAGGGCCATGGCTCAGAACAGCAATCCTAGGAGGCTGCATCTCAAATCCATTCCCCTGACCTTGAGGTAGCCTTCTACATGGCCCATCCAAGCAAACCTAGGCCACTGAAGGACAAGTAACCTAAGACCTAGCAAATCTCAGACCTGGCCCTACAGCGTTGTCAGGCAGCCAACACCTCCACACCTAGATTCCCTGCAAGATTTGTAGCAACCATGCAACAGGCTATTTAGGGTCACACAGGTCCTTCAGCCTGGCCCAGACCAGGGCCACCAGAGCTGCCACTGGCAAGGAAAAGGAGCCCCCAAACTCCTAATCCATAGCCCCACTCAGAGCCTATACCCCCACAGCCAGAGCCCTCACCTCCCAACCCCAATCCTCTGCCCAATCGCCTCATCCCTAGTCCCACCCCAGAGTCCACATCACCAGCCAGATCCCTCATCCCCTTCACTGCCACCTAGTGGGAATGTAACTAGCTTGTACTCCATTACTCAAAATCTACTACAGACAGAGATCATGTGAAGTTCCACTCAAGGGATCTGAAAAGTAGCAGCCTTGTGGCTCTTGCTTGCCCCGCCCCCCATCCTATATAGGTATTTCCAGAAATTGTCCAGGCAACATCATGGATTTCCTGTAGCTGCCATAACTATTCCTACTTTTGAATGCCTGGTTTTAACCGTGACTTGATTTGGACCTTGCCTCCTGACTTGGACTCTAACCCTTGGTATCAACCCTGCATTGGAAATTGACTATGAATTTCTCCATTATTCTCAGCCTCAGGTTACCTTTTTAAGGATTCTGACACGGTGTAACCTTGGGCAAGTCACTCTGTCTCAGTTTCATATCTGTAAACTGGAGATAGTACTTCCATATTGCATGGGGAGAATCTGAGATTCTATAGTGACTGAGGCAGAGTAAGTAGATGGATTTATTATTGGTGAATATGTAGTTTGTAAAATCCATTCTCATTTATACTAGTCTCCTAGTATATCTGAACTGCTTTCTTGTTTTGCATGGTTTTTTATATATAGATACACACATACACACCACCAGCACCACTTTTTAACCTGTTAATATTAGAATTTGACCTAAAGTACAAAATGACAAAGTTTGGGATCCAAATTTTGGTGACATTTTATGGAGTTTTTGATTAGGCTCATATTTAGTTAATATGTAAAGGGAAAAAAATAATTCCTCATGCTATTTTAAAGTATTTTTATTTTAGTCATGTGAAAAAACACTTATTACAGTGGAAATAAGATTGTTATCTATGGTAAAATATGCTGCATTTGCTGGCAATTTGTTACAAAACCTTGATGAAGCACAACAAATCTAGGTGACTATCCCATTTCTGTACCTACAAGGCTTATGTTCACATTTAAATCTGTTCCTTGCCTCACTCTTGTACTCCTGATAGTCATTTCCTGAATTATTTTATTTAATTAAGTGTTGTGTAAAGTCCCAGATAAAGCTGTGGAGACCAAATTGTTCTATATAACCCCACAGAAAGTACAGCATAGGTAATGCAGTTAAGATTTCCCCACCCCTGACCTGAAGAGATTACTTAACTATGTTTCACTCTCCACACCCATTCAGCTCTGTTTCTTTGCTTAGACTTTGAAAGAGTGTTCTGATGATTCATTCTATTTTATTTAGAAAATGCTCCCAAACAACAAATCTGGGCACATGCTGATATCTGACAAAATAATCAATATATTATTTTTACAAGAATAGTGCCTCAAGCCCCGCCGATGAGATCAGAACCCTATTGTTATACTTCCTGTCTAGACACAGAGCAACAGTCCTTGCTCTGCAAAAGTTGCAATCTAATTTTTTAAAAAAGAATTACCCTGAATGTCAACCAACAGCCCCCAGGTAAGAGGTAGAGAAAAGAAATGGGCTTGTCACCACATGCTAGAGATCAACTTCCTAGGACTCTGTCAGACCAACATGAACAGAAAACATGAATTCAAGAGTCAAGATCCCCTCAGCGAGAAGGTCTGAGCTTCACCCACAAGACACTGAAATCCAAAGCAGGCTAGCTCAAGCACTTGATTTGCAGTCTCCGTTTCTGTTTTTCCTTTGAAAGATAGGAATGAAATGCTGGGAGGTTGTTGTTTTTTTATGATCCATTTAGTTTTTTCAGATGTTAACTTTGCATATTATTTTGAGCTATTTATCCTCATCCAGTGGTATACCAACATGTTTCAGATGGTTGAGACCAATCTCATGCTTTAAATCAACAGTCCCTTGAATTGTAACAGTGCCAGTTGGACATATGTGCAGACATGTTTAACTTCACACAGAATCTGTATATAGAAAACTGAATAAATAACATACAGTGGGACCAACAGATTATAATGGACGCAATCATGCTGAATGCATCTGATTCTCAGAGGTAATGTGCTATATTCTACCCCTGCAACCCATCCATGCATGAAACTGCCAATGCTGTTAATGAGAGTTCTGCCAAGACCACTTTTGTATATGGACCATTGGGAAAAGCAATAACTTTTAAAGCCTTTTTGGCTGCTTAAATCCTCAGTAAGTAGTACAAACTCAGTACTTTCCTGTGTTGATTCAAAGATGGAAACTATTTCTTGAGTCAACATGTCACCAGACAATATTTCACTTTAACTATTCTATGTGGAAATGTCCCCATTAAGGACCTGAGTCAATCCTCATTAGTGTAAGGAGGAGCATTTCCACTGACTTCCTTGGAATTTGGATCAGGCTCTAAAACATCACTGGAAATACCAGTAGTACTGCAAAATACAGTTCTCTCCAGTAAGGTCCTTGTGGTGTTACTGTATAAAATATTTATAACAAAATATTGCATTGTATTTCACAGTGACTCAGTAAATAACTCATGCCTTACCCATTGCTTTTGGCCAGAAATTAAATATTTAAGGCTTTCAACAACAACAACAAAATGCCATTACTTAATTAAAGCCAATACAGTTTTTCCACATTCAAATATTTGTTTGCTGTCACTCAGGCTCTCTTCTAGGTGCACTAGAGGATTCTTCTGACTAATATTACTTAAAGCAAACAATAAGGTATTTTTCCCCTGGACGAAAGCTTAAAAAAAATCACATTACCTTAATCTTCACACTCAAGAATTGTAATGTGTATTTGTTCTTGAAATGTATAGTGCCATAAGCATTACCTAGTCACAATAGAGACTATGGGCAAATTGATACACACACATCTTTCACAATGCTTGTGTTCTGCATTGGGATTGTGGCAATACGATCAGGTTAATATCAGATACATTAGGAAAGCATACATCATCTTTGGTGACTGGCTCTCACACCTGCCTTCAGCAATTCTTTGCTCTACCCAACATGCACATGTTGCATGTTGCTAGCACTACTGAAATTTCAAAAAAGGAACACAGCTTAAGATATGGCACCAGTTATCTAATGGTCCCTACAAAAGACTCAATCCTGCCAGCTTCTGAGCACACCCTTTCCTCTGCCCCCCAGTAGAGTCAGTTAAATAGGACATCACAAATGAGATTAACCCAAAGTTCATACAATACAGCAACAACTAAAAATATTTGAATCTATGCAGTTTCAAAGTACAAAGGGACTTGTTGGTATCTGTGATATCTCAGAATGATGCATTCTGGGTTGTTGTAGTGGAGAGCGACTCAAATGTGTGGTTTTATGGAGCCCAATAAAAAGGTATGTATATGGATGTCTTTTTGCTTGATTGTTGAAATTCTGGAGGATTAAACACCCTTACGATCACATAACACATTGTGACTAGGAAAGCTGTTTTACAATTCAATTAAGAGGTTAGACACGCACTTCAATCTTTTTTATCAGGGCTCCAGTGATTCGGCCTATTTTGAGTAAGAAGTGGCAAGGGAAAGTGACAGTTTTACAAATAAAATTTTCTAAAAATCACCTCAGTGAACCAATAAACTTTCACAGAACAGATGGATCGGTAACGTATTTTATCATGTGTGTCATTTTTCAAACACTTGCTAGTTTCAAAGCTTCTACAGTTTTAAAAATATTCACATTCAATAGCCATCTCTTTCCATTTTCCCCCTTTTAAACAAATGGCAGCAAAATGATATGTCTATAAGAACATTCCCTTTTCCTCAAATAGGAAAAAAATATAATCTATTTTGGGGTGGGCAAACTTTTTGGCCTGAGGGCCACATCTGGTTATGGAAATTGTATGGTGGGCCATGAATGCTCACAAAATTGGGTGGTTGGGGCATGGGAGGGGGTGAGGATTCCCGCTGGGGGTGCAGGCTCTAGGGTGTCGCCAGAAATGAGGAGTTCAAGACGTAGGAGGGGGATCCGGGATGGGACAGGGGGTTGGAGTGTGCGGGGCGGGGGATATGAGGGCTCTAGCTCAGGGTACAGGCTCTGGGGTTGAGTTGGGGATGAGGGGTTGGGGGTGCAGGAGAAGGATCAGGGCTGGGGTAAGAGGTTGGTGTGGAGGAGGGGGCCAGGGTTGCAGGCTCCAACTGGTGCTTACCTCAAGCTGCTCCCAGAAGCAGTGGCATGTCCCGCTCTGGCTCCTACATGAAAGTGCAGCCAGGTGGCTCTGCGCTCTACCCCATCTGCAGGCGCCACCCCTGCAGCTCGTATTAGCCATGGTTCCCAGCCAATGGGAACTGTGGGGCAGCGTTTGGGGCAGGGGCAGCATGCACAGCTCACTGGCAGACCCTACACTTAGGAGCCATGGGGGGACATGCTCCTGCTTCCAGGAGCTGCGCGGAATCACAGTACGTATGGAGTGGGGCAAGCCCACAGCCACAGCCCCAGTGTGAGGCCAGCCCCAGATCTGCTTCCCACTGGGAGCTTGAAGATTGGATTAAAATATCTTTAGTGCCAGGTGCAGCCTCGAGGCCGTAGTTCACCCACCCCTGAGCTATTTGCTCATGTCTACTTGTAGCCTTTTTATGCATGGAAGCATGGGAATTACAGTTCTGATAGCTAATTAAGCTCTTTGTAAGACAAAGGCAAAAAATATTCCTCAAATAATAGAAAAGGGAAAATATGCTATTTGGTCAAAAGTGCAGCTGTCTTTTATTCTTCGATTTACAAATTGCTACTCTTTTCCCTAAGGGGCATAGCAAAAAAATGCGTCCACATCAGGCTCTCATACTGAGGCAACTGGAATGGCTTTGGGAATCTGATGATGACAAGTAGCTATTCTGTACCACTCCACAATGGACTATGGTTTTAAGAACCACAACAGAATTTTATTTCTAGTATAGAATGAAAAAATCATAGCTCTTTGTAAAAGCTCGTCTTGGGCATTGGAGGGATCCACAAACAGGCAATAGGATATAGCCCCAGTCAACTCTACACCACTGATGTGAAGACCAGCTGGTTAATAGTGACTTAGGAATGAGTGAAAGTGGTGATAGATGCTTTCCTGGATCTAGGAACTTAGCAATATAGGAAGATCTGATCCAGTTTGACAATGAGTTCCATCTAGCCCAGTTTTGTTTCCCCAATGGTGGCCAGTAGAAGATGCTACAGGAAAACATGTTTTCAGTCTTCTAGTCACTCTACACCATGACAATCCATGACAATACTTTTCTTCTCACTCCACAATTACTTAGCTTCTTTCATAACATCTTGTACAAGAACTTGTCAAAGGCCTTTTGGAAGTCCAAATTATGTCAACAAGTTCTCCTTTATCCACTATGTCACTGAAATGTCAAATTTTTAAGAAGTTAGTTACTACTTTCTGTAGAGAAATTGTTCTGCTAGACCCTAACATATATTTCACATTTTTTCCCTTTTAATTATTGTTTCAGTCAGTTTACCATGTAAAGATGTAAGACTTGCTGGTTTAGAATTCCCTACATCACTCCTAAGGCCTTTTTAAAATGTTGGTACATTATCTACCTTCCAATCCTTTGTGACAGTAGCTATTTTTAACTATACATCACATATTTGTTAGCAGCTCAGGCATTTCATACTTAAGCTCTTTCAGAACTCTTGATGTAGGACATCTGGGCCTGATCACTTTCTGCTTTTCCTGTGAAGTTTGTTTTATTTAAATTGGATGATATTGCAGTATCCACTTTTTGGGGAGAACATGAGGATCATTCTACTATCTTTTTGTAATGCCTATTCTATCAAGGTCTCCATCCATTGCAAGGCATTCTAATTCACCTATTTTTGTGTTTAAACTTCTTGCATTTGCATAGAGGCATCTATAACTTTTATGATTGACTAGGTACCTGTTTTTATTTTATTCCTTAAAGTGCCCCTATTAATTTTACCCAGTTTTCCTGTGTGTTCCTAGCCAGTCCCTGTTCTAGTTCAGTTGAAATTTTCACCCTTCCTTTGGTAAGATACAGATACCATTTTATTAACAATGTCTGTACATGCTTCTCAGCTCCTGCATGTGGAATATGAAACACTTCATTGAAAGCTACAGCTGAGGCTCTGGACCTGAGATTTCTACCTAGTAGTCTAAAGTTAACCACATTCTAGTTCAGCTATACATTATGTATCCAATGAAGGGAAGGATGTAGATAGCACCATTTTACACCAGCCATGGATTCCTCTAGAAAGGGACTTGCCAGCTGATCTTTTAAAATATCTTCAAATTCCCTTTGTGCTACCACAGCAGTGCAAGAGGGTCTTAGTACAGCCCAGGATTTGTACCTACATATCCACAGTACAAAAACACCAATCTTAGTGAAAATCCCTATGCATTTTTGTTATATTTGATATTTTCGTTGAAGTCCCATGTGACAGGGCACTCTCTATAGCACTCTTGGTTATTGAGGTTCCTACGGCATGAGGAAGACTGCAGGCTTAATTGACCTCAAGTAAGCAGTCCCTGCTGGGGATTACTTACACTTGGGCAGCAATTATCAGGCTAATAAAACAACAGGCTCAGTAACTGAGGGACTATATTTGGGAGGAAGAGGAAGTGCCATGGAGTTTAGAGGAAGAGCCTGGGTTTGGAAAGAAAGCTGTGTGGAAGTCTCCTCCTTCCATATATTTCTGATATGTTCTGAAAGTGAAGATTAAATTTACACATGATGAAATGGAAACAGCCTGTGTGTGTTTTTGTAGCCATGACACCACAAGAACAAAGTAGGCCGTGAATACATAATAGGTTACTCTGTAACACTACTGCTCCAGGTGTCAAGCAATTACATGAGAACCTCAGCTTTTCTATTTTAAAAAAAATAGTTTCCCTCCCTCATGTTTGGAACTAGAAGGTAGAAAATGTGAACCTGTGAAGAGGTACTCAACTCACCACTAGGATGGCATCTTCTACTGATCCTGCTGGGGCTTAGCTTTGTGAGGTCAACACCTCTTCCCACAGTTGCACACCATCTTTCCACCTCTTTCCCTGGGTCTGTATTCCCTCTCTTCCTCCATGAGCTGCTACTGCCTCTTCATGACTCGGACCGCCAGCACTTTCCCCTTTTAGGGTTCCAAAGTCTTTCTTCAGCAATCTTAGGCAGTCTTCTCACTCATCATCCCATGATGCCACTTCTTCTGCAGCTTGCAGGGATTCAAGGCCCACTCCTTAGTCTGGAATCTGGCTCTGGGACCAGTCAGCAGTCAAGCTCTGTTTCTTACCACCCTTTCCTGGCCCCTGTCCTTACTGTCTGGCACATCTTCCATTCTAGATTTGCTAGCATTCTAACTCTGTCCTCTTAGTGAATAACTTTAGGCTACCTCTCTCTGTAATCTCCAAACACTTCTCCTAGGGAACAAGTACAGACTTTCCAGTCACCCCTGCTGCTAATTTCCTGTCTTTATAAGTACAGCCCAACTCCTTCCTGCAGAGCAAGGCTCCCTCCTACAGTCAGGACATTACTTTGCAGCCTGGACCTCTCAAATGTGGCCTGTCAGGTTAATTAACCCCATCTCAATCTTCATTATTCCTTTCAGGGCAAGCATGGCTTAGCGTGTCTGAGTTCTAAAGGCTCAGAACTCTGACACGCTATATTAAAAAAATAAACATATTTTTAGCCATTCATAACTTTAGATCCCTTAAGATTGGCAATACTGACTACTGATAAAGGCTGTGTGGATTCAGAATACATTACTATCTCACAATGACAATCAGACTCCAGCTACCTCAAAGGGAGAATAGGTTAACTTCCCTCCTCTTCCCCCACAAAAAACAGTTAAGCCAACTGTTTACATACTATATTATTTTACTGAAGCGTATATAAAATATTTTATGAAAGCTTGAACTTAGTCATTATATGTATAAAGTGTGTAAAGTATGTGTATATATATGTAGAAAATTGTAATTGTAACTTCATCATTTTATCAACAAAGCAGTGAAGTAATCAGGCAGGGAGGGACTACCTCCCCAACCAGACAAAACTTGCTTCAAGCACCTATCCATTTTCTAACCAAGGATAAAATGGGGAACCATCAAAGTGCATTGGAACAGTTTGGAACTAAAAAGAAAACTACAAAGAAGGAGGAAGTTTTCCTCACTTTGTATATATATTGTTACTGAAGGGAAAAAACACTAACCCTTTTAAAACAGAAAGGGTTTGAACTGAAGATCATCCAGAACTTGGGGGATGGTGTCTAGGTGGGAGGCTATCTGTGAACACTGGATCCTCCCTATAGCTGAGGGTACACTGGGAAACTTTTATTAAATAAAATCATTTTATTAATATGAAAGTATAAAGGCCGAGGATGCATCTTTGTTTATTTTCTTGTATTTGCTTTCCCCTACTATTTTATGTTTGAATCTGTGATTTTCTTCCTATTAAATAAACCTTTTGTTTATCTTATCTCAAACAGATGTCTAGCATGCAAAGTGTATTTAATGTTTGTGCCAACGTGAGCTGGTAAACTGGAGGATTGCTTTCACGCCTCTGGGGGTGATCACTCAAACAGGAATAGTCTGTCTGGCAATTAAGAACTCAGGGAGGACATATTTAGGGAGACTCAAGACTGGAAGGGCTGTTGGTGTCACCCTACAAAATAACTGGGCAGGTGAGAGCCAGGGTAAGACCGTATGCTTGTAGGCAGGCTACTGGTGTCAGGGACTTGAATCATAACTGCAACTTAGGGGCCTTTGGGCTGTGCAATGCAGGTGGTGATGGAATCCCTACCTGTTCTAGATGGACTTCAAAATGTGCCACTGACCTTTAGAAATGGTTCTTTCAGGTCAGGGTTGAGGTATATTGGGTGTTATAGTTGTGCTAGAAGACTGCTCTATCATTGTGCCAGTTTGGTATAAAAAAATAGAACTCTAGTACTGCTATTAGCATGCCTTAAAGAAGTGCTAAATTTATTTTAAAATCCTCATTCTCATTGAGTAATGCTTACATCATGGAGGAGTACACAAAAATGACATTTGGAGAGCTTTGTACCTTGTTGAAAAGAGTGAAGTATGAATGCTTTAATAGTTTCAATGTGTGCCTTCTTTCCATATAAAAAGAACATTCTTGTGTATTTGAGGTAGCCAAACCTCATCTATAATTTCAAGTTCTTTATTGCCATTGTAAAAGAAATAAAGTGAAATAAAGTGTGGTTGAAGTTGTACTGATCTTTTGCCAAAGGGAGTATGAGAAGAGCTTGAAAGTTTTATTCTTTATACAGCTGTATCTCAAAATTATCTTCTTAATTTAAACTAAGCAAAGGTTCACCACCAAAGGATGAATGATGTTTAGAAAAACATGGCTTGGAGAAACTGAAGTGACAGGAGTAACTTGGAGCCAAATCTGCATTACCAAAATAAATTATGAAGTAAGCCCCATGAACGTTGTAATGTAATTTCTGGTTAATGGTTGTGTCATTAGAACTTTGCACAGAAATAAAAATTGAAGTTTAACTTGCCACAAATAGCATTTTATACCAACTACATACTTAATTTTGCACAGCCAAAATAATTATAAATTGAGTTTACTGTTTCAACTGAGAAACAACTTATGTACTGTATAATTAAACATCTTTTGGGGCTGAAAATTATACCCTGAAATTTTACTTTCTGATCTCTCACAGGGACTGGTTTAATCTCAGTACACTGCAGGAACTACAGCTGTTCAGGATTTCTTATATCCAAGGTTTCAGGTATCTAGAATTCATATAGTGAAATACTGAACCAAAACCCAAGTCTCTTGTGGACTGATTACACTGGTCTACAATTTTTTAGAAGTCGTCTGCTTCAGAGATAAAATGTGATATTTATTATGTATTTTGATGTGCTGAATTCAAATATGACAATTAAAACAACTGATTGGCTACTGTTTCTAAG
This sequence comes from Dermatemys mawii, assembly GCA_007922305.1. Taxonomy (NCBI): domain Eukaryota; kingdom Metazoa; phylum Chordata; order Testudines; family Dermatemydidae; genus Dermatemys; species Dermatemys mawii. Next base: position 76,302,914 of record ML677326.1, read on the forward strand.
ATATTTAAGTTTTTACATTTTATGTCTATGTATATTGTGTAGATAGTAGAGTTTTAATCATAAATTGTAAACCTAGGTCTTTTCATGTGTTTATGGTTGCTTTACATGATAATATTTCACCTGTCCTGTTTATGTAACACTTTAAAAATCAGCAAAAGGGTTATATAAATAAAATGCATTATGAAACAAAAGGCAAAAAACTATTATGTACATAGTTTAGTCCTATTCAGTGTCTACTCGGCGCTTCTTGGCTTGTCTCTTGTATTCATTAAATGGAGCATCTCTTGTCACTGTCCAGCAATAGTCTGCAAGCATTGATGGGCTCCATTTGCCCTGATAGCGTTTCTCCATTGTTGCAATGTCCTGGTGAAATCACTCGCCATGCTCGTCGCTCACTGCTCCACAATTCGGTGGAAAAAAATCTAGATGAGAGTGCAAAAAATGTATCTTTAGTGACATGTTGCAACCAAGGCTTTTGTATGCCTTGGGGAGGTTTTCCACCAACAACCTGTAGTTGTCTGCCTGTTGTTTCCGAGAAAATGTACTGCCACTGACTGGAAGGCTTTCTGTGCCATCTTTTCCTTGCCACACAGTGCATCGTCAAATGCATCATCTCGAAGAAGTTCACGAATCTGAGGGCCAACAAAGACACCTTCCTTTATTTTAGCTTCACTTAACCTTGGAAATTTTCCACGGAGGTACTTGAAAGCTGCTTGTGATTTGTCAATGGCCTTGACAAAGTTTTTCATCAGACCCAGCTTGATGTGTAAGGGTGGTAACAAAATCTTCCTTGATTCAACAAGTGGTGGATGCTGAACACTTTTCCTCCCAGGCTCCAGTGACTGTCGGAGTGGCCAATCTTTCTTGATGTAGTGGGAATCTCTTGCACGACTATCCCATTCGCAGAGAAAACAGCAGTACTTTGTGTATCCAGTTTGCAGACCAAGCAAGAGAGCAACAACCTTCAAATCACCACAAAGCTACCACTGATGTTGGTCATAATTTATGCACCTCAAAAGTTGTTTCATGTTGTCATAGGTTTCCTTCATATGGACTGCATGACCAACTGGAATTGATGGCAAAACATTGCCATTATGCAGCAAAACAGCTTTAAGACTCGTCTTCAATGAATCAATGAAGTGTCTCCACTCATCTGGATCGTGAACGATGTTGGGGGCTGCCATCACACCATCGATGTTGTTGCAGGCTACAAGATCGCCTTCCATGAAGAAGAATGGGACAAGATCCTTTTGACGGTCACGGAACATGGAAAGCCTAACATCACTAGCCAGGAGATTCCACTGCTGTAGTCTGGAGCCCAACAGCTCTGCCTTACTCTTGGGTAGTTCCAAATCCCTGACAAAGTCATTCAGTTCAGCTTGTGTTATGAGGTGTGGTTCAGAGGAGGAGGATGGGAGAAAATGTGGGTCCTGTGACGTTGATGGTTCAGGACCAGAAGTTTCATCCTCTTCCTCTTCCTCGTCTGACTCAAGTGAGAATGATTCTGGTGCATCAGGAACCGGCAGTCCTTCTCCGTGGGCTATTGGGCGTATAGCTGATGGAATGTTTGGATAATGCACAGTCCACTTTTTCTTCTTTGACACACCTTTCCCAACTGGAGGCACCATGCAGAAGTAACAATTGCTGGTATGATCTGTTGGCTCTTTCCAAATCATTGGCACTGCAAAAGGCATAGATTTCCTCTTCCTGTTCAACCACTGGTGAAGATTTGTTGCACAAGTGTTGCAGCATATGTGTGGGGCCCACCTCTTGTCCTGATCTCCAATTTTGTAGCCAAAATAAAGGTGATAGGCTTTCTTAACCATCGTGGTTAGACTGCGCTTTTGTGATGCAAAAGTCACTTCACCACAAACATAGCAGAAGTCATCTGCACTGTTCACACAAGTACGAGGCATTTCTGCTCACTTTGGCTAAACAGAAATGTGTCCCTTTGCAAAATCAAACACTGACAAATAAGAGAGCACGACACTGTATGATTTCTAGAGCTGATATAGGGCAATTTGTTCAGCAGAGTGATGTAAGCTACGTTATGATTGCATCATCCATGACTTCTAGGAACAACATGATGCAATTCATATCATGTATGATGCAATACCAGCTTCAGATTGCATCATTCCTTGTTTTGCCTAAAAAGCAAGTACTGTCCAAACCCAATCATAGATTTATTCATAGATCCAGTCAAAGATGTATTTTAGTCATTTCTGGTTTAAATTGAGATCCCTTCCCTTTATAACTCGCTTATCCTCTGCCATTCCCATGTCAACGGTCGTATATACTGACCCAATAGCATATCTTGAAAACTAGAGCCAATCAACGATTTTAAGCATCATTTTCGTTGTCAGTGACCCAGAATTAGTAAAGTTTGACTACATTTATTTCAGAAGCATTTTGGCTGTATAGCAGTGTTATCGTTTTAAATATAAGTTGACCGAATGGTGTCCCCGTTGGTCCCCTTCTTTTGTTCTTTATCAAAAAATAGTTAAGAATTCAGATTATAAACCAGAAACTAACTCAACACACTAGTTTTCTGCATTATACAGTGAGGGATTTTCAATCTTTACAGACATGAGAGTTCTACTGGTAATTTTCCAAGAGGCTTCTCATTTGCATATCATTGTACATAAAGTTGACTGTTAACGCACAACCATACTTGCTTGTACTTGTATCTTTGCACATTATGTCAATGGAAATGAATTTGCTATTTGAGTTCGTTAGCAATACCAACCTGGAGCTCATGTACTTTGTCCTCACTGTGCACTTACAGGAAGAGGGCGGTTGGAGCCCACGATATATTACTCAGAAGGCTGCATTTGACCATTGGGTTGCACATTACATACCCCTGCTCTACTACAATATGCTGAGCAATGCATGATTTCCAGCAGGGGATGTAATCGGATAATGAGATCATTTCAATTTTCTAAATCTCAAAGGTATTATCACAAGGGTCATTTTCTTGTCTCGGCAGATGCCTCAGAGGGAGAGGAAAATAAATGTAGAGTTGGAAACAGAATTGTTGTATATTTCAAGACAAATGCAAACTGCTGATTCAGGAGTAAATGTAAGTTAATTGCAATCAAGTGGGAATTTTCAGATTATTCTGGTACTTGCCCCACTGGATATTACTTATTTAAAAGTTTATTCAATGGGACAATTTCATGAAATGCTGCATCTCAATTCTATGAGAGTCTTGGGGACAACAGGTGAACACATTGCACACATACATATAAGTACAATTGTTTTACAGGCAATCATTGTATGGCAATGGATTTAGAGGACTGCACAAGCAAAATAAAGGATTTTTTAAATGTTTCAACAATTTTTTTTTTTTTAAAAAATCAATAATATTCATGATTTATGGGAGATTGGGAACTCCTTTCCAGCAATCACATGTGCTAAAAAAGAAAACACTAATTTACCCATTTCCCACCTAAGCTTTGGGGGTTTTAGAAATTATAGAATAATAGAAGTTGGACATGGAAGACATCTATTACATCATTAGTCTATCCTCCTGCCAAGGTTTTGTCCAAATTTTGCAAATTGTTCTTGAACAGATCCTCATTGACTTTATTTGTATTTCCTGAATAGTTTGGAGAAAGAATTTTCAGTCTGAGGATTATTTGTGGATTGTTTGTTTCAGCAATCTACTACTCATGGATTAAGGGTGGCTGCTATTACCATTCACTTCTTAGTGAACAGTCTTTTCAAAACAAAATAATTAATACATAAAACATGTCCAATAGGAACATTTAGCTAAATCAAGCTTCCTAGAATATATTAAGCTTTTTAATCTTGTGAATACTGGTATGAATACCCAATATAGACTCAGACTCATAGACTTTAAGGTCAGAAGGGACCATTATGATCATCTAGTCTGACCTCCTGCACAATGCAGTCCTCATAATTTTACCCACCCATTCCTGCAATATACCTCTCACCTATATCTGAGCTACTGAAGTCCTCAAATCATGATTTAAGGACTTCAATATATGTCAGAAGGCTCATGAATAAATGATCAGTTAGCACTATGAGCCGCCTGGATCATAACTAACCAAACTTGACACTTTCATTTGTGAAAATACTTTTATTTTTGTTTATTGCCTTGAAATGTGTTGAATGCTTATGCTAAACAATCTTTGCCATCTTGTATTTAGCTGTGTCAATCTGAGTACATTTCCTAGACCTCAGGAAGAGGTCTGTGTAAACTCAAAAGCTTGACTCTTTCACCAACAGAAGTTGGTCCAATAAAATATATTACCTCACCTACCTGGTCTCTCTAATATCTTGGGACCAATACACCTATAACAACACTGTATATTTACTATTCAATCATCTCTGGAAGCTAAATGGGTAAAAAATGTTTAATGACTTATGTCAGCATAGACAAATGATAAAGTGGATGCTATGGGCCAGTTTCTATCAGTGTATTCTGATGCAGCTCCATTTAAACCAAGGGAGCTGACTTTATATGAGCTAGGACTCTAGCCTCATGTAGAAAGGTGAAGTGTGTGACTTATACTTCATAAGAGCAGGAACTTGACAAAACACAGACAGAAAATAAGTGGTACTTTTTGAGACTATAAAGAAGTTAATTAAGCAAGTTCCTATATTTTTTATTACTGATATCAAGCGACTCAGATGATGATACTAAAAACAGTGTTTCAAAATTTGCAAATTAAAACAAATTAGGCAAATAAAAGAACGATGAAATGTACAATTAGATATGGAAGGAGTTAATATATTACATTATTTGGTTTGAGGACTGGGTTAGAGTTCAATGCACTTAAAGAATTTGTGAACAAAGCATAAAGAATGGAATTATTAGCTAGTAGAAAAATAAATCAATGCAACAAGTAGGGAAAAGACTTGAGGCTGCAACCAGCATTTGTCAAATGTTCAGTTCTAGAGAAGAAATTAAAGATTATGAAAATATGATTTGCAAGAGAAATAGATCCTGGAAAAATATTTACCTTTCAACTGTATTCTTGGTATCTGAAATCTAATAAATAATAATAATAAAATGAATCGTGTGTCTACATTTACATAGCACTTTACTACTTCCTTGGGCTGAAGAGCTTAAACTCTAACATTCCAATTTTGCAACCATTTTCTATTATGCACAGTACTTACTATTGAGAGTAGTCTCATTGTACTCAGTGGGACTCTTCACACTAAGTAAAAAGTGTTTGTGGAATCAGAAAATACATAAAATAGGACTTTTGGAACTTTTGGTTAATATCATTTAGTCGAACACTGAGAAAGCATGATAACAAATCATTTGAAACTGAAAAAGAGGTGTAAGATAACCAGATGAAACTTTTACAGATAAATTATGCAGCAAACAAACTAAAAATAAAATAGAGGTTTAACCTACCCAGGTTTGGTGTATGTAAGTGATAAAAAGAGCCATTGCTGAGCAAGCAATTAAGAGTCAAACAACGGTGAGGAAAATCAAAAGCAGAGGATATGACTCAGATATGGGCTGTATTGCTACTTGCTCAGCATAAAATTGCCAGTGTTTTCTCTGCTAAAAGTCATCTGTCCCCCATTCAGCATCTTAATGGATTTTTATTGTTTTTTTCCCTCCTACTATGGCTCAGAAGTGTCATTTCAGCAGGAGATAGTGAAGGTCTAGATGTCTCTCTGTCTACACTTTCAGTAGCCCAGATTAAGAATTCTCTGCTGGTATTGCATACATTACTATCCTGTGAAGATGGATAGTTTTTGTCAAAGTGTCCTTAGAAGGTGATTCAGTTTAGTTTAATGAGTTATTCCCCATATCATATACATTACAGAAGACATAAAACTGATGATTGGTAATAACTTTACTTATACAGTCAATGGTGGATTCTCATTTATCTACCTCCTTCCTAGATCTACTGTCTTAACTTTCATTTCTTTTCAAGAAATGCTCTTCAATGGATTTTTCAAAATAGAATTTAAAGTGACACAGTCAACTTAAAAAACTCTACTTTTTTTTGCAAGATATACTAATTTTGTATCTTAAAATATCAAAAGAAAAATATTTCTCCAATTGCTTAAAATATGCAGTGTTGTTGAAGCTGTATTGGTTCCAGGATATTAATATTGTCTCTCTAACTTTTTTTTTAATGGTGGTTTGTTTTGTGCATTTAAGAGCACTTCACTGCTTCCCCTGAATAATCTGTTTGTTTCCCCTTTCATTTGTGTGGGTACTTCACAGCAACAGAGGAAAAAAACAACATTTTTTTCAAAAAATAGGAAAATATGACTAGCTGCACAAAATTTGGCTGAGAGCATCTAGTAGCAAGTAACTAATTATTTTTTAGATTGACTACATTAAAAGATGGTGTCCTTTTAAGGTTTGTAAAAGCTGTTAGTCTGAGAGCCTGGGAAATTGAAATCTAGTTATTTACAGCTACTGCACAGAAAGTGTGGCAGGAACACAAGCTTCCCACCCATTGCACCAATAAACCTCTCTTTTTTCAAAGGATTACTGCCGGGGTAAACAGAAGTTCAGTCCTTGTGCCCAGTCATTCCTTGGCTTCCATGCTGAGACCTAATTAGCATCAGGTTTCCTTGTCTGTCACAGAAAAAACACACACACACTATTAATAGCCACCATCTAGTAATGATGGTGGCTGTTAATAGTGGTGATAGTTAATGATGATTAATATAGTGATGAATAGTTAATGATGATTCTCAAGGACAGATTATCTGCCCATGTTCACTCCATCTGTGGCTCCCAGGAGGTGAGAAAGGAGTGAACACACCCAGGGCTTGTCTATACAGTAAATCAGTGTGTGGTGAGCCCAGGTGTGAATGTACAGCACATTAGTCTAATAACCTGCTGTATGGAGCCTTCTACCACATGCTAAAAGTTTCACAGTGCACACTGCGTACACTATATAAATAAGCCATCACAAGTCCCTACTGGGGATTCTCCGGGCATGGAAGAGTCCACAGCAAGTGTATGGCTGCCATAGAAGGTCTTATTTCTCCCTCCTGCAGCACCTGTGCAGGGAGCATGTCAGGGTGGAAAGAGGCAAGGGAAGAGAATATTTTGAATATGAGGTGCTCCAAATAATATGAGCTGCTGTATGGGGCCATAAACAGCTGGTGTTAAAGCTTCCCTTAGGTAGCTCTAACCTGCATTGAGGCTGCAGTTAAGAATCAAGGAGCCATAACTTCTGTGACAGCTCCCTAGAGTGACAAGGCAGGTGCACTAATATTTTTTATTGGATCAACTTCTGTTTGTGAGAGAGACGAGCTTTCAAGCCACACAGGTCTTCTTCAACTTTGCGCGACTCCAAAGTTTGCCTCTCTCATCAACAGAGTCAGTCCAATAAAACATTACCTCACCCACCTTGTCTCTCACGGCATACTAACAGGTCACTGTCAATCTGCAACAAAACTTTGAAACTGGCCTGAAATCAAATCTGTAACTTAGAGGTGAAAGGCAACTGGATGTCTCAGAGTGTAACTGGAAGATATTGTCTCAGAAAATAATCAGGAAAAGTGTCTGTTTTGCCAACATATTCTTATTTGCCCTCCATCAGCTCTTTCTGAGTATTACAAGACTTTTTTGGTGCATTTTATTTCGTGATAAGATAACCAAAACACACAGGCTTTAATTGTTCAATAGGTGCAATACTTCTTTAATTTAATTAATGCTGTCTTTACCACCAACTCATTTAATATTAGTTATTTTACTTTTATAGATTTCTAGTGCAGAAAAAAAGAATGAATGCTGTACCTTTGAAACAATTTCTAACTAGTTACAGATCCACTTCCTGAGTCTAGCTCTTTTTCTTTAAGATAAAATGGCTTCTCATTTTTATAGCAATGAATTTACAGTGAAAAGCTTTTTGACCAAGTATTTTATAATCTCAGTACAATATCAGACTAAACCTGTAAAAGATGGAATAGTCATTAGAAGAAGAAACTGGTAATTAGTACTCCTAGCTTTCATTGTCATCCCTGCCACTAGCTTTATGTAACCTTGGGCAATTTATGTAACCTCTCTTTCTCTGTTTTTCCATCTGCAAAATGAGCATTATAACACTTACCTACGTTGCTGCCAAAGGTTATTGTGGGGCTTTATTAATTAGTGCTTGCAAAGAGTTGTGCGCTCCTCAGATGAAATATGATGTGTAGTTGTGAACTACAACTTTGTCTCTCTAATAATGAATTATGCTTGTTTAAAAAAAGGATGACATTTAGTAGGGGAGGAGAAAATTATGAAATTTCAGCTTTCCATCTTTTCAAAATCTTATTTGGCAGATTCTGTAAAATCCTTATTTTTAGGTCATCATATGGTTGCTTACTTTTCACAATTCTCCATTTGTCAACTAAGAACTGACATTTATGATTTCCTGTTATCCTCTGTTATTGGACCCAAAGACAGAAAAGGGTCAAATTTACAAAGGCATTTGATGCCCAAACATGCAGGAAGCAGGTATGGTACTTACAAAGAGCACCTAAGTGAGTTAGTATATTGCTTTAACTATTTTGATTCCCCCATAGAAAACATTATGAACTATTATGAACAATAATTGCTTCTGATTGATTTGGGGTGAGAAGGTGGTAGGGTGCCATCATTTTTTGCCATTTTAATTAATAGTCAATGGGCCAAGACACCAGGGTCATTAGATTTTGACTCTGTACTGCAAAGGACACAATTATTTGTTTGCTTGGAGGGAATCCTTTTGGAAATCATGATGCCACCTTGTCTAAGATATCAGATTCCAACAGCGTTGGGGGAAGACTTAGCCATGTTAACAGACATTCTAAACAACATACTTTTAACATATCAGTATGCAAATTAAATAAATTAAATAGCATTCCCTTCAGAAAACAGTTGTTACAGGTGATCTTAATTACTGAGTGGATGAGAGCTCACATACGCCTGCTCAATGTGGCATTTTAGTATCACTATATTATCCAAGTGTAATGGGCACATTGAGAAACCATTTAGTTTCACAAATACCAATATACAAGTGGTGTCCCCAGTTCACAAATATCTGAAAGAATCACATACTTAATGACACAACACTGCGATAACATGTCATAGGTCTCAAAAATCAATGCGGGCTTTTTTAATGTACGTTAAATCCAGGCAACTCAAAGATGATTTATATATTGTAAACTGTCTCTAACCTACATGATACAGGCAGAGAAAGGTATTCTTACCCTGGGCGGGGGGGCGGAGGGAAGCTGTGAATAACATACGAGGTAAACAAGTGGACTAATGTTTGTAACTCCTTTCTCTTCCTCCTCACAACCTACAATAGAAACCATAATGCTAACGAGTACAGAGGCAAAGAGTCACTTCAAGACAAAAGTTTTCATATGATTTCCACCATCTAAATATTTTCAGATATACCTGCAACATCTCTGTAACAGACAAATTCAAATAAGTGAGGGAAAGCATAGTAAAGGCCCAAACCTATGCATTTCTAGCAGGCTGCCCTAAAATAAATAGTGCATGACTCCAAGTGAATTTGACAAAAGAAGAGACAGAAAATCTACACAACCTCAAAAAAAGGTTATTTAGTAACCTATAAGCATGCTCACTGCTGTGGTACTCATGTTAAGAATATCCGTGACGTGGAATAGTCTTTCCAGTAAGTGCTTTACAAAGCAGAATTGTTAGGGTAAGCACTCTTGGTAGTAGGTTCAGTGTACTGCAAAAGCTGACAGTAACTGTGTCAGATACAAAGAGACCTGCGTGGACACAAAATTTGTATCTGCACCCCATCTGCAAATATGGTCCACAGACATCAAGCGAATATCCACAGATTTGCAGAGCTCTACAAAAACCAAAATGCACAGCAGATCCAAGACAGTTAAGAGATTATAACCCTAAGCAATAGAGTGACCAGGCAGCAAATGTAAAAAATCGGGACGGAGGGGGAGGTAATAGGAGCATAGATAAGAAAAAGACCCCCAAATCAGGACTGTCCCTATAAAACTGGGACATCTGGTCACCCTATTAAGCACTATAGCTCAGGTCCCTCACTGTGTCACAATTATTGCTTTCAGTGGATAGCACAAGTTACCTGGAATAATTTGTGCTCCTGACTCCAGACAATTTACTCATTTTTTTTTCCTGATGGCAACATTCATAGTCTCTAAACCCTTACCTACACAGAGTAGCCATATTTTCTTCTTCTATAAAGTACCCTAAGGAACTCACTTGTCAAAAAAGTGGAATAAATTTAGACAGCCACATCAAATGCTTAATTTACAGTACATTCTATACTCCTCCACCTCTAGCTCTTCAGCACAATTGCATAGCACACTTAATTTTGTCAATTCTGATGAGATTTACTACATTTTGATTTTCTTTTAACTCCTGCAGGATTCTCTCATGGAGGTATCACACTAAAAAAATTAAAATGTGATATAATTTATAAGTTACTTGGTAATGTACTGAAATTTCTTTCTTATAAAAATGTAATTCAGTATTTCAATAACTGCTTTTTAAGATTTTGAAATACTGAATTACATTTTTATAAGAAAGAAGTTTCAGTACATTACCAACTTACCCCTCTCATTGAATGGTAAGCAGGACTTTCCATTATTCAAATGTATGTATTTTTGCTGATTTTTTCACTAAGGGCAAATGTAAGTGATTCAGCTCCAGCCTGGGCTTAATAGGTCTTTCCCTAGGCATCCACCATTCCTCTTCTCGCTTAGTTGTTCTTAGTTAAGCTACAGCTCTGCTTTAATATCGATTTACCTACAGCAGTTCTTACAGACCAAGGAACAAACTTCATGACCTGTTTACTGCATCAGACTTGGGCCCTTGTAAAGGTTAAACCCCCTTAAAACCTTGTATGCCATCCACAAATACTTTAGTAGAAAGTTTTAACTAAATCTTAAAGGGTATATTTTTAAAATATTGTAAAAATGAACCTCTGAAACAGGACCAGCTACTGCCATACTTGTTTCCTGTACTAGAAGTGTCATACACTTCAACTGGATTTTCTCCCTCAGATTTATTCTATAGCCAGCAGCCCCAGGAAACCCTCAATTTACTTACACATGAAAAGAACATCCTTGCCACACCCAAAAATGTGTCACAATATGTTATGCAGATGCACAAACTCCTAGACTGCATATCACAGCTTGTTCAAGAGAACCTGGAATGGGCTCAATAAATTCAGGCCTGGTATTATAATAGAGGGGCCCAGGAAAGGATTTTCCAGGGAGATCATGTCGTACTATTACAGCACAATATTCAGAGTAAGCTCTTGGCCAGAGAGTAGGGCCCTTATGAGTTTTTGCAAAGGACTGAGGAAGTGGACTACATAAAACAAAAACAAATGTATCATATACTCTATTGAAACCTTGGAGAATCCAACAGATGACATGAGGCCTGAAGTGCAGTCTACCATAAGGTCTGTGGATGAACCTATACAGATAACATTCTTCTTCCCACCCCTCCCCCCCGCCACACACATTTGCAATGGCAGGCCAGAAAACTGTTGGAGTATTTCAGCACTGTGTTTTCCTCACAGTTGTATCGGACTCACCTCCTGGCCCATCACATCCAAATAAATTCAGGGGCAAAGACTGAATAGATTCCAGAGAAGCTCCAAGGAGCTGTTGAGTAAGAGGTCAGCATTGTAGAATATGCGGTCATTGAGAAATCCAACTGGTGCAGTCCAATCATGTTGGTGCCTAAGTCAGATGGCACAATGTAATGTCCTGTTGATTTTTGAAGGCTGAATGCAAGTTCACGATTTGATGCCAACCCCATGACCTTAGTCAACAAGCTACTGGACTAGCTTGGGAAAGCTAAGTACATTATAACATTAGACTTAACAAAAGTGTATTAGAAAATACCCCTTATGTCAGATTTGAGAGAAAAGACAGCATTTACCACTATTCTAGGACTGTTCCAGTTTACATCCATGCCCTTCAGTTTGCACCTTTCAGCACCTCATGGATGACATACTTCGTCTCCACTGACAGGTTGCAACAGCCTATCTTGATGATGTGGTAATCTTCAGCTCAGATTGGCAATCACATTTTAGCCATGTAACATTTGTACTGCAGCCACCAGGGGAAGCCAGGCTCCTGGCAAATCCAAAGAAATACCAATTTAGAATTCAGAAGATGAAATATTCGGGAAATCTGGTTTGAAATGGGAAAATAAAATCTCTTCAGGATAAACAGAGGCCTTAAGAAGAACCCCAATTCCAGGGGCCAAAAGCAAATTTGGGTCCTTTTAGGCCTAGTGAGTTATAACCATCACTTCATATCACATTTGGTTGCTTCATTCGTGGACCTCATGAAGACACTGAAGACGAAAACAGTCTGGCGGACTCCAGAGTTTCAAAAGGCATTTCAAAGGCTAGATGACATCTTCTATATCCAGACTTTTCATTATTCTTTGTTTTACACACAGATGCACCTGAAGTAGGATTAGGGGCCATACTTTCACAAACCCTCCAGGGACTATAACATCCAGTATTCTATTTAAGCAGGAAACTCCAGCAACAAGACACCAAGTACTCTACCATAGAGAGAGTGCAGAGCCATATGTATGGTGACCAGATGTCCCAATTTTATAGGGACAGTCCCAATTTTGGGGTCTTTTTCTTATATAGGCTCCTATTACCCCCCACCTCTTCCTGATTTTTCACACTTGCTGTCTGGTCACCCTAGCTATATGGAAGACGGTAGTAGCCCTGCAACATTACCTGCCAGGAGCTTTGATTGAGTTTTTTCACAGACCACTCTCCCTTAAAGTCGATGAAAAACATAGCACAACCTTTGCATTATGTGGTACCTAGAGTTACAGCTCTATGCTTTCATGATACAACACTGACTAGGATATCAAGATGGGAATGCAGACTTTTCCTCCTGACTAGGAAGAGTCATTACCCCTGAAGAAGACCCACATCCAGATTCCTTTCTGCAGGGGGAGGTATGTAATAGAGTGTAGCAAACCTTTGTGGCTCCTAGATGGAGGTGCCACTGCTCTGCTGTACCCCAACCCAGGAAACAGTTATCTTAAAAAGAAAAGAGCAGCCATTTTGGAAACCAGTGAGATTTGGTCTTTCAGTAGCCTGAAGGGGTGGGTACTAACAGCTAATCAAGAGTCAGAAGGTTGAAATAAAAGGACCAAGTCTTTTCCTAGCTGGAACCAAAGGAGTGAGGATGGAAGCTCAGTAGGTTACAGCCAGAGGAACCAAGCTGGGCCAGAGTTTAGTACTGATCACAGTCTGAAGTAAGAGCTATGGAGGAACACTGCTAATTCAGTCCTGAAGAAGGAATTTAAACCAGAAAGGGTTAGAAACTATTTTTGTTTATATTTGGCCCTGAAGGACAAAGAACTGTTTCTATCGTTCTTATACCCTGGAAGGGGTTTTGGATTGTGTAACATGGTCAGAGGGCTGTCACAGAAGACCACAGAGGCAGCTGACAGGCTCCAGGGGGAGTTGGTAGCTGAAGGGAATGGCAGCACTGCAACCAGATGACCAGTGAGTGCAACCCACCACACAGAACCATGGTGCTTTTGCTGCCTTTCAGCTTCATGAAAGCACCTGTGGAATTTGCCCCTCAATGAATGAAGGTAACCTTGGTTTAAAATCAGACTTACATTAACAAGTAAAATAAACAGATTATATTGTTTACATACATCAGGAAACTGATTGTAAAATCTTTGTTTATACATCTCACAGTATTTACATAGTATTTATAAATAAAGTAGACACAGCTCAGGTATAAATAAATGTAAATCACATGTTTATGTTCACAGATTGAACCTCATTTTTCCCTGAATCTGTTGATAGCCTGTTATTCCAGTAATCTGAAGCAGGAACAATTTCCCGCAAAAGATTGACTTATTTTTATATTTACAATGCAAAATAGAGACAAACTGTTTTTTCCATTACCAGTTAAATGCTTACCCATTCCTCAACCAGGTAAATTGCTATTAACAGCCTGCTAAGTTATTTTTGGAACTATTTTGAACAGAACTATTCCGGTTGCCCTAATTATGACTTCTAAAATTAATATTTAAATTTTATAATTGCTGGACTGTGCCATCCTGAGAAACAATAATTACCTGTCTGATTGCAAAGTTGAATTGAGCTGTTACATGCATATGCTTCTTTTTAATCTTGCTCCCTGTATTTCTATCCGCCTGAACAATGTTATTAAGTTCTGAAGTTGATTATATGGGTTGGTTTGTGAGTCAGCCAGCCAGCACTTCAGGCACCTAAAAATAATGTTCTTTTATTTTGTTAAGAAAAGAAATGCCTGCACCCGTTTGAGCAATGTGAGCTGGATTTTACAATGAATACTGAGACTGATCCAATCAGTTCAGAAATCTCACATCAAACCAAACATCTTTTGAGTTGGGTGTAGGGGAAGAGGGAAAATATTGATAAATATTAATTCTCTCTTCTTGATACTATACCAGCTTCACAACTTAACAGAGGACACAACTTAACAAATCTGGCACTCTCGGTTACACCAGTGCCTGTCTTGAAGTCTGGGACACCTTAAAGTGCAAGGAAGAGCAATGCATTCTGAACTGGAATACAAGGTTTGATAAAATTAGCCAGTCAGAAGCTAGTAGATATTGTCTTGGATTTTTCACACTTCGTAATAGATCATCGTCAGAGGCAGAGGCATTTTAAGGGGTTTGGGAAAGGGAGTTCAGTATTAAAACGTGAACAAGGAAGGCATCACATTCCAAGAACAGAGATGAGCATGGGCAAATTTATGAAACACATAGTGGAAGAAAGTTCTCACGAGGCACAGCTTGAGATAGGCAGTTGCTACTTTACTATGTTTTGTGCCTCAGTTAAAGGGTCCTCAAAAAACGTGCAGACTTTTCAGATATACTCAGGGGTTGCTCTAAAGATCTGATGTGTCAGTTTAATTTCTTTTCTAGCTGTGACATAGGCAAAAGCTAGAGAGGGTGGTACACGGATTCAAATTATTTAATTTGTGTCTAGACCTTGTTCTACTGAAAAATCAGACATAGCTTCTGGCAGGAGAAACTTGAAATTAGAGCTGGACAAAATGTTGTCAAATTGTTTTTTTTTGTTGTTGTTTTGGGGTTTTTTTTGCCTAAATGCATTTTTTTCAGGGCCCAAAGCTGTTTGTCAAATTCAGGTTTAATTCAATGAATAGTTTTGACTGGGGAAAAAATTGAAAGAGTTGAAACATTTTGTTTCATTTGTTCCAACTAATTCATTTCTAAATATTTTGTTTTGACTTGATTCAAACAGCATTTTAAATTTGGCCAATTGAAAAATCATATGTGAAAAACACACCGAACAGCCAAACTTAAATAAGACGCTGGGGGCGGGGGGGGGGGGGGACGGGGGATTGTTTCACGTCAAATGAAACATTTTCTTTGACTCAAAAGTAACTGAAAAAACAGGGTTAAAATAGTGTTTTTTTGGTTCAGTAAAGAAAAAATGAAGAATTAGTTTTCTTTTCAAATTAGATCTCCTATGTGCCCCCCCACATACACACTCAGATTTTTCAATTTTGCCCCCAAACTAAAATTCCACTATTTGCTCAGCTCTACTTGCAGTTCTCACTAACCTCTGGGCTACCATAATTGCTATTACCCAGGTAATCTTCCATGACAGGCAAGTAATAGGGGTAGACCTCAATGTAAAATTTAACCTTTTCGTCAGTGAAGAAAGTATGCCACATAGCTCGCCATGAACACTATTAAATTTGCTGCCTCTTCTCTGACTGGAATGCCCAATATTTTCACATTCTTGGTTCTCAATAGCTACAGAGGTACACATTTTTTGATCACCACATCTTTCTACATACAGAGCTGGAGAACTCCTGCTTGTTCATGTAACAGTGGCCAGTATTCTCCTAACTTGATAATTCAAGTCCCATGGTGGCAACATCAGGAATAGGAAACTTTCAAATTACATTGCAGCAAAACAGTGGGTTAGGAAGCCCACTAATTCACCAAAAACGTCTGAGCAGGCAGGCCTGTCTTATTGCCCCTGCACTTGAAGAGACGAGAGAAAAATGGTTAGTTGGCTAATTCACTAAACAGATTAAGAGAAATGAGCCACTTGCAGACCCTGAATTTTGAAGCTAGATACAAAGCAGCACACACTCCAAAGTAGTTAGTACAAACTGCGGGTTCCATTCTGTAATGCGTTTCCTAAGAGACTCAGCTCAGAAGGTGCAGTCCAGGGACTGACCGACAAAACTGGCTTTACTTCATCTTTGTGTCCTCTAGATTCAGAGAGGACTGAAATGGCCTTCAGTGTAAGTTAGGCCCTGCATATCTCCCAGGGCCCAGCAGCACAGAATCTCCCATAATGCTCAGGGGTATGAGCATACTCTTCCCACCCAGGATTCAACCTCCAGCACTTTCCCTGTATAAGAACTTACAAGGAAGTACAGCAGATGGCCATTTTTGCTGGCCCAATGCTGCTCTCCTGCTGGAGGAATTCTCTCCCCTTTGAACACCTGTAATGCCTCTATAACACTGTCACAATGGCAACTGAGGCCAGCGTGATAAGGCAGAATCAACCCCTCAGTGTTCCAAACAATCAGGTGGTTTTATATCTAGCCACTGGTACACATAAATGGCACTTTGCAATCAGAGGAAACTATACTTCTGTCCACTTTTTGCTTTCTTCTCAAATCAAAATAGTAGTTGTAGCCTCTTTTCACACAGAAGTCTTGCTATGCCTCAAATAACTTTTATTGCTCATCTATATTTCGGCTATACCCTTTTTGAGTGAGGTGACTTCAAGGTCCACACAACTAATGTATAAAACTGTACGTGTTTCTTTGTATTCATTTTAATTCTGACAGCCCATTTGTATGTACTTCATTTAGTTTTTACTTCTAAGATATATTGCACATGCTATTAGCTTACATTATTATAGTGATATTTCTTGCTAATTCCATCCTTGTCTAATTATCATCATGTGGAACTTTATTTTGTAAAATTCTTTAGAGAACATTTTAAAGACGAAAACAATAGGAAACATCATTTGGATAAGTCAGCAAACTATTGCTTGATTTATGTGTTTTTTAGCTTGTCAATAAGAAGTAATGATATTTTTTTATCTTAATTACCAGCCTTTCAAAAATGCTTCCCTAATTCAAATCAGAACTGTATTGCAGAATGTATTTCATGGTTTTAATTGCATCAAAATCATACACAGTTCTCAGTAATTAACAAGTCTCCATAATTATGGGTGCATGGGGCTTTCTGTGTTTACTGCAAAGTACAAATGTTGAACGTCAAGATATCTCAGTGGGAGAAGGACATAAAAATCTTACAATATGTGCTTAAATTATTTTTTTTTCCTTCTGGTGGCGAGTTTATATAAATTTCAAACTAAAGTTTTCTTGTATTCACTGACTTTGAGAATTGCTTCCTTAACCTTGAACCATAAATAATTAGTTCTTTAAGTATGATATACTCAATACAGTAATCGGAATGTGGCAGAGCTGTTTTGCAATGTGTCAATATAAAGGACAGACTACGTCCTCAGACTATGCACCTTGGTTTTGATTTGGTCCGGGGGTCTTAGTCAATCTCACTTTTCAAGCCTGCATGAAGTACACATGGGAGAAGATGGAGGGAACTCTCAGACTCCTGACCTTCTTTAAAATCTTGCTGTACATAAGCTGTGAAAAAACAGCCCCAGAAAGGCATTCTAAATTTTAAAAAGATAAGGTCAACAGGACTACTACAAAGATGCATCAGTCTGCATTCTTCTGTGAGGAAGAATTCTTGTAAGGCTGGTAAAAAATTTCCTGTCAAATGTATTTGATGGAAAAAATTGGTTATTGACAAAACAATTATTTTTTGCAAATGTGTCTGCTTTCCATAGAAAATTTAGATTTTTGGGGGGTGGGGTCAAAAGAAATGCCCAAACTGTGAAATATTGGGGTTGAAATGTTTTATATACCTTAACTACCATTCCCAGGAAGCACTGTGGTGGCAGTTCTGCATTGAATTATTTTGGTTTATGGATGATATATTTAAATTTTTGATATTTCATCAAAAAGACAAATTTCAGTGGAAATTTTTTAATTTTTGTCAGAATTTTCAATGGAAAAAACACATTTTCCTAACAATTTTAAGGGGAAATTGATGGAGGCCAAACTTGTTTGGTTTTGTGGGACTGAATTTGATGGCATCAGAGTTGGTTCACTGGAGAAGTAAAGTAGTGCCAATAAAAATTAAATATACATGGATCTGGAAGCCGGGGGGCGGGGGCGGATATGGCAGTGCAGGTATTTCTCACTCTAGACAGCTAGTTTAACTCTTATTTAAGAGTTTAAGAGATCTGAGATTTTAAGCCATGTTATGCATCTTATAGGAAGAGAATGAATAACCTGTGCCTTGTGATAGTGGAGAAACCCTAACATAGACTGCCCCTCAGGCCTATTCTGAATAAGTTGGTGCTGCCTGCTGTCCCACATTCCATAACATGAAATTAGGGAGAAGGGGATCTTTTATGTTTGAGTGGGTTAATATTTTCTTCTCTATACTCTCCTAACACAAATGCTGCTGCTTAGAGCCTGTTGGTTATTGCCTTCTCGAATGTTGCTGTCTATTCTGGCCTCTGGATAATGTCATCTTCCCCTTCCTCCCACCTCTCTCTGTCTCTGCCTCTGCACCCTCTTATTTATCATGTTAAGTATAAGAATAGGTTGGGAAAAACTGAATAATTTACATAGGAAAGTGAGGTCCCCAACCAAATGGTTTTGGTTGTGGCCCCAAGGATATTTATACAATCCCCACCACTGGGTATAGACTGAAGACGTTCTGCATCAGCAAACACAAATGAAGGTCAGGAAAAGGGTGTTGAAACATCCCCCCTCTCTTTTAAAGGGTGATGCGGAGGGACTAAGAGAGTCTCCTGACCTGACCTGAATTTTCCCCAAAGTAAACATTTTGATTTTGAGAGAACTGGTATTTTCTCCCTTAGCTCTAAAAGATGAATCTGGAGTTAGAGGGGTATGTGGAGGGTTGGAGATCAGAATTCGTGAAGCTTACAAAGTAAAATTCCTTAACTACAGAAATCGAAGAAAGTCATATAATATTCATTTTCCAAAATGTATTAAAAACAAATACTTCAATCACTAGTTTTGTTATCAGAGATTCAAAATTGTTGATATATGGAGTTGATCTAGCATCTTTAATAGTTCATATTTCTATTGGCCTTTGCTTCAAGTCAAGAGTTAAAGAGTATTGCAGATTTATCTTCTCTGTTTTTAAAATAGCTTCTATCAGAGATTCAGTTTTCAACCGCAGATCTGTCTATTGTCATTCAGAAAAGTATATGAAGGTAACAATGCTACATTTAGAATGAACTTTCCCTATAAAAGTAATGGTGCCTTCACTGTCTCAGAAAATGAATTATTTATAGCTGTACATAAGCTTCAATAGTATGTATATATATATATATATATATTTCTAACTCTAGTTTTTAAACTGTAGAGATTTCTACACTTTCTACTCTTTGGTTCAATAAATGGAAATAAAGTCTTTTATAGTAAAAAATCAGTGATCATTTGGAATCATTCAAGCTGTACATTTTAAGCCTGATTAGTGAGAATAACAAAAGTTCCAAGGAACAAAACTGTGATTGTATTAAGTAGCACTGACAAAAGTCCCATTAGGAAATGACTCACTCGTCTATGTTTTCCTATAATACTACTTTTTAGAACAAAAGTTCACATTTTTTCAGGCAGCTGACAAACAGAAACTGAAATTCACCTGAATTGTTTCTGTATTTACTGAAAAAGAGTTTTATCATAAAGATTATACTGCCATCTATTGGATGACACTATTCTACAGCTAAACCATCTCATTTCTCTTTCTGGATTTATAAGGCCAAATAAATTAATATGAATGGTTCACAAGATTTCTTTTGAAAATTTACTGATCATTGCATAGACATTCTTTTTTTTAGCAGTATGTGTATTTCAAGTAAACAGATTTGTCCTCAGGTTGCTACCACCACCAAATTATCTGAAGAGAGAGATTCTACCTTGATGTCAAACAAAAGCTTAATGGAAAAAATTACTGAAACAAAATACTTAGAAATACTACCTTGTGTCTTATAGAGACCATGTGGAGATGTTTTTACACATGATCTCAGTCAGTAGAATGGCATCAGTTGCTGTGTGGAAAAAAAGATCGTATAGCCAGCAATATTTTGTATTACAAAGTATCTTCTCGCATAAAGAGACTTCATGAAAACTTTAGGAGTAATTCAATGAAATTTAGGGAAAATGTATTGTCCATGTGATTTTTGTTTCTGACAGAATTTTAACTGAAAGTGCTGGCAATGCATGTTGTTTTTAGCAGTCACCTAGAGCATCAATCTATATCTTATATCTAGAGCTTCTCCTGCCAACATAGCTACTGTTGCTCGCTGGGGGTGGTTTAACTATGTCAATAGGAGAGACCTCTGTCGGCATAGAGCGGCTACACAAGAGATTTTACAGCAGCACAGCTGCATTGGTACAGCTATGCCGCTGTAAAGTCTACAGTGTAGAGAGAGCCATATATAATCTAGTCAATTTATGATGATTTTATTGTTCATGTATGACCTAGAAAAGATTGACTTTCTGGTTCTAAGTTGAAATTATAAGGCTGCTAGTTAGATTTTTTTTCTTTACCTGTAAACTGATCCATTTTGATTTGGAATCACTGAGACAAAATAAAGATAGAACCCCACAATGTCATTTTTACAGATACTTTGCAGAATAGAATTGCACTTTAAATCCTCGTTGAAAAAAAAATATATTGTTGGAAACTGACAAGGTAAGATAGGGTGACCGGATAACAAGTGTGAAAAATCGGGATGGGGGTGAGGGGTAATAGCTGCCTATATCAGAAAAAGCCGCCCAAATCAGGACTGTCCCTATAAAAATCATGACATCTGGTCACCCTAAGTTTAGATACTTTGTGCTGGGGGAAAAAAGAGCTAGTACAGGGTCTGCACTATGCCTTAGACAAGCTACTGAATCTCTCTGCGCTTCAGGTCACTTTATGTAAAATGGAGATAATACTACTACCCGCCTTCACAGGAATGTTTGGAGGATAAATTTACTACCAGCTGAGTATTAAAATTTGTTCTCAGGCCCTACAATGATCATAGTCATAGTAAAGCCTTTATCTAACAAAAAAATTAGAAAGGACTTTGTTTTTATTTTTAAATGCTTAGAATCAAATGACGGGAAGAGTCCAAGAGGTCTTCTAGTCCAGTCCCCCATACTCAAGTCAGGACTAAGTATTATCTAGAGCATCACTGACAGGTGTTTGTCCAACCTGCTCTTAAAAATCTCCAATGATGGAGATTCCACAATCTTCCTAGGCACTCCCCAGTGCTTAACCACCCTGAGAGGAAATTTTTCCTAATGTCCAACCAAAACCGCCCCTGCTGCAATTTAAGCCCATTGATTCTTGTCCTATCCTCAGAGACTAACAAGAACAATTTTTCTCCCTCTCCTACTTCCCTGTTTTTCTCCCTTTTAAAAAAGGAGCTTAAAAAGAGAATGAGTTTTTTGGAAATAGTCTTTTCAAAGGCACCAGTTATGGAAAATAGGCTCTGATTTTTAGACTATTATACACAGAAGCATGCTGGGACAAATGCAGTGGAAACTGCAGAACAGGGCAAATACAAGATATGCCCTTTGGCCTATGGAAAATACATAGGAGCTGAAGCCATTGTACTATATCAACAAGAATTTCACCATTCCTAAATAGGGAGAAAGACTGGTTAATCTTAGTCATGTAAAGTCACACTCACTCCCAGCTCCAGATGGCACCAGAGACATCAACTATGACGTAAAATAACAATCCACTCCAGTCACAGATATGCACTGTGACTGAAAGGGCTGTCCTTGCAGATATGGAAACGTAATTAATTAGCTACCCGATTACAAATAGTACATTGGTCTGCAAATCCCTGTTTTAGGGAACTAAGGACACAGATGTCCTTTAGCCTCATGAGCAATGCTGGATAAAGACAAGATCCTTGGAACACAAGTATCCATCCTAAGTAAAGGGTGACTCTGAATTTGAGATCAAGAAGTCTTTTCCAAAGATTATGGATGTCAACAGAAAGACTTTGCATCAGGAAGCACTGAATTCTTAGAACCTACTCACGAAGCACTAAATTCTTAGAACCTAATACAAACAATATGGGAGCAACTGCACCCTCACACAGCTCTTGTGAATTAATGACAGATGATGATGTGGAAAAAGCTGAAGTACTCAATGCTTTTTTAGTCTCAGACATCACAGAAAGGTCAGCTCCCAGACTGTTGCACTGGACAACCCAGTATGGAGAGTAGGTGAGCAGCCCTTAGTGGTCAAAGAACAGGTTAAGGACTATTTAGAAAAGCAGAACACGCACAAGTCCATGAGTCCAGCTCTAATACAACCAAGGGTGCTCATGGAATTGGCTGATGTGATGTGAGCCATTGGCCATTATACATAAAAATTCGTGGTGCTTGGGGGAGATCCTGGATGATTGGAAAAAGGCAAGTATAGTGCATGCATTTCAAAAAGGGAAGAAAGAGAACCCAGGGAACTACAGACCAGTCAGCCTCACTTTAGGCCATGGCAAAATCATGGAGCAGGTCCTCAAGGAATCCATTTTGAAGCACCTGGAGGAGAGGAAAGTGATCAGGAGCAGTCAGCATGGATTCACCAAGGGCAAGTCATGCTGACCAACCTGATCGCATTCTATGATGGGGTAACTGGCTCTGTGAATATAAGGAAAGCAGTGGATCTGATATATCTTGACTTTAGCAGAGCTTTGGATCGACTCTCCCATGGTATGGCAGCTGGTATCAAGCAGGGTGTCCCAGGGATCAGTCCTGGGGCCAGTTTTGTTCAACATCTTTATTAATGACCAGGATGATGTGATAAATTGCACCCTCAGCAAGTTTGCAGATGACACTTTGGAAACTGGAATTGAACCCCAGATTTCTAAGTCCCATGGTTCCTCTACTGTCAGCAGATAGCTGTGAAGCCAAATGGCAACATTTCTCTTAATAAGATAGTATTAACAGCCCATTACTGGTACCGCTTAACTTATTATCTCAAGTACTGGAGGACTTTGGAATTAAAGATTCCAACCCTGTCGGTGAAGGTCAATATGGCTCCACCTGGTAGAATTTCAGTTTATTTTCAGTTTTGTTTTGTTTCATTAGGAACTATAAACACAAACATTACACTAAAAGAGCATTAAGCTAGAAACAATCAAGTACTCAAATATTAGAAAATACCAGAATTAAGCTTGCCCATGCAAGCTTGTGCATATACATCATAACATTGTCTTAAATTACATGATCACATTCTATTTTTCCCGCTGGACCCCTTACTCATTCATTGCAACAGATTTGTGATGGTTGACAAATCAGTCAGGGTAGTGTAGTGAATGAGGCTTCTGTCTTTGTTTGCTGCAAAAGTTGGAAAAGGTGTAGTGAATGAGGCTAGTGACTGCAGGAAGAGAAAAGTGATGTCTTGGTTATAAGGCAGTTGAATACTTCCCTGGGGAATTAGATTGTATTCCTACCTCTGCCAACTATGGGATGCTGGACAAGTCACTTAAACCAAACTTTGCATAGGTAGCCAGCTTGTGTTTCCTCATTTTGTGGCTGTCCAATTTGAGAGACTTGGGACCTGATTTGCAGAAGTGCTGATTACTGAAGTGTAACTGAAGTCAATGGGAGTTGCACACTAAATGCATGAAAGTGTGATAAAATGCTAAGTATATCAAGATGGGCATCCAGAACTAATGGATACTTGACAATTTTATCACCCTGTCTCAGATTCTCATTCATACAATGGGGACAATCCCATATTACCTCACACATGTTGTGAAGATAAACTCATTGATGTTTATAAAGCACCCAGAAGCTAGTTATGAGCATCATAAAAAAGCTTTGAGGAAGTTAATACTGTCTGCCTTTCAATTTCACAAGAGTCTTCCAAGTGAGTAGTATAGGAAACATCATCTCAATTTTCTCAATGGAAAACTGAAATTTTTTAATAAAACAATTTTTTTTGCCTATGCAAATTTAGGTTTCAAGGAAAGGGTATTTTTAATTGGAAAATCATTCATATGAAAAAATGTTGACCAGCTCTAGTATGCAGTGAATAAAGCCTGGAATCACACACTGAATAAACTTCCACTGCATGCATCCGACAAAGTGGGTATTAGCCCATAAAAGCTTATGCTTCAATACTTTAGTTAGTCCTTAAGGTGCCACAGGACTCTTTGTCACTTCTGCAATTCCAGACTAACACGGCTACCTCTCTGATTCTTGACACTGAATAAAGGGGATAATGCAATACTGAACAAGTAGCCAGTTAATGCACTTCATCCTGTCCTGCACACAAAATGAGGTAGAAAAAAATAGTACACAATTATGCAGTAAAAACTGTATTGTAATGCATACTTACAAGGAGGGCGAATTGAGGTTGCCCATGCAGTCTTAATTCTGGCATTTCCTAACTTTTGAGTGCTCAACTTTGCAAACAATGTTTTTTTTAACATGGGTTTGATAGTTTTTCATATTATATATATAATGCGCGCGCACACACAAACTCACACACACACACACACACACACACACACACACGTAGAGACTTCTATTAGTCTCATCTATCTCTTGCTCCCCTCCCTCCCCACCGCCAGTCTTCATTAGCCCTCCTTTCTCTTTCTTCCCAATACTTCTCCATATTCCTCCCTGGTTTCCACTATTCCACAACAATCTTTACTGAACGCCACAAAATCAAAATTGAATAACTTTTAAAGTAAATAACTCCTTGGCATTTCTTCTCAAGAAAACACAAGTGAAACTCAGATTGAGAGAGTTCATCCAATGGCACCAGCTTTTTTATCTACTTTTTTATGTTATTGTATAAAATAGCACAATGGACAGAAGGAGAGAGATAACAAAAATGACAGTTCCTGATATAAAGTTTTTTTCTTCCTTTTGTAGTAACCCCCCAGAGAAACCATAAAAGAAGCAGAGAGATAGCGATACTATACCACAAAAGACAAAGTCCCTAAAGTTCAACTTACAAAAAATACTTGTTCAGGTTTTGTAGTACAGCACTTCCCCCAGAGAAAGCATAAGCTATACAAGAGACAGATTCCAGTTTACAATAGACACACTAAGAATAGAATTTACTTTGTAACTTTTACGATTCATGGGCCTTATCCAAATGCCACTGAAATTATTCGCAGTCTTTCCATTCACATTAAATGGATTGAATCAGCTCTGTTTATCTTACATTTGGGATCTGAAAAACCTTTGCAAATATTAGTTAATTTTGTCCCACAGTAACCTGTAAAAATACAGATTGTATTTCTCCATTTTACAGATGAACAGAGGGTACACAGAAAGATTAAAAAAATACAAGCTGGCATGCTCACAGAAAGACACTTCATCCCTTATCCCCTAACCGTGAGTACTTTATACTCTATGGGCAAGATTCTCTAATGCATTAGGGAAGAGTTAGACTCATGAAGAAGAGAGAAGCAGGCAGAGTAGAGCACAGTACAGCAATCCTCACTCAACTCCAGTTTAGAGCAGCCCAACAGATAGAGTTTATCTTTCAGGCCCCACCTACAGCCATTACCCCAAATTTATAGAAATTGCAGCAGCCCTAAAGCCTCAGATAAGTGCTTATCAAATATGAATGATTCCGGATTCTTCTTCTCCATAACGTCAAGAAGACTTTTGATGATATTCTATGTCACATGATTATCAAAAAACACTGTAATGAGAAATCCATATAATGTATATAAAATAACACTACATTTGTAATTAATCATAATAATAATAATAAAAAAAAAATCACAGTGGACTTTGCTGACCATCTAGGGTAGAAACAACAAGCCTGAAAAATAGAAAGTCATATGTGGAGTTGTAATACAGTATTATTTATATTGATCTTTTAGGCTCTTGTATAAAAATGCAAAATGAAATAAGATAGGAAACAAGTTAAAAGTCATTCTTGAAAGGAAAGGAAAGAAAAGTCATCATAAATGAAATGCAAACTATATTAATCTCAGATTTAACATAAACGTGGTTTTTCATATTGTGGTTAGAATACTGGCACTTAAAGGCAGAAGTATAATAACAAAGGGAAACTATCTGGTGCACAGGACTTATTTCATATTGTAATTAATTGTGGATTAATTCCAGGAATTCAGGGAAATAACTAGTTCTATTTAATACGCCAGATCTTGAAATGTGCTAAGTATTTGCCAAGCACCTTTAGCTTCAGTGAAGTAGTGGGTGCTTAGTATCTCTCTAGATCTGGCTAGGTGTCCCTCTTTTGGCCGAGTTCTGTGTGTTGTGCATTCTCAATTCCACTAAAAGCAATTAGAGTTGATTAATACATTGTGGGTTTGGAGCCTATATGTTTAACAGATGATTTCATGATCAAGGCACAATTCCCACATACTGTATTAATGCAATTCCTAGTTTTTAGGAAAATTCAGCACGGTAACTAATACTGGTGTTTAAAGTGTAAAGACAAAAGCAATGTGAACTGAATAAAGGCAATTCCAGATGTGAGAATCACAGTTAACACATTTGCTATTTGTATTGTATTTAGTTTCAATCAGTTTTTTAAAACTAACATGCTGAATTGATACAGCATGGTCTATCAAACAACTATAAAGGTGGATTGCTCTGTAATTATAATAGTCTATAGTTTCATATGTTGTTTAAGCTACAGCAACTACTCTCTGCCATTCTTTGGCCCATATCATTCAATTATCCCTAATACGTGAAAGTTTTAATGCTTAACCCAACACCGCTCTGAGCATATTTTTGTAAGGAAGTGTAATAAATAGCTGGTAATACATAGAGGCATCTGATTAGGACAAATTATTTTCAAAATAGATCTGCCATGAAAACTAAAATGGAAGGTAAAGTGACAGAACAACTGCTGTTAAATTCTATTTTCAGCATTATAATTGAGATAATATACCGTAATTTATTTTAATGAGTTACAATTAAGAAATGGTTTTGAGAGTTGCATGTAATTTCTTTCAATTATTAGTTATTAGCTGCTCATGCATAAATGTGTTTTAATATTGGATTATTTGAACTGTTGTAGATGATAAAAGCTTCTCAGTATATAAATTCTTTGCTTGTAGTTCAGCAGAATTGTGCATGGCATGGTCAATTCTTGCACAAGACATAAGAAGGAGATCATAGTGACACTTGAGAGAAATAATTCTTAAGTATTAGGAAGAGAACTTGTAAAGTAATATGGGAATAGTGTCAGAGAAATCCTGATATAGTTAACATTGAATTTTGTTTTATCTAACTACAGCTATAGTTTAATGGCCCCTGTCTTAATAAAATATTAAGTTAACCTGGTTGCCGAGTGACTTATTATGCTACATATTCTTTTACTTTATCAAGATAAAGAAATGTTACTATGGGAGTCTATGCTAACAAGATTCAGCACTGCTTGTATTGTTAAACAGGTTCACCTCAGAGGAATATGAAGACCTACAGAAACTGGTGCCTCTTTAACTACTTATCTTAAACCATCTATTTTATATTAAGAATGGCTTAAAAAAGCTTCCTCCCTACTCTCAGTCATTCTCACAGAACTCAATACTTACTAGGGTTGTTATCCAAGCCCAAAAAATAAAAACGTCTGAATAATTTTATAAATAGCTGAAAAATACTAGGATGGGATGCTCAGCATTATCATGTGTGTGGAATTACATGAAACAAGTATGAAGTCACCTGCTTTTGTTGCCCTTACACGTGAAGTCAAGAAGAAAAAGGTACACAAATTTCATTCACTGTAGTACATGAACTTTGCCCCATGCAAAAATGGGGTTAGATTCCAGTGAAAACAGAAGTTGTCCAACAAAGATTAACCATTTTTTCCAGATGAAAATGGGTATCTTTTTCAAGCAGAGATGGCTTTTGAATCAAAAACATGTAAAATGTGTATTTTCATAGCTAAATTGTATTCCTAGTCATTCCACCAAAGTTTAAATAAACTGAAATTTGGGGTGGGGAAAGACAGGGAATGAGAAACAAAGCTGTGAAAGAAAATGGGTTCAATTTTTCCAGTGTAATTCTATGAAATATAAACTATGAATTTTGCTCATCTCTATTTTAAACACATTTATACAAAAAAAATCCCACTTTTCCTTGAACATTGGATAATGATATTTAATATACGGTAAAAGGTACACATTCATTGCTGTGCAACACCTTACCGTTTTAGTGCCTGAAACTGAGGTTATGGTGGCCTCTTTATGAAAATGGTTTCAGACAAGATGGAGCAATCATCAGTCAGCTGGTAAAGATTCTGTAGACCACAGAGCACTTTCAGTTGTTCAAGAACAAAGAGGGGAGAAAGTCTTGTCTGACATTGCTGATGAGTTAAAGGAACAGAATAACAGGATGTTTGATTGAGGAAAGCTTCAGCAGCATTTCATATGCAGATAAATTGAGATTTATATGTTCTCTAGATGTAGATTACATTATATCATGATATGTCAGATGCAGTTGAATGTCTGCTCCAAAGACATTAATTTAAGATGCTAGTTTTATTTGAGATAGCTCTTTATGAAGAAAGTTGGGTGTCCAACACCCAGTGAAT
Source organism: Dermatemys mawii (assembly GCA_007922305.1). Taxonomy (NCBI): domain Eukaryota; kingdom Metazoa; phylum Chordata; order Testudines; family Dermatemydidae; genus Dermatemys; species Dermatemys mawii. The sequence continues at coordinate 76,331,565 of ML677326.1, forward strand.
TTCAATGGAAGATGAATACTAACTCCTTTTGGCTCCATTGAAAACCCAAGACTATTTGACTTTTAGGTGTTTAATTTTAGATCTAGATTTTTATTTTCTCATTTTGTTAGTTGGGGAAAAAAAGTTAAGGAATATTTTATTTTACTGTTTTAAAACAAATTAAGTGTCATCTGGAAAAGATTGCTGAAATGGTTTTACACACAATTTCTTAATATATCAAAGCTGGCTTTCTATGAGTAGTTGCAAGTGGGTTTTTTCTTGCAAACAGTCTATTCTGTATAGATGCAAAGTTGGCTAAATCCCACTTCATAACATACAGTACATGAGCAGCACAGTGTAAGTAGAGTCACAGTCTGCATAATAAATTTATTTGAGGCCTTTATTTTCCTGTACATTTTAAAGCTTTCTTTTCCTGCTTGAAGATTATATTCATCCTGAAACATTACCCTTCAAGTGTTAAAATGACAAGAGCTGATGAGGGTAAAGCTGATCAGCTCCAAGACTCCCACTGCTGAACATTATAAAGTTTCTGTTGTTCAAACAGCTCAGTTAATTATCCAAATGTGAAGGATATTAGGAGGGGACCTGCTGAGCTTTACAGCTGACTTCCAGGGAATTATCCTAATGGAGCCGTTATAAGGAAATTATGACAGATACAGCATGCAGGGTCTTCTCCTTCCTTCTCATGAGGATTTGTGAGGACCTTATAATCTTACAGAGAGTTAGAAAATTCCTCAGAATCAAAGGGAAATTATATTTTAAGGGAGAAGAGTAGTCCAATCAGTGTCATAGTGATTTATCACATAAACCCAGAGCGGATTCCAAAGTCACACATGTTAATTGCCTGCTGCAAAGATGGTTGTTATTGCTTCTGGTGCAAAAGACTTTTCTCAGATCTAAGTTCTTCAAATGACTAGTATGCCTTACCTACAGATAAAAGTGAAGTCACTCCTACTTGTAAAATTTTGAAAGCCACATTTTTCTCTTAAATCAAATGTCACAATGGACATGTATTTGTCTTTTTTTATTTTTTTTGCATTGGTATAATCAGCAACTTGTGTACATATAAATTCAATTCAACAGTAAAGGGGGCAGGAAGAGAGAGGTACATTGGCAGAATCTAATGAGGGATATGAAGGTGCTGTACCCTTCATTCCCATTAAAGTCAGTGGGATTTGGAAAACACTGGAATCAGCCCTAGGAAAATCAGCCCTTAGATAAACTGACACAACAACTGTTTGTACAACTACTGTGCTTCATAGTCTTTCACCTTCATGATCATCCCATGCAGCAATGGCTTAGAACTGTCCTCAGAAGACTGAAGAAGTTCTGAATGAGGAATTGTTACTTGAACACTTTAACAGAATCCATTTACCCAGAGCTAACAGTTAATTTTCTAAGTCCTATAGGGAAAGAGTACTGGTAAGATTCTACGGCAAAGTTCACTGACTACTATTATTATAATTATATAATCATTTATAAAGGGGTCTATCACGATAACATCTAGTAACCATAAATTCATAATTTCCAGGCATTTGTAATATTTCCAGACATTCAGTACCTCTTTCTTTGAAATATTGTATAACTTTAATGACAAATACTTATAAATTGTGAGTATCTGTGCCTAACAGCTTCTATAAAATAGCACGATGAGCAATTTTGGGTGTGATAGCATCACTGGAAGTTATGCCCTGCACTTATTACCATAAAGTCATAAGTGGAATGGTATAATAATGGAATATTAATGGAAGCCACATATCCATAACTGAGATAATCCATATTCTGTAGTACCACAGGTTAATTTGTAAAATTAATTTGATGTGATAAATGATTATAAAGTTGTCATCCAACTATACAAAGCTGAACCCACTGAGAGGTTTCTCTTCTATAAGCATTTGAGTTATTTTCCTTTCTTCTTGTTTCCTGCCTCTCCTTTTTTGCTGACTTGGAGCCTAAAACCAACAGAAGTTTTGCAACTGAATAAATTGAGCCCTTTGAATATATCAGTTCCAGGAGCGATGTTTAATTTAGAAAGGGGGATAGCAGGAGCCAATCCCGCAGTCCTTACTCACACAAGTAGTCACTTGGCTTCAAATGAACTAATTGCGAGAGAGAAGCTGTGGGAAGGTACAAATAAAATAAAAGAAGAACTGGCATGATCTTTTTTTGCACTGTTCAAGAGAAGCCTAAATTTTCTGAGGTTTTTAACAGTTTGTTTAATTGTTCCTAACCTGCCTCCACATCCTATTCTCATGTATTTCTGATTGTCCTGATTACATCCAGGACCAGAAATGACAAAAGCCTCAAGAAAGGCTATTATCAGGTTACCTCCAGAACACGTAGTGACAATTAGGACCAAAATATGAATAAGAAACCTATTACCTCTGCACCAATACAATGTCCAATGTTATCAAAAACTTCAAGTATTGCCTCCGGGATAGAGTGCAAGCATTTCCCCCTGGAAAAGGTAAGCCAGCACTCTGATCACTTAGATGCTAATTAATTCACCAGAGGAGGATGGAGTAGTTATCTAATGAGGCTGGCAAGCTGGGTAAGATAAAGATCCAGTTATCTGATTAGCGCAAATCTGACAGACACACACTTGAAGGTAGTGCCAGGGGAGAGAGAGAAACAATAACAGGTCTAGCTGAGCCCAGTCACAGAGAGGCCTCAGAGAAGGGAGATGTCTGTTCCCCTTAGGCTCTGAAGTGAGGGCTAAAAGCACTGTAGATATTGCAAATAGACTGTTGCATAGGGACTATAGTAGTTGGTGGAGGGAACTTGAAATAAAAGGACACTGAGTGGATCTAGTGGAGACTGTACAGTCTCTGCAAGGAAGGAGACAGGAGCTAAGCTGTGCCATGTTACATCCCCACTCCTTCAAGAAGGTCAGTATGGATAGATCCCAGTGCCCATGCAAATCCCCACTGAAGTGCCTGGGGCTCCTGTCAGGTATAGAGTTTGGTCTGAACAAGCTTGTAACAGGATCAGAGCCTTTTTGTGGTTCACTCCTTGCTAACTGTTAAGAGATTCATCTGAAATAGTCTGTATCAAGATGTACAGCACAGTGACTGATTTGTTCAATTCTCTGGGGTATAAATTTTGAAATTTGGTATTTTCTGCATGTAACAGACTATTATCACTTACTATTATTACTATATTTGATGATCATGGCCTTGAACCCATGCCCTCAGGCCACGGTTGTCACCCAGCAGCTCACTCATTCCACTAGATAAGAGGGCTAGCAAACCTGTAGCTCACAAAAGGCCCCACCCACAAATTCCTGATTGAGAGAGATGGCAAGCTCTCTGGCTTGTTGGAATGCACTACTTAAACCAGAAAGAGGGTCAGGAAGTTGTCCAAACAAGTAGGTGAATTGCTGGCTTGGCTTCTGACTGTGATCTTCGGCTTGGCACCTGACTATGTCTCCAGCTCTGTGCTCTGACTGGACTCCTAATTCTGACACTAGTTCCTGTTTCAGGTGCCTGACTCTAACCGTTAGGCAAGACCACCCACATAGCAGTGCTTACATTATGTAGCAATACAATGACTAGCACAATGGGCCCTTAATTAGGACCACTGAGCCCAGATTAACAAAGGGATTTAGAAGCTTCAACACCTAACTTTTAGATGCCTCTGAAATCACTAGAACAACAATGGGACCCACAAAGCCTGTGTTAGTTACTTGGGCTCCCTATACAGCTAATGCAATCTTCATAAGCCTTTGAGCTAGGCATTGAATGCAGTAGAGTGAGAATTATTCTACAAGACTCTTTCTCTGGCTCAATTAATATTTAGTCAATTACTTAAATGAAGTGGAACAGCTTCAACAAGAGAGATTGATTGAGATGCATATCAGGATATCCCACAGTCCAGTGGCTAAGGCACCCTGTTCAAATCCAGTCTCATCAGGCAGAGAGAGCCGTTAAACCCAGTGTGTCCCATATCCTGGGTGAATACCCTAACTGCTAGGCTAACGGTTATAAGGCAGGCCATCTTCTCCACTCCACCAGGCCATTTTGCATGGAGTTAGTTGTGCTCAGAGTTTGCCTACTGGATTGAGACCTGCAGGTAAGACAGGCAGTCCTCTGCCTATCTTCTCACAGGTGGTGGATCATGCAGGGCTTGGGCTGGAGATAGGCATCCAGATACCTAAGAGGGAGACAGTTTTGTGCATGCCAAGAGGCAGAAACAATGAGCCTAGGAGACTTTTATAGCAGAAAATTTAGGCACCAAGTTAGCTTAGGGCTTATCGGTTTAGGCAGCAACCAGCTGGGGAGTTTTGGATCAAAATGATGCCTACAACTGGGATGTAGGCACTGAAGTACCAGTTTTAGGCACCACTTTGATCCACTGGGGATCTGCCCCACTGACCCTACCATAATACAAAAATTATAATATAAAATTTTTGCACAAATTCACAAAATAGATACTGTGCATTTTTCTTCATTGATATTAAAGACATCTTATTTACAAACTATAGTGAAGCATATAAATCAAACTGCACTAAGGAAGAACTCCAGCTGCCTTCTCTTTGGTCACAGAGGACTTCGGTATAGTGAATCTAGGGAGGTTCCCCTGCATGACAGGGGGCTGCATGTGAGGAAGCCACACATGGGATCTGCCCCTTTGTTGCCAGCACATCACCAAGCAAGCACAGCTCTAACCATTACAATGACATCTATTCACAAAAAGTCAAGTCCAACATATTTATCTTTCCCTCATAACTTCATTTGTAGCCAGCCAGCTTAACTCCCTCTACCTTGCGCCTCAGTGTCAGTCTTATTGAATGAAAATTCAATTCTCATGCAAAGCCCTCAAGAGTAATTATGATGATTGGGAGAACAGGTCTGTACAAAGAACTCTAAATGAAATTTATCAGCAGCTTTTGTAGTAATAACAATACCCATTTCCCCACATTTATAATCTATTCCTCTAGAAATGCAACCTAATGGATTGTTTACTTTGCTTACAGCTGTGCAACGGACTCAGGGCTTCAGAGTCTTTCTGGAGTTGCCTGTATCTCTCCCTCCCTGGTCAAATGCATTTCCATTTTGTAACCATACTCATCACATGTGCTATTCTACAGTATTACATTTACACATTCTTGCACATGGCAGCTATTGGAAACAGTCAAGGGTTGCTTCTGTGGGGTGCTGTGTGCCCCGCAGAGCACATAGCAACTTGTAGAATCATTGTCACTCCAATTTGCTTACTTAGAAAATGAGCAGCTCTTTTTGAGAAGTATCATTCAAAAGTCACCTTTCTGGGAAATTCAGACAAAACCCGATTATTAATTTTGTAATAAATTCAGGGAATAGCCAAACCACTCTGAAAATGCAAAACCAGGTTCAGATTATATGACATACACACCAGACAATATTTTTGGGATACTACTCAGGAGACACAAAACCTAAAATATTCCTGGTATCATGTAGCAGAATCCTTGGTCATTTGCCAAATTCTAATAATAAATGCTATCCCCTTAAACTGGTGTAGGCCAGGGGTTCCCAAACTTGTTCCACAGCTTGTGCAGGGTAAGCCCCTGCCAGGCCACAAGACACTTTGTTTACCAGAATGTCTGTAGGTTCGGCCGCTCGCAGCTCCCACTGGCCGCGGTTTGCCATTCCCGGCCAATGGGAGCTGTAGGAAGTGGTGGCCTGGCCTGCACTGCTTCCCACAGCTCCCATTGGCCGGGAATGACAAACTGCAGCCACTGGGAGCTGCGAGCGGCCAAACTTATGGACACTCCGGTAAACAAAGCGTCTTGCGGCCAGGCAGGGGCTTACTCTGCACAAGCCGCAGAACAAGTTTGAGAAACCCTTGTCTAGGCAGATTAAATTTGATTAATGGCTCACCCTCTGGCCACACAGTCATCCAGTTATAAAGGTAGCAGGGAAACATCAGGAGGTGATTGGAAAATAAGTAGAACATACAATACAATGATATTTGTATTGCTCAATTTCACTTTCTTAAATTTTGAAAGGATAGCTGATGTTTTCTCTAGAATTTAGCATATACAACAGTCCAGAAAATGTCAAGTCTAAACTTCCTGATGGCCAGTTTATATCCATTTGTTCTCATGTCCATACTGGTACTGAGCTTAAATAATTCCTCTCCCTCCCTGGTATTTATCCCTCTGATATATTTATAGAGAGCAATCATATCTCCCCTCAGCCTTCCTTTGGTTAGGCTAAACAAGCCAAGCACTTCCATAAATCAGGTCTCCTTTCATAAGACAGGTTTTCCATTCCTCGGATTATCCTAGCAGCCCTTCTCTGTATCTGTTCCAGTTTGAATTCAACTTTCTTAAACATGGGAGACCAGAACTGCACACAGTATTCCAGATAAGGCCTCACTAGTGCCTTGTGTAACGGTACTAACACCTCTTTATCTTTACTGAAAATCTCTTGCCCGATATGTCTCAAGATTGCTTTAGCTTTTTTCATGGCCATATTACAGGATGGCGGCTCATAGTCATCCTATGATCAACCAATACTCCTAGGTCCTTCTCCTCTGTTACTTCCAACTAATGCATCCCCATCTTATAACTACAATTCTTGTTATTAATTCCTAAATGCATGACCTTGCACTTTTCACTATTAAATTTTATCCTATTACTATTACTCCAGTTTACAAGGTCATCCAGATCTTCCTGTACAGTATCTCAGTCCTTCTCAGTATTGGCAATACCTCCAGCTTTGTTGCATCTGCAAATTTTATTAGCACACTCCCACTTTTTGTGCTGAGGTCAGTAATAAAAAGATTAAATAAAACTAGTCCCAAAATCAATCCCTGAGGAACTCCACAAGTAACCTCCCTCCACCCTGACAGTTCACCTTTCAGTATGACCCATTGTAGTCTCCCCTCTAACCAGCTCCTTCTCCACCTTTCATATAGATCCCCATACTCCATACAGAATTACAGTACAGATATATGTGAACTTGATAAAAAATGTCATGTGTTGTATCTTCAGGCATAGGGGATGGAGACAACTAAAGATATAATTCCACAAGCAGTGAATCAATCTGTAAGTAAAGGAGAAAAAAATCAGTATGTGCCACCTGCCTCCTCACGCTATAAAAATGGAGTGTTCTTGAAGGAGACCCAGATCATGGTTCCCACAGTGATATGAAACAAAGGATTAGAATGAACACATGAAGGGCACCAGAGAATAACCAAATCAATACAGAAAACTAGAGAAGTTGTATTCTGGCCATAGAGGAATAGTGACATTGAAGAAATGGGGAGTAGATGTGGAAAGTGTCAGAAATATGAAGATTCTCAGCAGAAAATAAAACAGTGATACCACACAAACAACTTGCAATTGCATGGGAGAATAATACCTTCACTTGTAGTATAGACATTCCCTTTGAGAGCTGATATTAATATTTGTGTTTTTTAAAATGGAACAAATTTAGTATTCATTTACTTCCATGCAATCCAGTGGCGTTACATCAAAAGTGAATTTGTCACAATACATTAAACGAGTTTATTGATTTGTTTGATGTTTTTCACACCATTTTGTTTTTATTTGAAAAAAAAATCTGCATGAATTTGCTAAAATAAAATGCAGGTGAGACAGAGAGAGGCAATTTCAATGGGTAAAAGGAAAGGGACAGTTTGATAATCTGATGACTTATCTCTCTTTAGTTTTAAAAAAATTTGTAGTGAGATCTGAATTGGCATTGGCAGACAGGTTTATATGCAGAGAAGCCACAGGGTAATATTCCGTAGACATATGGAGTTGCAGCTTTACAGCCAGCAGCAGCAGCATCAGAATCTCCCACTGGCTCACAACTTCACACCCAGAAACCATACATTGTAACCACCATACAGGACAACAAATTATTAAAATAAACAAACAATGAATGAAAAGTAAACATATTAACATATTAAAGCTCAGTAATGTCTATGGGATCATGTCACGATAGAGGAATAAGCAGTTATTTTAAGCAATTATGTCATTGCATTTATTTAGCAACTAAAAAATACTGACAGAACTAATTATTATTATATGTATTTTGGTAGCTTCTAGGAGCCCCAGTTATGGACCAGAATCCTACTGTGCCAGGTATTGTATAAACATAGAACAAAAGCTTCTGCTAACATGTATTCCTTCTTGATCCTATTTTAAATTGCTTATCATAATCTGCTTTTTCTACACGTTCTGCCCACTTATTGAAATATCTGACTTTCAGGCATTAGAGTAAGCAAACAGCATCTTTTGAAGCTATGGACACAATATCCAGCAGGATTTTTCCTAGGCAGGAGTTGTGTGGCTGGCATATTTCCCAAGAGACCAAGCAAATGATTTCTAAAATATACCCATTCACCATGTGGGAAAGCAAAAATCTTGTAGTTGCTCTTGAAACAAGATCTCAAGGGCCAGCACTCTGGTCTGCCATTGTGCCATCAGACTGGCTTTTCATAGTAAACTTTCTGAAACAGAAATTGATTTTAATCAGCCTTATTTTCCAACTCATTCTACATTCGCTCAAAGTCCATTTTTATTTATTATATTTTAAAGTCTAGTGATTTCTGAGATATTACCCTTCACACATATAACCCCAAGGGCATTTGAAGTTCTAATGACATTGTGATCGCTAAACTTTAGCTGACTCTCAACTTCTATCTTATTTATCATCCTTGTCTTATTTCCCAGCAACATTAGGACTAAGTGTATAATAGTCTGTGCCTCTACTGGTAATTCCACAGAATGTGTCAGGAAAGAGCCCAGAATTACCTCCAGGAAGAGGCTCCCTTTCTTATCAATTCCATAATTGCCAGCCCACTCGATATTAGCTAATTGAAATCCCAGTGATTAATGATCCATCCTTTTTACAGGCTTTCCTTATCTTCTCCTTTTAAACCCTGTCTAGGAGGGCTATGGCAATTTTCACTGATTTTTTTCTTTTAATTTGACTATCTTTCATCTTCATCTATACTGTCCCTATTCAGGTGTCCAAACTACATATGCCATTTATTTCTTTTGTCAAATATTGTTACTCATTCATAATGCCATATGTCTTTCTGTCCTGCCATGTCTAGCCCTTTTGCAGTATGTATTTATCATGATATTTCAGCCTATATTCTCTCTCCAGCTATATTTATCAAATGGGCATTGTGAAAGGGAAATTCTGCATGTCTACTGAAAGTTCAAACTGCACAAATATATGACATTACCACCCAATCTGGGACTCACAACCAACTGTTACAAAAATGAAATACAAACCTTTTTGATTTTATGAAGAAACAACATACTTCAAGAATTGCAGTTAGGCTGGCTGTGCCTGCTTCTTTGGTCAACTGGAGACAAGTGGTCTTTGTCTTCTCAGTGGAAGCTGTGAGTCCTCAGGGTTTTTGAAAATTTGACCACTAAGTTGCCCAATTTTAGGTATCCACATTTGAAAACGCTGGCCTTAGTGGTTCGGTGGTTCCATTTCCTCACGAAAACTGGCTATAATTCTCTCCTACCTCACTGGAGACTGTAAGGGTAAATTTATTATTGTTTTAAAAGTCCTTTGGTATTCAGAGATGGAATGTGCTATAGAGGTATTATTTATTTTCTGATAGCTGAAATCAAAGTAACTAAGAAAGCAATGAATATATTGTATTATAACCAGCCATGTGCCATGTCTGAAATACTTGACTATAGTAGAGTATCATCAAAATACAGTGTCTGCTGTTAATTTTACCCTAAATGTGTCAAGCAGGGTATTGAATACCTGAATAGAAATTTTGGGAGACAGAAGAGATTTCACCACTAGCAATAGTGCCATTTCATCCACAGAGCAGAAAAATCTGAAAAACATATTTTGAAAGTCATGCTTGACATCACAAAGTCAATAAACACTCTCTGCAGTCAGTCTCAAGCATCGTAGCTTCTGCTTTAGTGTTGTGTCAAGGCTACTTTCAGCAGTGCATGGAAACATTTTCACCTATAAGACTCTACCAAGAAATGATTCAGCACTGCTCAAGCAGAAACTTGAATCCTTGAGACTGCAGACTTAGCTATGATACAAACCTTTTGAACAGCTCTAAGAAATCTAGTGAAAACAAGTCTCTTAGATAACAATTGCACAAGAGTAACTTCATTTATTGAGCTGAACTTCTATGCTTCTATGTGTACACCTGGGAAACAAAATGTGATGTGGTGATTGTTTCTTTAAAATTATATTAAAGGTGCTGTTCTTCAGAGATTGATGTCCTCTTTACATTCGAAACAAAGTTTGTGCTTCCCTACACTTTGGTGCCAAAATTCCTCACTTGTGTGCTGGAAAGAACCACCATTAGGATTTCCTAGTTCACTCTCCACATTGCAATCAATCCTAAGCCAGTGCTAAGAGGGTTAGTAAGGATGCCAACTGTGAAGGTGGTGATATTTTTGATGTGGACACCATCCTTTAGGACCTGAGATGAAACCACTCATTTATATTTACCATAGACTACTAAAAAGTAATTCTCTTTCCATCACTAGATGGAGGCTGACAGCCTAAAGGGAAGAGCCATGTCCCATCACCAATCTTCAGAAAAAATAAGATTTTAATCTTAAACAAAAATAGGATCTTATGTTCTGCTGAAATAATTGTTACTATCATCAAGAACAAAAAAGTGGACAATTAAGAATAATTTTTTGCAAGGTTTACTTCTGCACCTCCTGTACTAATTTCATAGAGACAGAGTGATTGACCAATGACTACACAGCCATAGAAAGGAGAGATATCATTCAGTGTACTCTATTATGTCCTGTACCATCATGACATTCTGGCTTTAGCACTGATTTTATGGACAAGGGAGAATTACCTCAGTGTAAAGCACAGAGCTGACATAGGGGGTCTTTTGCCTCTCTCCCTCCTTGTTGAGGGAGTAGCAGGGAAACTGAGACATGACCAAGATGACCTTATGTCACATGGATCCTTGGATGTTTTTCAGCCCCCTTTAGCAACTGCAAGCCATTGTAAGTTACAGCAGCCTCAAGAGACTTGCCTTCACAGAGCAGCAGAAAGTTCAGGGGACTGAAAACCTGAGCTTTAACACACTTTTGCACATAGCCCCAGCTTTGAAGTTTAGCCATAAAAAAGGATCTGCCCCATTATATATATTTAAGCTAATAAAAGTGACTATCAAATTCTAGATTGCTTTACTGTGTCAAGATATTATATATATAGTATATATAATATCAGTTACAAAAAAAGTCACCATACATAAAAGTCTTACAAACTGCTAGTCACTTAATGCGCACAAGTGACAAAGAGTCCTGTGGCACTTTAAAGACTAAGTAAAAGTATTAAAGCATAAGCTTTTGTGGGCTAATACCCACTTCATT